>JAUYWH010000014.1:19129068-19152454 GCA_034779795.1 Ctenopoma multispine | reverse complement strand
CTTGGAAGAAAGAAGTCCAGTTGCCATGACTCAATCTTCAGACAACTTTACCTGGATGACTGAGAATCTTCACAGAACAATTATGCTGCATGCTGTTATGCAATAATTATCTAATGTTTTTTAAAGCCAGTGCTCCCCTTCCTTTAAAGTGGTACTCCCTAAAAACCCAAGTTCGCTTTTAGTTCAATAAGTTCATTTTCTTCAGTTAACTTACTAGCCAAGCCTGCAGCTCCAAGATAGAGTAAATTTCCTGGTTTCTGCATAAATTGGTCATGAAATACAGCTTTATAAATATAAACATGTATCTATTTATGAATATAATATTTATTTATAAGCTATACAAACAGTCTTGATTTTTATCTTTATTGAACGAATCCATTGAACATATAAAGTGATTATTTATTGTTAGTAGTTTATGGTCAATGAACGCTTTGAATCCAGGGCCGGTTCTAGACAGACATATATGAGGGGGCAGACAGAAATGTGAAGGGCGCACACTGTGGCGACGGAGGCGGGAAAACTGGAAAAAAAAATTTAATTAAATATTCCTCATCAGATTCTAACAACTAAAAACATGACATTTACCTTAACTAGATGGCTGAAATGAAATATATTCAAACCCAAAAATAAGTCTTGAAAAATAAAACTAAAAACTACAGAATAGTAGTAAAATAAAATATCTAGCTAGATCTTTACAACCAACAACATGAAATGTATCTTAATTGGATGACCTAATTATCAAATACACTTGCAAAATAGAGAAAGAATAAAATAAAACCTCTCAATAAAGCCAATATTCAAAAAACTAAAAAGGGTTTACTTTACTAAAAGTGCTGTAATTCATCAGTATATGAAACGAGAAAACTGTTGAATGAGTTGAAAGCTAGGGCAGAGTTTTGTGTCGGGATCTGATAGATCTCTGGAGACCTGGAGTCCTCCTCCAGTTGGCTCTATGCAGCAGAGTGGTGCATTTGGGATCGAGAAACACTTCTCCACCTGAATGAAACTGTGAGAAGTACAATGGACTAGTCCCCCACTGACTGTACAAATATAGATGTTTTTTTTTGCTGTTGTTAATTATCTCACGAGTCGTTATGATTTTGACGACAGAGATTTGCTGCTTCCTGAAAGCCTCCTGCTGACTGAGAAACCTGACACTGGGTCATTTGCATACTAACAGTGATTGGATGTTTATCTGGGGGAGGGGGATATATAGTCTATATAGACTTTTATTTTGTGACAAAAATAACCCTTTTAAGCTCTTGCTGCATAAAAGGATGTGACTCATCAGATTTAGCCTGGGGGGCTCAAGTTTGACAGACGCATAGGTTTTTGATTGTGTTTGCAAACCTGGAGTCCAATCAATGAAACAACAATGGGGGGGGGGGGTTATTTAGAGTTATCTTGACTTATAAGAACAGAGAAACAATGTCAGTGTGATATTCACAACCCGCATTGGCTGATTCAAACCATCATACCACAGTGTAATCTTGTCATATCTAATTATCAGAGTGATGACACTAGTATGAGTGGTGAAACATTTCAACCTAACAAGAGAGAAGTCCAGTTGCCATGACTCAGCTTCCTGGAACTTCACCTGGATGATTGACAATCTTCTTTGACAGAGTAATCTCCAAGAGTTTATATATTCACTTAGACAAACTGTCTATAAATACCGTATCATGAGTACTCTCCATAGATGTGGGAGTCCATCCAAGATCACTCCAAAAGCACAACACAGAATGCTCAATGAGATGGAAAAAACTGTACAGTAATAACTACCGACTTAAAGGATTCATTGGAGCTGGTTAACATCTCTGTTCATGAGTCACCCATATGTAAAAAAAAATAATATTCAAGATTCAAATTGGATTCATTGGGAAATAGTTTTGCCTCGTTTCAGCCGCTCTCAGTTCAAAAAGAAAGAAAAGAAACAGAAACAAAAAGATCAGCACCAACACAGAATACTCAGAACTTAATACTAATGCACAAATACACGATATACAAGGCACTTGACGTTGATTAGTCTCTTGCTGAATGTGCTCCTATGTCCAGCCAGGACACTCAGTAGGGGATGGGAGGCATTGTCCAGGATCAAGCTACAACATGTCCAGCTCTACTCCCAAAACTGAACAAGCCCTCCTGATAAATTTGATGAGTCTGTTAGTGTCTGCCACAGCAAAGAAAATGACACCCGGCACCATAGACTCATAAGACACCTGCAGCATGGTATCCATAGCACCATGAAGGAAGCCATGAAGTTCACCACTTTGATAGTATACCACACTATTGCGAAAATGCCTTGTGGACACATGGAATGATGGTAGACTTGCATGGTACAAGAACACAGCTTGCAGACAGCCACCCTGACATTATCATGTTGGATACCTTGAATGCCAGAATCACAATCTGTATGGTTATGGTCTATTACATCAGAAATACTGCCTGCCCTGTATAACAAATGTTGTCAGGAAACTGCAAATGATGTCTACTACTGATTACTTTACCTCCACAGTGCACTAATGGTGAAATCTGGTCAGTATCATGCCCTGTAGTTAAAGCGAAAGGAGGAAGCTAACAGAAGCACATAAGAAGCTGAATCTGAACATCAGAGGGGGGTCTAGTCAGGCCATGATTGATAAGGTCCTCAAGCGGCAGAAGGACTATCCAGGTCCTTTTTAATGACGAAATGCTTACACGTCTGGCCCCTTTGTGGGAGGACATTGACATACTGGAGCCCATCAATAAGTTGCTCAGCCCTCTGGTTCAACTGATGTGTGTCTTTTTTTAAACCAACACTCCACCTCTTCTACAGCTCAATATTGGCAGTGCTGGTGGATGACACAGACCTCACCAGAAGAATCAAAGAGATGATAGTGGAGTGTCTCAATGATGAATACAATTACACAGCTTAACAGTGGAGGAGGAGCCCATCCTTAAAGAAGTACAGGCCTCCATGGCCATAGGCCAACTAGAGCGAGACAATAAGTGATACAATAATAATATATATTTCTGTTTTTGCTCGAAAACAGAAATATTGAGTCGCCAAACAAACTGCAGGATATATTCCCAAGAATGACAAATCTTGCATATATGCAGCACACCACTATAGTACATGCTAAGATTTATCCAGCATTGTACCATACATGAAAACATTTAAAGAGCACCTGCACCAGCTGCAACAGCACCACGATCCTTACAGCTGCATCAAAGGCTTTAGGTTTTCCTGATTTGACTTAACAATAAAATATATTGTAAAATACCATTAGATTGAAATATCTAATGTTTTAGGTCCCTCTGACTATAGCTTCTATAAAAGTCATTAAAAATGCTAGTGATTATTAGACCCCTGAGGAGAAAGGGAGGAAAGCACAAGAACAAAGTCAAGTCAAGTTTATTTGTATAGCACATAAAAACAACCACCAGCATAGAAAGTACAACAATGTCCTGTTCATCCAATATTAAAAGCCAATGAAAATAAGATGGGTTTTCAGCTGCGATTTAAACTGATAGCGGACAGAGAAAGAGAGAAGAAGACAAAGAGATGAGCTATAACTAAGACATGGTCAATGTCACCTGAGTCAACTCTAACTATAAGCTTTATCAAAAAAGAACGTTTTAAGCCTACTCTTAAATAACTAAAGGCTCTGCCTCCCATTCTGCATTTGGAAACTCTGGGAACCACAAGTAAACCAGCACTCTGAGAGCGAAGTGTTCTGCTGGGATAATTAATTAATTAATTAATTAATTAATTAAAATTAATACTTTTTAATGAATTTAATTTTAGCTTATGTGATTTACCTTACCTGACCTTTTAATACTTTTTAAAACCCAGCAGACACCCTGTACATGAATGTTAAAGTCACCCTCTATAATCACTTTATCTGTGCTATCAACAAAATCAGAGTAAGGGACAGGAGCTGGTATACAATAACAAAGTAATAATAAAAAAAATAATAAAGTTTTTTGACTTTTCCAGTTCGGATGAGAAAGACCAAGAGTGAGGCTCTCAAATGACTTATAACTATGTTCAGGTCTGTGGTTGATTAATAAACTGGAGTTGTAGATTGCTACTACTACAGTGCAGGGATACCAATTTAAGGGTAATGTGATCACGCTTTTTGGTTCTAGTCAGGAGGCGAGCTGCTGCATTTTGTACAACCTGCAGATGCCTTATCAGAGCCTGGTCAATACCAAAATACAAGTAGTTACAGTAATCCAAGCGAGATTAAATGAATGCATGGATTAATGTCTCAAACTGGTTAGATGGAATATAGGCCTTGATTTTACTAAACTGACACAGTTGAAAAAAGCATGCCTTGATAACGGAATTAATCTGTTTCTCACATTTAAAAGCACTGTCAAAAATGACCCCAAGGTTGCTAGCAAATGAATGGCAATGTGAATCTAATCCACCAATGGCACTGTCACACTACTTACTCCCTGAACCTGACAGTTCAGGGAGTAAGTAGGTAAGAATATTCATACTCCAATTGCTTTAAATACTTGTATTTATGTTAATGTCAGGGTAAATAAAAAAATGTTGATTATTTTCAATTGTATTTCCTCTCTATTCTATGTCTAATAATGGATGCCAACATCAATCTCCTGGTCTGCAGCTTATAAAGACTCATCATTCTGGGAGCTTTCTGTATGCTGGGACCTTGAGCTACAAGGCTGCAAAAGATAAATGCAATTAAAGTGGATATTCAACATATATTTCTTTCCCCATAATCTTAACCGCTGACGATATACCTCTGATAGAAAATCATACACCTTCAGCTCAGATTTTAGTTTAGCATAGCTACAGCTATCCTTTATGCTAAAGGATGACTAAGCTGCCTGTGCTTTTCCCATAAAGAACATCCAAGGACACTCATTATCTGACCACGTTTAGCCTTTGACTGATTCAGATAATATAAAAAAGGTATATTGATCTCATTAAACTGAGGCAACCACTGCAACATATTAACATCGGATGGATTTTTAGCAGACCTTGGCGCTTACTCTAAACTCCACTAGGCAGCTTACTATCTTACATCTTACTCAAAGACACTATCCCTACAAATGCTACTTGTAGCAAATATTCTGTACTCCGGTTTTAGTTTTAAATTCCCATTTGTATTTTAATTAGTCTGGTTCCACGTGCAGTGAAATCAGTTGTTTCATTGCACAAAAGTAGAATTTGTACAAACATTGGAGTAGGATTAATATGATTAATTGATGATTTTGATCTTAAAGACACTTTAATATTTCCTTGAAGCAGTTCCACAAATGTAAAGTTTGTTGCTCTTTAGTTTACTTTTCCAATGCCTTATCAGACCAAGAACAAAGTTACAATAAAAAAGTCTGGCCATTATGCCAAATTGCTTCACTGCCCAACACTGATCCTGGCAGTTTGTTTTATTCTCAAGGACTTGACAAATCAAAAGACCTTGGAAATGTTCTACCAGAAGCTTCAGTGAGTCAAATGGTCCAACCAGTCCTGCCAGCAATATCTAGCAATATTTTATGTTGCTTATGAGACAAATTCTTCACCCACTTGGTACACGTTCATTGATCTTTGGACAATTTGAATAATTTGCATATCATTGATCACATGGTCCATAGTTAGTCAATGGTGCTAGTTTCGGTGATGTATGTAAAGGTACTGTTTATAAGGTTGGGGAAACCTGCAGTCAGCTTGGACTAAGGAGGACAATCGTATGAGTGTTAAAACGTATCTCCCATTGAAAAAACTTTGTCCAGATGAACAGAATCAACTTTCTAGGATTTCCTTACATGGATTATTGAGCATGCATCGAGACAAACTTAAATCATTTTGTTTTCTAGGTTATGCTTGTTGTATTTGTTGCAGTTTAAGTGTTGTTATTTACAATATTGGATGAGAACAACAAATAATACTTTTTCCAGATAGTTTTCAAATGTGTCCAAACAAAAAAATTACACCCATCTGACAAAAATGGCTCCTATAAAACAATGAATTCTAACCTACTTATATTAAAAATACTAAACTTCAAATATACCAGTACAGTTAAATCAGAGTATTTACATACTGGGAGAAACATTTGAACTATGTGTGTGAACTGATGCTCCAGCACCTGATGGAATGTAATTCGTTTGGAGGCCTCAAGCTCAAGAATTCCCTTTAGCATTTCCACAGTCATCAGTCATCTCTGCAACTTTATCAACAATGTTGTCATGATTGATGACCCAGGTCTAGCACATTAATAAACAAAAGTAACAAAGGTCAGTCACCTCCAGAACTGTGTTAAAACTGCTACAGAGCTCTGGGAGTTGATGTCATGCAATCCCAGAATTCATCACTAAAATAAAAATGCAACCATGTTAGCAGGAGTGATAACAGTTGATTGATTCACCTGTAATGAAAATGTTGTGACATTTACATGATAACTGCAACTATGCCATTTCATGTGATGGCTTAAAAATTAATTTATAAATTCCTCACTCGTCCCCTGTGAGAGGTTTTATTCCTTGAAGCTCTGGTCCATTTGTATATCGCAAAACCACAATGCGATTTGCATTGGATTGCATTTGGATTGCATTTGGATGGAGGGTGGTTACTGTGCTGGACTGACAAGTAGCAGACCCTAGTTCCCAGTGAGGTTGGGTTTAGGCAAGAAATGTACAGTGGTTAGGGTTAGAAAAAAGACTGTGTTTTGGTTTAATTTTTAATGCAGACATTTTGTCTATTAACCAGCCTGGTTAATAGACAAAAATATAAACGCAACACTCAAACATCTGAAAGTTTTTACTACAGATGTTGGAGTTCAGCTCATGAAAAACGGGAGCAAAAACAAAAGCGTTGCATTTATATTTTTGTTCAGTGTAGATAGATTGTTTACAGTTTCCCAAATGGAAAAGTCCAGTTTGAATAACTTTGTATGTGAGCCTGAGGTTTCCAAGATGTAATCTATTCAGTTCTCTTCAGGCAGTCATGACATTGGCTTGACATTTGCACCAAACACTCACCCTGGAATCTTTGACCTTTGAAAGTCAGCAGTTAAGAACAGCCTGTTTTGTGCATCATATTTTTTAATATTTCCACATCATATCTATTTTAGACATTGTCAGGGTGGGTACAAATCTGGGTCATGTTCTCTTACGTTAAACAGGCCACTGTGATTGAAACACTAAACATGCTTTATTAGTCAGCTAATTCAAATACAAATAAATAAACAGTAAAATAAGATAAGATAAGATGGGACTTTATTGATCCCACAGCGGGGAAATTTGTGTGTTACCACAGCTAAGGACATAAAGCACAGAAAAGGTATACAACAAGACTATAAAAAGAAGAGTACAAAAAATTTGAATAAAAAATAGAATTAAAATAAAATAAAATAGAATATACAAGAAACACACAATATATACACCGGAAGTTGTTTAAATAAAGTTTTAATAGCCTTTTGGGAAGTACCACACTACTATTTGCAAAATGCAAAATTTTTCAAAATACCTAAACTATATGTATTTAACAGTCAATATCATTAGAATTGTCAGTAGTCATACCCTGTCTGTCTGTTTTTTTCTGTTCCTCCCTCACCTTGGCCACACCCCTCTCTCCACTGTCACTCCCTGATTGGTCCCAGGTGTCTTGTGTTGCTAATCAGCCCCTACACTATTTATGTCCAGCTCTCTCCACTTCTCCTTGTTAGACCATCCTGCTACTCACTGCCTCTTCATGTCATCTTCCTTGTTATCGTCCATAAGTTAGTTTGGGTTCAGTTCTGTTCTGTCCTCTTCCACTCCCTTCTTTCCTCGTCACCATTCCTCACTTTCATGCCATTCTAGTGTTTAGTTCTTTCCTCCACTTTTCATCCTCCCATCCCTCCCATCCAAGTGTTTATTTCAGTATTGTAGTTTTTGCGTGGAGTGATTTTATGTTCAATGTTATTTTCAGTGCACAATTCTTTCTTTGTTTGAACCCTCTCTTCTCCTGGTCTGCGTTTGGGTCCACCATTTCGTGGATGATACTGATGATACTAACAATAGTTGGTCATTACACAGAAGATTACAGATTTCTAGAAAGAAATTGTAAATATAAAACCTTTCTATCTCTCTCTCTCTCTCTGCACTGCATGCTGGGAGTTTGATGATGGAGAGTGTGGTGAGGTGGTGAGTATGTGTGTCTATGAGTTTTTCTCTAACTTTCTTTCTGTATTACCTTATATGATAAGTCAGTAGTTTATTGGGTTTGTTGGGGTTGCGTCTCAGAGGACGCCGTCCCTGTCTCTGAGACACGGGGTGAGAGTGGTGCCACAGTCTGACATCACAGTGGAACAGGTGTCCGGCGTCCCTCCCTTCATTCCCAGTGAAGCTCTGGAGCGAGAGCTCCGATGCTTTGGGAAGTTTGCGAGCGGATTTTGGACAGTGAGTTTGGGCTGGAGGGATGGCAAGCTGAAGCATGGTCAGTCTCTGTGGAGACAGGTGTTTATGTGTTTAGATTCCCCGACTCAGTCACTGGAGGTGTCTTTTCAGTGTTAAGCACGAAGACGACTTCTACATGATGTACGTAAGTTCAAAGAACATGAAGTGTTTTGAATGTGGGGAAGTGGGTCATAAGTGGATTGCCTGTCCCCACAGACAGTGCACAGCGGGGTCCACTGCAGACATTGTTGAGCGTGACAGCGGCCAGTTGATGCTGCCTGATGCCGCTCCGTCACGGGGATGCCCGGATCCTGTGTCGGTGGTTGCGGGCGGTCACAACTCTGTGTATAAGGATGCCGGGGAAGACAGCTACGCACTCGTTGAGGTCGGGGTTGTTGGCTTCGTGCCCAAAGCTGCAGAAATTCAGCCTGAGTCTGTTTACAAGGCAGGGAGGGCTGGGGGGCTAATGTGGATTGTGAATCTGATTCTGATAGTGGCTGGCAGCGTCTCCCAGAATACAGAATATCGAGAATAAATCTGTAAATGTGAAGTAGTTTTTCCTGACGCTAAGAAGTTCATTAAGTCAGCTTCTACTCTTCAGAAAGTCATTGGGCTGGACCTACAGGATGAGAAAAAGCGTTTCCATCTGAAAAAGCATGTTACTGGTCTAAGGAAGGGTTTACGGTTACTTAACGCTAGAAACAAAAAGGGGAGTATTAAAAAAAAGTTTGATGATTGTTCAACAGTGGATGTTTCTTTGTTGGCTCTTGGTGCTTGTTTCTACCCTGTCCTGTCTCTCCTCTCCTTTTATGCAGGGATTGAAGGTGGCTTAATTTAATGTGAATGAGGAAAAAGAGCCTTAGTAACAGAAATTGTATCTCAAAAAAGATTTGACTTGATCATTTTGCAGGAAACACACAGTGACGATAGCTATGACACAGACTGGGGTTTATGGTGGGGATGGCATATGTCCTCAGCCATGGGACAAGATGATAAATTAATCTTAATGATAAATTAAGTGAAACAATCCAGGGGGAGGTTGTTGTTATGGGACTGGAACTACTGCACCGATTTAGTTTTAAATAGGACTGAGGAGGAGCCACACCACCAATCTTCTTCCTGTCTATCATAGCTAATACAGAGAGCCAGCTTAGCTGTGTGTAGGGTCAAACACCCCATAAGTACACTTGGTTAAAGATATCAGATGGAAGAATCAGAGGTGCCAGATTAGACAGGTCTTATGTCCCTATGTTCTTTTAAAGTATGTGTTGCTAATAGTCATCTCCTGCCTGTTGCTTTTACAGACCATCATTTAGTTCTAATGGAGCTGATGTTATCGTTCGCTTGTCGCCAAAATCCTTTTGGCACTTCAACACCAAATTTTTACATGACCACGACTTCTGTGATAATTTTAAACTCTTTTGGGCCTACTGGAGATCTGTTAAAAATACTTTAATTCCCTTAGTCAGTGGTGAGAGGTAGGAAAGGCAGAAATCAGGGTTTTTTGTCAATAGTTTACTTTTAGGTCCACAGCCAACATTAGGAAAGCTGTCTACAAGTTAGAAGAAGACATTAGAAATTCGGAATATGTTTCTGCTCTTCACAACAATCACCAGTCTCATGACCTAATGCAGTCTAAAAGACAGGAACTGAACTGCTTTCTGCAGGAGAGGGTAAAAGGGGCTTCGATCCATGAAGTCAGTGGCTCAGAGAAAAACAGATGGTGTGTCTTCGCCTGCCAGATGGGAAAGTGACCATGGACCCTTCTGACATGAGGAAGCACGCTGTGGATTTCTACACTGACTTGTGAGAGCTGTGATGGGGATGCTGTGGCTGAGATTCTACAGGGGCTTCCTCAGCTCAGTCCTGAGGATCAGGACACTTTGAAGAAGGGCATAGCACTGGATGAACTGAATGCTGCTGTGTCTCAGATGGCTTCAGGCAAAGCTTCAGGTATCGATAGTTTACCATCAGACTTTTTTAAACATTTCTGGAACATTTTAGGGCAGGACCTTTTAGATGTGTTTAAGAAATGTTATAAGGGACACATCCATCTTCATGTAGACGTGCTGTACTCTCTCTGCTGCCTAAGAAAGGAGACTTGGCCCTTTTTAAGAACTGGAGACCAGTAGCTCTTCTGTGCACAGATTAGAAAGACTAAAGACTTTTATTGATTTCTTGATTGATAAGGAGCAGTCTTACTGTATTCCAGGCAGATCCATGATAGACAACCTGTGTTTAGTGAAAGATGTACTTGACTTTTGTAAATTCTATAATATTGAACTTGGTATAACCTCTGTTGATCAGGAAAAAGCTTTTGACTGTGTTGATCATGCTTTTCTTTTTTCCACTCTGGACGCGTTTGGAGTTGGACAGGGGTTTCTGTCACATCACATCAGGTCCACCAGAGTCCTGAGGAAGATTGTGGATGAGGTTTGGCAGTCTCTGAGCCACTGAGAGCTTTTGTTGAAAAAAGTACTCTTGCTGATCAATGGAATGATGACATTGAGTATGCTTTTCCCTCTTTGAATACCAGTCCTGCTGTTGGGAATTGGCAGGGAGGATGTGGACTGCTTCTCTCTGAAAACACCAAACCTGAGTAACTTCAGCTCATATGGGAAGAAAAAGCTCTACCACAACTGTTTGAAGGTGCTGAATATTCGCTCTCTAGCTGTTGTCAGGGAGTCGCAGTGGACTGAGGTGTTTGCTTCTGACTGTTCAACTAGAAGTAGCTGGCGGATCCTGTATAAGCCTCCTGTTGAAAAACGGATGGCTAACCTTCAGTGGAGGATGATACATGGAGCAGTAGCTACAAACAGACACAGGGCACACTTTGATTCCAGCATGGGGAAGGGCTGTCCTTTCTGTCAGCAAGCTGAAACCTCGGAGCACTTGGTCGTCTCCTGTTTTAGATTGGTCAGGTTGTTTAATGTACTCCAGGACTGGGTGGAGGCTCTTGGTGAAAGGTTTTCAATTCCACTGTTTGTTTTTGGGTTATTTAGTAAGGAAGAAATTGACTCTAGTTTTAATCAATTATTTGTTTGGGATTGCAAAATTAGCAATGTGGAAGACCAGGAAAAATCAGATACTGGGCCAAGGCTGGACTGATGTGGTGCAAAGTCTAAAAGGTTTGGTTTCAGCTCAGTTGAAGGTGGAACATGCATTCTATACTCTCACCAGTAACCTGGATTATTTCAGGGAACGGTGGGTGGTGGAACAGGTTCTGTGTTCACTGAGTTATGATGGTTCGCTGGTTTTGAATTTTTGACAACTGGTGTTGTTGTATGTGGGTGGGGGTTTGAAGGGAAGTGAGTGGTTCTTTGGAGCTGTTATGTTGCATGGTGTGAATGGTTTGCTTTCTAATTGGCTTTAAATAAACATTGGAAAGTCTCTCTCTCTTGAGATATAGTTATATATAAATACAGTCCCGATCAAAAGTTTAAGACCACTTGACAAATGGCAAAAAATCTTATATCCATCATGGTTGGATCTTAACAAGATTCCAAGTAGAGCTTCAACAAGCTACAAGAAGAAATGGGAGTGAGAGAAAAAATTTCATTGAGCATGCAATTTATTGATAACAGCTTTTTTGAAGCTTTTTTTCAGTCTCAGATGCTGTCTGATGGTTATGGGGCTGCAGTCGGCACCAGTATGGCCAAAATTTGGATCAAGGATCGTCCAGTGTCTTGACGGACAGCCAATTGGATCCTCTAGCTCAGTGCTGGTGACATTTGTTTGGGTCTTCCACTTGACTTTTTTGTTCCATAACCTTAACATTAAGAAATTCCAATGCCCAATACTGTGTCCCACCTCAGCAGTGATAGCACGCTGCAAGAGACCCTGCTTATGCAACAACCCGACCACGTTCAAAAAGAGAAAGTTTTTTGCCTTTGCCATTAGAATGTCATGACAGTGTGACTGACAGTGCGATCCAACCATGCAACACATGATTTTTTGCCAATTGTCAAGTGATCTTAAACTTTTGATCGGGACTGTATATATTAGTGCTGCGCGGGGCGGCTCTCTGCTGGGGCAAGAGGGTGCAACGTCCCCTCAAACTAACGTCCTGCCCCCTTAAATCAAACTTTCAGAAGTTGAGACCTCTTGTTCGTTCTTTCCCTCCGTTCTCTGTTTGTGCGCAGGCTCACACAGCACCCGGTAGAGATCCCCCACTCAAATCAAATCAAATCTCTTTCGTCAAAATCATAGCGAATCGAGAGATAATTAACAGCTAAAAAATACATTGATATTGTACAGTCAGTGGGGGACTAGTCCATTGTTTTTCTCACAGTTTGAGTCTGGTAGAGAAGTGTTTCTTTCTCGATCGCAAATGCACCACTCTGCTGCATAGAGCCGACTGGAGGAGGACTCCAGGTCTCCAGAGGTCTGTCAGATCCCGACACAAAACCCTGCCCCAGCTTTCAACTCTGCACTCAACAGTTTTCTCGTTTCATATACTGATGAATTACAGCACTTTTAGTAAAGTAAACCCTTTTCAGTTTTGTGAATATTGGCTATATTGAGAGGTTTTATTTTATTCTTACTTTATTTTGCAAATTTATTTGAGAATTAGGCCATCCAGTTAGGATAAATTTTATATGTTTTAGTTTTGTTAATATTGGCAATAGTGAGAAGTGTTATTGTTGGGTTGGAATATATTTGATATAGGCCATCTATTTAAGGTAAATGTCATGTTTTTAGTTGTTAGAATCTGGTGAGGAATATTTAATTTAATTTTTTTTATTTTGTTTTTAGTTTTCCCGCCTTCGTCGCCCCCTTCACATTTCTGTTTGTCTAGATCCGATCCCGGTGCTGGACAACGATTAAAATTTTTAATAGCATGATTTTTCTGTGGTTCATCGGCAAAATGTAACAATAATTCAAAAGTAGTTTTTTTTTATACTTTTATTTTAAAAGTACTGCTATATTAACAATATATTTAAGACTTTAAACAAATAAGATGGTTTTTCATAGCAGAATTCCTTTTATACAATAGCAGTTAAATATTTCTTGTAAATCTCAATTTAAATATTAATTTCATCCAAATAAATAGAAAACCAAAACTAATTGCCAGGAGATTAACGTCCATCTAGTTTATTATAGAAAAACTAGTTTCAGAGTCTAGAACAACCTGCGTGTGACAATAGGCTGTGCCTTGTTTGTTTATTAAACTAACTACAGACAGTCTCATTATTTTATGTCATTTCTACATGGCCGTGTTTATTTTTGTCTTTTTATCTCTGTGTCGCGTGGCCCTAAGACTGCTTACATAGAACATACAAGAACTGGAGGTACCGAATTTTTAAAGGACATTTTCATTTTAAATCTCTAAATCTCTTGGTTATTTGTAACCAAGTTGAATTTTCCAGTCACCAGAAAACTTGGAGTGTGACGTATCATTTAAATACTATACACACCACTGATGCAGCAAATCACCCAAATAACGGACACGGACACCAACACTGATCATGGCGCTCATGTGTTTCTTTTAATGACAGCAGTCAAATTAGCAGCTGTGTTTAAAAAACGCTTTTCGTGTGGTTGACGTGATTTTGCGAAGTGCGCTCCATCTGTGTGTGTGTGGCACAGATATCAGAGGAGAATAAAAAAACGCGACCATGTAGAGACAGAAATGACATAAGATAAATAACATTAGGTTGTTTAGTTAGTTTATTAAAAGAACAAGATACAGACCTGTGGTTAGACAGAGATGGATTCTGAAAACAACTAGATGGTGATTAATCACAAAGAAATCATGTGATTATTCGCATTTAAAATTTTTTATTGCTACCCAGCACTAGTCTAAATACATATAGGCCAATGCAATTTCTTTAAAATAGATTGTTTCTTATTTAGGGCTAAACAAACTGTAAATTGTAAACTGTAAATTATTATCATCTTACAAAGATCTTATGGGAAAGATATTTGTGAAATATGTCTCCATAAACCACCCCATCATGCATGTGTGTATGTGTCCAGCAGTGTGAGGACTGGTTTGAGGAGTCATCACAGTCTTACACCCATTAAAATGGCTGTTTGACAGTTAAGACTGTTTTTTATTAGGATTAGGGTTACGCACTTAGTTGTGATGGTTTAGGTGGTTAAAGTACTGTAAAAATGTGTATGTGTGTTGGTGTGTGTGGCATCTGTGTTGTTGTAATCTGTCAAATCATCTGTTTGTTAACCTGCAAGACCTTGAGTACTGAGGCAAGAATCTAAGACACAGCACTGTAATGACTCACTTTGTGTCTACAAACCACTACAACACCTGCTCACAGACACGGCTGTGACTGTGAATCCCAGTTCCTAGGGCAGCTGCACAGGTGCGTGCTTCAGCTGAATACAAGTCAGATAATTTTTACTAATTATTATTAATGAACTCTTTTTATTTCTGCCACTGGAATATAGTCTCTGTCCCAAAGAAAACTTTAATATCTTTATTCTGATCTTTTTTTACTACAGTGAATCAAGGAAATGTTACTGTATGTTTTTTTAAGGAATATTCCTGAAAAAACTATTTTGTGATGATAGAGAATTATTGTTGTCAGGTGATTATAAAAATAATACAAATAAATCCACAAGGCAGCACTAGGGGACACTCAAGAGACGCAGGACCAGATGCTCAGTGTGTTATTTGTGCAAATGACAGGAAGGGGTGGTGCTTGTGGGTTCAGCCGGTGGAATCAGATTTGTCTCCATTAAACTTCAGGAAAATGTTGAGACGGTCAGCATCTGAACACACTGATCTCAGAGGACCAGGTACACATTATGTGTGCTTTTGTGTGTGTGTGTGTGTGTGTGTGTGTGTGATGATCTGTTGAGGAAAATCAATGAAGTATACACCAGAGTGACACCATACTGCTGTCCTCTCTCTACCCTTTTCTCACTGTCTGTCTTTCTTCCTCCCTCTTTCTCTCTCTGTCTAATGCTCGGACGCCCTGACAGCACCCTATTAGTGTGACTGACACTGACAGAGAGACACTTTGTGTCTGTGTGTATGTGTGTGTAGATCTTGTTCTTGCTGACAAGCCCACCTTCTGTGAGCCTCTGACTTTCACACACAGACCCCCCTATGCATGAGTTACACTGCAGAAAATAGTTGTTTTTGAAGAGCTGGCTGATGTTTTTATATACTAGACCCCATCTTATCCTATTCATTAACCTTTAATCTGTATCTGGATATCTGGAAGGAATGCACACATTGACACTGAAATGTTGTGGAATGATCTCCACCATTCATATGTGGTGATATATTTATTTTGTGGAAACGGCGAGACCAATGGTCATGTCAATATTTTTGAGTTCTCCACCCCCTTGGTGGAACTTGGCTTTAAACCCATTGTTTCCTACTGAAGATGTAAATATTTAAAAAGCTTTATTAAAGTGTTGAAAGATGCATGGAGTATTAGACAATACATACGGTGTTGTAGACTATACAGTTGCAATTATATCATGCATATATGGATAAAAGAATATGAATATATAAACATGGATTATATACAGTATGATGACTGACAGTCCTGGGTATGCCATGCTATACCCAGGACTGTCATCATACTGTATATATATATGTTAGAAGCCAATAGTGTGAGTGTAATCTAAATATATAAACTACAGTGTGCGTGTGTGTGTTCATAATAATAAATTGCACCAAGTCTTTAAGTTACTATTAGCTGCTGGAAAAAGTCACTATGGCTAACTCACAGACAAACCTCTAGTTCTTCCACATTCTGAGACAAAACAAAAGGGTATCAAAACAAGTAAAAGCCAGTAAAGCTTCCAGTCTGAAGCTGTAAGCTTGGAGCATTATTAAAATGGCAAAACTGAGTCACAAAATGTTTCCCCTGCTGGGCACCTTCTAAATGTGTCAAGCTTCACAAACTGTAAACTGTATGAGCAGCTTGTAGTACGGTTTGCTCATACTCCACATGATCAGTGTTTTCTTTTTTCTGTTCTTCCTTGCCTCCCATTCTCAGTTTCTCCTGTCGCCTGTTATCTTCTCCCTCCTCTCTCTCTCCATCCCCTCCTCCCACTTCTCCCAGTAGGGGGTGAACCAGTGTTAACTACCTCTAAATTAATCGTCTTCCCTCCATCATAATTGCCATTCTTGACAAATGTAAAGATGATTAAAAGTAACTTAGCGGCTTCGAGGGAGGCAGCGCTGTTCCCCGGGGCAAACAGTCTGAGCATGTGCTAATCTGTTCGAAGTTAGAAATGTAATTACAGACAGTGTGAGTGTGAGGCCCCAGCTAACAGAGGTCAAAACAACTGCTGCAGAAACCTTAAAGCAATACTCAGCATCTGACAACACACACAACACACAACACATACTGAATGGAGGGGTCAGTTCATCCAAATTGAATTGTTTTGATTGTATTTCCATTTGTGTGTGTGTGTGTGTGTGCATGCCTTTATTTCCTTGTGTAGACAAATTTTAGTCAAATATCATTCTTGTGATGACATTTTGTTCTTGTGAGGACATTTTAGCCAGTTTTCACAACTTCAAAGAGCGTTTTGGGGGTTTCTGTGTTGGAAATTGGTCCCATTCTTGCCTGATATAGGCTCTGAGCTGCTGAAGAGTTCGTGGTCGCCTTTGACGTATTTTTTGTTTAATGATGTGCCAAATGTTCTCTATAGGTGAAAGATCTGGATGCAGGCAGGAAAATTCAGCACCTGAACTCCTCTCCGACTAAGCCATGCTGTTAAAATAGCTGCAGTATGTGGTTTTGTATTGTCCTGCTGAAATACACAAGGCCTTTCCTGAAGTAGACGTTGTCCAGAGGGCAGCATATGTTGCTCTAAAACCTTTATATACCTTTCAGCATTCATAGTTCTGTCCAAAACATGCAAGCTGCCCATACCGTATGCGCTTATGAACCCCCATACCATCAGAGATGCTGGCTTTTGAACTGAACGCTGATAACACACTGTAAGGTTTCTCTCCTCTTTAGCCTGAACCCAAATATGGCTTCCCTTTTGCATGATAGAGCTTTAGCTGGCATCTGCAGACAGTGGGTTCTGGAAGTAATCCTGGGTCCATTTAGCAATGTCATTGACACAGTCATGTTGATGAGTGATGCAGTGTTGTCTGAGGGCATGAAGACAACGCGCATCCAATAAAGGTCTTCGGCCTTGTCCCTTACGCACAGAGATATCTCCAGTTTCTCTCAATCTTTTGATGATGTTATGCACTGTAGATGATGAGATTTGCTAAGCCTTTGGAATTTGCCTCTCTAAAACATCCCTTTTATAGCTAATCATGTTACAGACCTGATATCAATTAATTTAATTAGTTGCTAGATGTTCTCCCAACTGAAACTTTTTTTTCAGCCATTTGTTGCCCCAACCATTTTGAGACCTGTAGCAAGCATCAGATTTGTGCATTAAATTGTAACATGTTTTGAGTTCGGGCATTTGTTATGCTGTCTATGTTTAAGTTTTAATTTTATACAAATTTACACAACGTCCCAACTTTTCTGGAATTCTGGTTGTAAATTACTTGAGCTAATTAAACATAATGGCATCTGTTATATGATATATCTAAAATGTCTATATATAAATATGTATATCATATCAATATCAATATCTTAAACGCGTTGATAATATATGTTCAAAGTCTTTGTGCTTTACATTCTGAGGACACATCAGGCTCTTTCAGCCCTGTTGTAGGGTTTTTTAATAAAAATAAAACTTAAGTATGTTTTTTCAACTTTTCTTTCAGTCAAACTGCTAGTAACACATCATATTTCAAGGGGTGAGAAACAGAGGGGCATAAGTGACATTTTGGGTGAAACTGAGATGCATATATTAAATAAAAGCTTTTGATGAATTATTAACTAATTTTCCAAAATACATTTAACTGAAATTGCTGAGGTACTTGGTGCCAAAATGACATAAGTGCACTAATGTCCTTTAACACTGAGAATGTATTAAGATATTAAGAATTTTTTTGTTGATAGCTTTGCAGCAGACAGTAAACATAAACAATAACCACCCTCATTATCATTATCATTAGGCTACCAGTGCGCTCTGCAAGAAAACTGCTTTCAACTGCAGTAGAAGTGGTGTTAAGCATATTTCAAGTCTAAGAAGAGCTTGACCACACTCACTCCTACTCACAGGCTGTAGAAGTCAGTAAGTCAAACAGGCAACTATTAGACTATAATCTCATTTCCAAAATTCTTCATATTTCAGTTCAATACAGTTGTTTAATAATTGAACAGCAGAAATCATTCCAAGGCAAGTATATGCATGTTGTAAACATACAGCTCTGAGTCTAGCAACACCTGTCTGCTGTGTCAAATCAAGTTCTGGGCAAAATTCAATCTAAGTATTCAGCAGAGATGGTTCAGGAGTTCTTCAGTTCAAAAAATGAACAGGCAGAAAGGCAAGAATCTACGTGTAAAAGATTTATTGGCAAAAAGAAAGGTAGACACATAAACCAGTGAGTAAGGCCCCCCGGGGGGCTTCTGCTTCTTAAGCAGGTTAATGGTACCTCACTTGGCCTCAACTCTCTAAACCTTATTATTAACAGAAATACTTAGTATTTTGTTGCAGGGACCAATTCAAATCAAAAGAGGCCTTATGGATGCCAGAGGAAGCTTCACACACACTTGGTTTGCTGTGATGTGGATAGAGTAACAAAGTAATATTACATAACAATGTCAGTAGTATAGAATAGAGGGAGACAGGGAGGAAGAAGCACAACCCTTTGATTAGTACAAAAAAAGTCTTCCCACTTTTTCCAGAAATGTCCTCACTTGCCAAAAATGTCTCCAGTTTCAACAGTGTCCCCATTTTCCAAATTTGTCCTTCCTCTCAAAAATATCCACAAAGTGTAGAATGCTGAAGGACAACACTGTAGACGCAGACACAGAGAAAAACGGGGACCTAAACTTGCTGGAAAACAATAACATGCTACAGTGTGGTGGACTCATTTGAGCAGATTTCATTTGAGAAGAAGTCTGCCACGACTCCTTCCTTCCCACATATATTCTTGATTCCTTTGTCTGTCTCCTGCCTCCCATGCTCTCCTGCCCATAATCTGTCTTTCTGGCCACTCGTTCATTCTGTCACTCCATTCCTCCCCCCAAACTGTGCAGAGAGGTTTTGCCAAATATCTTCCATTTAAATGATGCTAGTATGCTATTAAGTTTTTTTTGTGCAAAAAACCTACTAAGAAGAAAGAAATGAACACTAACAAAATAAAATAGAAAGACAGAAAACACATCCCTGATACATCCACAGCTGGAATGTTTTAATGTGACATATTGAGACGGTTGTCTTGTATCTGAGAAGTCATTGAGTACAAAGTTTCAGTTTATCTCTACAGCAATATATGATGGCACAACATATACAAATATACAGTATATAACATATACATATATAATACACACTGTACATTAGTTATTAGTCAGGTGAGAGTTATTAGAACAAAGTCATTTTTGTTGAAGTGAGGTTAAAATGGAGTGTGAGATTGGCAGGCAGATCAATGCAACATCAGCAGTGATGCAGACATTGTATTGAACTGTTGTGGTAGAGGCAGCTGAGTCACAAGGCAGCAAACAAAAACAAAAAAACCTTATCTATGTTCATGAGCATTAGGTAGATATGGAAAGAATAAGACATGCAAGTATAGCTTAAATGAGTTTCAGCTTTAGATAGGGTATAGCGTTTGGCCATCAGGAGGGACCTCAGAGTAGAGCTGTTGCTCCTTAACGTCAAATGTCTAACATCTAATTAGGATTCTCCTGGGCACCTTGCATTTCCAGCGGATAAGAGATGCTGGCATAGACTCAGAAAACACTGAAAAGATTCCATCTCTCATCTGGTCTGGCAACTCTCTGAATCTCCCTGCTGAACCTGCTGCTGTTGCGATCCAACTCTACACAAGTAAATGATAACGAATGGATGGATATGTGTTGCACATTTATAAACCCGGAATATATGTTAAGCTACAAGTACCATCTTTTATGTTTACATCACCATGGCTACAGTGTTTTGGAGGTTATGAGGAAATATGCTGTTTACTCTGCAGCTCAACAATACTACAAAACTCACTCAGTAAATACAATCGTCATTCACTTCTCAAAGTTGCCTGTCTGATGTGGCAAGTTGTATTGTAGACATGGGCTCAGGCTGTAAGAGCAGAGTGAGGTTTTACAATGTGTGTGTTTGTGTGTGTGTGTGTGTGTGTGTGTGTGTGTGTGTGTGGGGGGGGGGTCAGACATTTAGATATCCTCTGAAAATATATCACCAGTTCCTCTTGATTTTTGCTTTTGAGTAGACTGAGCCTCTGACACATGCCTGACGTTGAATACTGGAGAGGAATGAAACAGATTTTTTCACAAAATCTGAATAGATCCATGCTTTCATCTAATCCAGTTGTTTTGAGAGTACTAAGAAACTTTCTAACCTTAAGGCATCTTTAAGTATTTTCATGTTTACAACTATTAAAAAATTTATTTGTAGAGTGAAACTAACCACATGCAGCAGATAAACAGCCGATACCTCACTCATCACACAGTGTATCGACGCTTTATGCAAGATGCAGCCCTCACGTATTTTACTTTGTCCTCTCCAATCATGGGATGAGTACCCTTGAAATGAGTTTCGTAGGTAATTTTCTGATGTTTTCATCAGGACTCTCAGAATGTTTCATCATCAAAAAAGGACAATTTAGAGAAAAACACACAGAGATAAAGAGAGCGGTTTCATTTATCTGCTCCTTGACTAAACAGGAGAGATGCGATTAAAATATGATGAAAACAGACTGAGGAGGATTATATAACTGTTTTTGTCTTCTGTCACTTGTTTTATCAGTGTGACAGGTTTCAGAGTTTTTGGCCCAGTTAGCAGCCGTACACCCAAGAATGAATGGTATAAAAGGTTTATTAAAGAGACAATGACAGAGATTACTTGACTACCTAAGACGTGATGACTAGAGCCAATATTGGGGATATAGTGCCCTCTACGGACAGAATAAGCGATTAGTGATTATCCAACTGCAGGTGAGTGGAGTAGCAAGTGGAGAAGATGGCCGACAGCAGGTGAGTGGAGTAGCAGATGAGCATGTGGACAAGACGACTGCGCCCAGGAGCATTAGCATCTGGTGTGTGGAGAACTGAGGAGACAAACACTAAAGGAGAGAGGTGAGTTACTATATGGATAATCACCGAAAACAAAAAAACTCTGTGCTTCATGGAGAAAGAAAGGACGGAGGACCAAAAACAAGGCCGAGGGGGGTCAAAAACAAACAAAAAAACATCCAGGAAAAAAAGATTCCCTATGAAAATCACAAGTCCCAAATTCTCTTTAAAGATTATAAAGTTCCTTCTCTGTTTTTAGAAGACATCTTAAAACAGAAAGTTGTTAGATCCAAATCCACAGTTCAATAATAAACTGATTCCAGAACAGATCAGATGTCCATAATAGACAAAGAGATTACTGATTACAACGGTCAAAGAGACGGGCAGGAAGAGAAAAAAGACAATAGCCAGGAAATGTCAAAATATATGTGGAAGAGGAACAAAAAAAAAGAAACAGATCAACCAGATCTCAGGCTGAACTGTGCCAATCAAGATAATCTGAAATAAATTCATAAACAACATAGAAACACTGTTGATGTTTATTGAAATATTATCATTATTAGTAGAAACTTATCAATTGGTTGCTTTTGCTTTTAAATACTAGCACTACAGCACAAATTTTAATTATTTTCATTGTATTTAAAAGTTCTATGTTTCAGTTTAACAATGCAATGCTTTCAGTAGCGCTGTCTGTCTTCCACTGACTTCTAGCTACTTGTGGGATGTTAATGCAGTGTGTGTGTGTGTGTCTGAACGTATGTGTTGTGGACGCAGACTCCAGATTGATCACTCCTGTCATGGCAGGATGCCTGCCGAGTGCTCAACACAGGCTTCTAATTGATAGAGCTCCTCTGGGCATCGTTCACTCCAATAACCGCAGACAGAAAAACTCTCCAGGTTGAAAGGAAGGATAGTAACAAGGAGAGCCATGTAAGATCTGCATAGACAGATGATATGTCATCACAGAGGAAACCATCATCATCATCATCATCATAAAAGTCACTTCAGGTAAATGTTGCTTCTGCCGAAAGAGGAGTTACACTGTAAGTAGAAATATTCTGTTGATAGAAATGTCATTTCAGGACTGCACTCACAGGTGTGAAGAACCATAATATACACAGTGTGTTGACCAATCAAAAGCCTGAAAAAAAGCAGTAGAAAATGAAATCCTTCCTCCAGTACTGTACACAGGTGTGGCCAACATAACCACTGTGAAACAGCAAGAAAATGGTGTTTTATTTCTCTGATTCACTGCTGTGTTTCCTCTCTTCATTCACTCTCTATTAGGTGTCCTCACACGTCCAACACTCTGAGCCCAACCCAACCTGGTCAGACTGAGCAGAATTTAGACCTGACCTGACCTGACACGTGTCCCTGGTTCTCAGAACCAAGTGGATCCATAAAGAACTTCACTCTCTAGTTTGCCCGACCTCCACTTTGCGTATTTCACTCTGTGCTCTCCAATCATGGGACGAGTGCCCTCGAAATGAGTTTTGCAGGTAATTTTCTGATATTTTCATCAGTACTTTCAGAGCATCTCATCTTTGTAAAATAATTATTTAGAGAAAGACGCACAGAGATGAAAATGATTATCATTGTTGATTCTTCTCTCTCTGTCTCCATTATTGAGTCAGGAGGAGAGGCCAACTTTGAATAGTGTATTCACAGACTGCAACAGCAGCAACTTCTTTTTATGTGTATGTTTGTGTGTGCATGTACAAAGTGCGATTAGCAATGCTTTTTCTTTTTTTTTTCCGGCTTGTCAGTAACACGGATGATCACATGGTAGTGCATGTGTAGCTGTGCTATCACCATTCACAGCCATTTATTTTTTATTAAATATTATTATATACACCCACACATATATGCACATATACATACATATACACATACATACGTACATACAT
>JAUYWH010000014.1:19109970-19128968 GCA_034779795.1 Ctenopoma multispine | reverse complement strand
CACATTAGGAAACTCAGGTGTTTTAAGTTCATCTGCAGCTGTGGCAGGTCTATGAGTCTCTTGTAATAAAACAACGTCTGCCTGTAGTTTTTTAAGCTGGTTAAATATTTTTAACCTCTTCTCTCTGGAGCCAGCTCCATTCACATTCCACGTGACAAACCTTAGTGTGCCCATAGATGTGTGTGTGTGTAGCTAATGTTGCGCGCTGCATGTGACGCTCAAATGGATGAGATGTGAGTGTGTGTGTACGCGCTTGCGATTAGCAATGCTAAAGTCTGCCCATAATCAAAAAAGACAGTCGTCACAAACTGACCTCAAACAAAGAAGATACCAGTGCACACTCTGACGTTACTGTGCAAAAACATTTCCTGACTACAGCTCAACACTTAAAATGGAAATACTTAATATCTTTGTTTCAGTTTTCATGTGAATTAAAGGCCAAAACTCATAGAACTCATAAATTATATTTAAAAAAACCCTACTTCTTAAGCAGGGTTGAAGAACATACATAACCAGATTACTGTTGGCAGGATTTGAACATCAAATGTTATGTATATATTAGATCTGTTCAGCAACATACACAGAACAGGCCTCAGCATTAGTAAAAGTCTTGTCTCTTGATAAAAACAGAAATGATGTGAGTAAAAAGTGCATCAACTGGTTGGTGGAAACATCATTGCCCTCATAAGAAAAGCTCAAGCTCTGCAGTTTGTCACTCCCTGTGACTGCCGAGGTGCAAAACCTCTTCCAGCAGCTCGGGAGAAATTACAGACTGAAAATGCAAGAACAAAGACAACATGCAGCAAGCTCTGCATTGAATGGTAATATATAGCATTGTATTTACTCATGTTTTCTAGTTTCTATATACATCTCTGTGGGCTGCAGCTACTGTGGAGTTTGGCGATGCTTTATTCTGCTGTAAGAAGTGACAGGATATTTAATTTATGCTGCATAATATTGCTTGTTGCACCCATTTTGGATCATAGCCTTACTGTTATTTATTATTAATAATAATTTTCACACATTACTGCAAACTACCCATCAATTCTACACATAATGGACATAAGGGTGGTGTGATGTTCCACTAATATACACAGACATGGAATTTACTGTGAAATTTTATTTAAATTTATTTTAATTAAATTATCTTAAAGCAAACATTCATACCATTTGAAAAATCCTAAATATTGAAGGATGAGGCTCCCACATGAGGACTGCTAACATCTTTCTGTAAGACGGACTGCAGTAGGTGAGCTGGCCTTTTTTGTCAGACGATCAAAAGAACTGCATTTTTTCAGATTTCTCCCAGGATGAAAACAAAACATCAAAGAATTAAATAATGATACAATATATGTATGTTACAATTACAGAATAAAATCTGAACTTTTCTGTCATAGTCCTTTCAAAAGTGAACATTAGAAGATTAATGGTAGGCTGTGTTTTGTTTCCACAATGTCTCTCCCTTCTCCTCTCCCTTATCTTGTGCCTCTTCCTCCCCCACCCCTGTCCCTTTCACAGTCAATGCTATTTCTTTTAGTCTGTTCAGTATTTGATGAGCAGGTGTTTTGACAGATGCTGATGAAGCAGAGTCTTTGATTCCCCCTGTCCTCCTCCTTTAGCAGCCTCCTCCCCTACAGTTCCAGACTTTGGGCCAATGAGGTCGACCTGTCACTCTGTGGCAACTGTCAATGTCATATACTGACTTTCAGACTCACGTCTCTGTTCCTGTTCTGATCTTATTCATCTGCACACAGAAATACAACATAAAGAGGAAATGAAATGACATTAAATTCTAATTTGTGTACAAAACTCTTAGTCTTTATTGAACAAAGTTCCATCACTACGAAACACAATTTAACATTAATGGCAATCTTCTCAGAGTCCTGGTGGGGCTTTAATAGTGATGGTAGCTACCAAATTTTGTTCAGATGAACAGAATCAAATTTCTATGATTTACTTACCTGGATTATTGAGCATGCATCGAAATACTAGTTTAACCACAATGCAGTCAGGATTCGGCACAGGAGACTTTGATCCCAACTAAGTCTAATTCAGTTCTAACAGAAACTAGTTTAAAACCACTGGAGCTTGATTTGACCCTGCATGACTCTAGTTTAATTTCACCCGAGCAGTAGAATCTAAGTAGAGTCTAGCAGAAGGAGAGAATAGTTCAGTCCCACTACAGTACTCTACGGTCTGGTTCATATTGTAGAGTTTGGTTTTAATTCCAGTAGAATGAGTTTTAATCTCAAGAGTCTACTTTAGCAGCAATAGAGTCTTGTTTAATCCCACTACTGTCTGATTTGACACATAGAGAACCTACTTTAATCCCACTACAGTCTTTTTAGTTAAACCTTTTCGAGTCCAGTAGTGTGGTTTAACACAGAGTCTAATTTAGCCTAATGTATGAGAAACTGACTAATGTCAAATTTTTCCCCACTATATTCCAGTAACCTCAGGAGTGTATGTTTTAATTCGTAAGTTCTTTATCCAGATGAATAGAAGTTGTTTAGCATTGTGGAAATGCCTTGAAAATAGGAGTGCTGTTAATGACCTTTTGTGTTTCAGAGATTTGGCCCTTTTGAAACAAAAGCTTAGCTCTGTGACTTGAATACAATGAGAATAAATGAGAGGCATGAGCTATAGAATTATACTAAATGCTGAAAATAGCAAATGAAATTAGATGTTTTCCCTTGGAAAAATGGTACATTTGGCTCAGTGTCTGAGGTTGCTGAGGTAATTTTCTGCAGTGTCCATACAGTAAATGTCAGAGTTTCTATCGGTATTGAGTGAACAAGGTAATGAGCCTCTGGCCTTTGAATCGATCAGCTCCTTAACAGGTTTGATGGTCAACCTGTCCAACAGAGCATCACTTTCTCTAGCATGCTGTCCAGGTCCTCAGAGGCTCCGCCTTCTGTCTGCTTCTCATTTTGTCAGGTCGACCCCCCAACGTCCTGACCTTTGCCAAAGCCTTAATGAGCCCTTTCTTTCTGCTTCTGCCTTATATGTTTCCAGTGATTCTGTTATGTTCTGTCCACTAAAGATGGGTTCATGGTCTCCAGAGGACAAATCCCTTAAGTCCCTTAACTTAACTCCAGTGCCCTTTCACAGGTAAAATTTCCACTTTGCAAACACAATGCCTCTTGGCACTGGGCAGAGGATGTGACAGTCTGTGCATGCATTCAGACCTCGTGGGAAACCTGAACCATAAACACTATACTATGGGAATTATCTAATTGGAGTTACCCATTCTTCATTTAAATAAAAAAGCTGCATTATTCTGCATATTGAATCCTCTGCTGGTTTTGATGGGTTGTCACTATGCGCACACAAGCTCATGGCGGAGTCACTGCATGTCTTAGGTAGCTTAGCATTTATCCACCATAGTGTTTGACATTAGAAGGGAAATGTTTAATGAGCATTGGAAATATTAAACATATTGCAGCAATTTTACTACCTCCACTGCCAGAATAACACAGGGTAAACAATGGTTTCCCCTTCCATACACAATGGTATTGTGTCAATATGCAGCCATTATCCCACCTTCAACCTGCAAGTGCTATAGAAAGGACCGTTTTCTGCTCTCAGAACATTCAGCTGCCACAATGTCCCAGTGGGAAAACTGCTTTCAGAGCTGAGAACAAAATTATGACGAATCCAAACTGTCTGAAGTTCAGCTCCATATTTTTGACACGGTACGAGTAAAGCCCATTAAACTCCATGAACTAATTGTCTCAAATGGGAAGACTGTGTTGATAATTCACTGTTGTATTTTAATACTCTTTTAATCTCACGAGAGCCTCTTTGAAGAAACATTATATTGTACATATCCCGAATACCTACACACAAAAAGAACATGGAAAGGAAAGACATATTACTGCATGGATGCAACCGGACATCACAGATGTTTTGCCATTTGTCACAGTTCAAATAATTCATACAGTTAAACCCACAGAAGGAAAATAGCTACATGAAACTATTTACACTGATCCACAGTTGATATCAGTTGTTTCCATCACATCTATATATTTCTTATATTGTACCACAATATCAAAATCCTCTTTTATTCACTCTAAGTCAACTAATGAAGTGAAAAAGCCCCAAGTGTGGATCTCATATCTGGTGACTCCAGGTCTGTGAGCCAGTGGAAATAGAGTAGAGTTTTTTAGAAATGAGGTTCATTGCTCCTTTTTCTGCCAGACACACATATGAACATATATATGACTACATTTACAGGTATTTTACCTCTTTCCTGCTCATAATGACAGACATGTATGTAAGTATCACTAGGTATATCTAACATGATCTCACCTGATCTTATATTAGCATTAGATAATATATATTGCCCTGCGATGGACTGGCGATCTGTCCGGGCTGTACCCCGCCTCTCGCCCGAAGATAGCTGGGATAGGCTCCAGCACCCCCCGCGACCCGAAATGGATTAAGCGGTAGATAATGGATGGATGGATAATATATATTGGAGAATATGTATATAGGAATTTAATACTCACATTATATACATAGAAGTATGAAATGCACAAACTTATTAACTAAGTATAAACTAAGTATTTGCCCAGAGAAATACTCCAATGAAAGTTTAAATACCCTACTAAAATACTGAAGTACAATGTCTAAATGTTACATAGTACCCCACTAACAAAATTGTGTATTTTAAACAATGTAGAATTTTTAATTGTGAATAAAATGTGTTGTTACCTTGAGATTGTGAAACAGAAACAAAAGCTGGTGAAGGTGGAGCTGATTTTAACACCTTATATAGTGTTAGGATGGCGTATCCATATATCAACATTTAATTAATATATAATGGCTTTTATAAGAATCTAATCCTGCAAAAAGTAACCAGTAACTTATGTTACAATGACTATAGTGAAGTAAAAGTAAAATATTTTGCTTTCTTATTTGTAGAGTAGTAAAAGTAACATAAAATGGAAATACTCCCTAGCTCAAAATTTTACTTAGGTACAGTACTGACCTCAAATTATATGTTAGTCAGCTGATGATGCTCTTGTGTTTGACAATGTTTGTGTAAGTCAGTAGTAGTTACTTGGACACTACCCCAGTTCTGTGAGTATGTGGAAATCCCTCTAAGGGCATGATAGTATCCAGTCACTTGAAAATTACTCATTTGGTGCAGAAGCCAAAAAACACACTGCACATGATGCTCCCACTTGGCCTATAGACTTTTTTATTGTCACCATGACAGAATTTGCTTTTCTAGGCCCTGGAATCTTAACCTCCATGGGTTAAAAATTCATAATTTGCTAAAATGCAGCGTTGTTTGCAGTTCAAAGTGTCCTGTCAACAGTTTTACACACGTGTCTGCTTAAGTTTAACCCATGGAGATGCCTGTTGTGTTGATGGGGAGTTTCCATTGCAGTACCACTGTTGGCCACTAGGGACAATTGGCCAAAGGACCAAGAGGTGTTGCCATATCCTGCTCTCTTAATAAATCCTTGTTTGGAACTCATCAATGGGAAAACAGGTGCCAGGTGATCACCACTGACACGCTGACAATGGAATAAGCATTAACTAAAAATAACATTAATGCTGATGCCTCTATAATTCATAACTAGAATCTAAGCTGAAACACTGTAATAAGTACGACCTCACAGGAAACACTGAAGATGCACCTGTTTCTTCATCAGACCGTTCTACGTCTCCAGCCTGTGCACAAAGGGGGTTTATCTTGTTTTTTTCTCACATTGTCTCATCTGTATTTACACTGCTGTTATTTCACATTTTTGCTTCATCAATTGTCACTTAATTACTTGGATTTAACCTATTTGGAGTCAGATTCTGAATGGCTCAGTGTTCAGTCATCCTCATAATGTAACATCACTTTGATCCTCATTTCATCTCCTGTCATCTAATCACCTTATCTTGTGTTTCCAGGTGATCTGCCACCTACACAGTATTTTTGGAAGTGTGTGTACACGTGGCCCTGTGAGATGAATCAGTAGTCACCAGTAGGGTCTGTGTGCCATTAATAACACAAACGAAGGTGCCCGCTCTCCACGGAGACAGAAGATAGACAAGAAAAGGATGACAGAGAAGTTATATAAGCTGACACATAAAAACACATGCACACACTGCCTTGTCTTTTTATAGTTGTGAAGCCATTTATTAACATAAATATCTAATGCATACCCAACCACTTACCATAACCTTAACCATCACAACTAAATGCCTAACTCCAGCACTTAGCCTAACTTAGCCTTCTAGCCTGAACCGTAAAATCTGTCCAAAATGTCCTCACACTGGTGATATTGATATTGTACACATAATTTCTACATTTAAACACACACACACAAAACAAGAAATGTGGGACAAAAAATATAGAGTAACGCTGCTTACAAAGAGAGAAAAAGAGGTGTAATCATTGGAGAGAGACCCCTGAGAGGCAGGTTTTTTGTACAAATCAATGCAGTAAATCAGACTCTCTGTCTCTCTCTTTCTCACACACACACTCACACACACACATTCACTTAAGTGCTTTATTAGCTAAGTAAAAAACTAAGCAACATCAATGAATAAGCACCGAAGTATTGACTTTGCTGTATTACAGAATTAATACTGACAGTTACGGTACACTGTAATGCCAGGTTGTAGAAGATGTTTTCAGACTAAGTGCAAATCAAATTTCAGAAGTGGCAAGACTGATATGAAGTCAGTGGTGAGATTTGAGTGAATTTGCCTTTTATGTGAATCAGGTGGTTTTGTGTATGTGGCTATAAGTAGGTTTCATACATTTGTACAGACTACTGAGCAACATAGAATTAACATTTAGCATCTAAATGTACTGATAAGCACCAATATCAGCAAGTGAAGTAAACATCACCCAGGCTGAAACAGGAGCTCCTCACAAGATTTCTGACTGTGCAGTAGAAAACATCAATCAGATTCGTAGTCCAAGATCCAAGAAACACTGGAAAAGCTCCAGAAAAGCTGGTACAATTGTTGCAGAGAAAATAACAAGAAATGCAGACTACCACCTCTACCATAGACCTTAATCCACACAGGACATCAATGAAACTTGTTTGAGAAAAGCCTGTAGATTAGTGGAAGACGTTCGGTGAGGGTGTGATGCAGTTTCTCTTCTCAGGCTACTGGCAAAGTTCAATAGAAGAATCTGTTGCCGTTCACTAGGGCAAGAAAGATAAGGATGAGAGCTTCCAAGAGGACAGTGATCCAAAACGTTCTTCAAAGGACACACTCAACCGGGTCCAGAGGGACAAAATAGATGGACTGAAGATAAATATATAAAACAAGTGATTTCCCAAGAATCTGCACAATTTGAAGACTATCCTCTTAAAAGAATGAGCCAAAATCCCCTCTGAACACTGTGAGAAACCCAAAATCTAACTTAATTTCACAATATACTGAACAGGAAATATGTTTAATGGAAAAAAATGTGCTTAAAAATGTTTCCATATACTGTATCATTCACTTGTGTGTAAGCTGGTCAACAAAGGAGCAGGGAGGAGCACGACCCTACATCAATACATAATCAAGCTTCTCACAAACTTCTAAAGCGCACTTAGGAGATTAGTGTGGTCGATGAACAATTTCAGCAACAAGCACACAGTCCTGTGTATGCTAAGTGAATTGGCATCATCGACTGACCATGTTTGATTGAATAAAATGTTGATTATATTGTTAGCATTCAACAAGTTCTTATCCCATTAATTCTGACTGTTGGCACACTATCAAAGCCTCGAGGTTGATTTTGTGTGTTGTTGCAATCATCTGTATCATTTGTACCATCACGGGGCAGCTATAAATAAACACAAATGGGGGTAAAGTAATACGCAGACACACAGTCGCACACTTTTGTGGGTGGTTGACCATGTGTGGAAAGCAGATTGGTGAGAATGCATCCCAGCATGATGACTCATACCTAATGAATATGGATTTGATGACAAGGAACAATATAAAACACCAATATGAACAATTTGAAAACTCAGTTCTACAAGAAAACTGTAAGAAACCAACACTGTTACAAATCAAACCAAGTTGCCAACAGGCATACAACACACCGAGTACACAGCTGGACTCACTCGGAAGTTAATATAACAGCCAAACATAACATATCAGGTTTAGAGTCGTAATCAATTCATCTGAAGGGCTACTAAGAGGTTCACAGCAAATCTCGATAGAAGTCTAATCTTGACAACACACGTTTGTAGAAGAGTGTCGTGGCTCGAGCTGAAGGGATTTCTGAAGGCCTTAGAAGAAGAGTTGTTGATGATGATCAGGCTGGAAAGTTTTACAGAAGAGTTTGGAATCTATTAGTCGACTGTCAGGTACATCACATACAAACAGAGAACACTCAGCACCAGTGTTATTCAGCCCAAGAATGGTTGACCAATGAGGATCGCACCAAGAGCAAGTTGTGTTCACAGTCTGGAGAACACTGAACAGCTGGATAGTGGAGTTTATGGAAGTGGCAGAAGCTACTACCCAAAACAACATTGCTGTCTGTCCCTGTCAGTTTACTGAAAATCATGTGGATGAACCAGAAGGCTAATGGAAAAATGTTCTGTAGATGATTGAGACTGTAGAAGAACATTCTGGCTTTAATTGAAACCAATACGTGTGGCAACCAGTGACATTCACACTGTATTCCAGCATGAAAACCTTATTTTACTGCAGCCTGAAGTTGCTTTCTGTTGAGCCACTTGATGCTGTTTAAGGTTTGGAAGTGGAAGCTCTCATGCTGTGCAAAGGCTGACAATACCTTCTAACATCTTAACAACAAATCAAATTATGCAACACATGTAGCACAAAGATGTGGAAAAGTGTGGAGAAAAACAGGACAAAGAAAGAGTCTAATGTGCCTTCTACCATTGTCCAGCACTCACATTCTGAGTTGGAGTAAAACTGGAGTCTGGTTAAGCATAATAATAAAGTTCTGGTTGGGCTGTGCCACCAAAAAACAACTTCTTTATTTGCTGCCTTCTTCCAACCACTTGCGGATTGTAGCAGTTCATAATGTGTCTTCTCCAGCTTAGCATTATACCTGATTGCAGTAAAGCTGCCTTGAGGGGGCAGTGGACAAAGATATTTTGCCATCAGTTGGACATTTCTGTTAGCTTTGTAATTATCTTTCTCCACTGAACCCTGCATGAAACAGATTGTGTGTAGTTGTGGCATGAAGCCAGGTTATGTTTTATAACTTAAACTGTCTGTGTCATCAAGCCATGGAATCAGAGAAGGATAAATCCACTGTGGGGCCAATGTACAGTATATCTGAATGTCTTACAGAAAAGACATTACACCCACAGATATAGTGAGATATGGGAACACATGACATGGGAAATAATATAAAAGTGTTGCATGTACAATAAACCCCGGGACTGTTAGCAGCAGTTAGTGCAAGCTACTATTAATATTTAATGTAAGGTAATTAAACATCAATCTTCAACATGTATCAAGAAATGTGGATGATCAAGAGTCATTTTGGAAACCGAGAGTTTTCAAATTGAGCTCTTTGGTCACAGTCACCAAAGCTGTGTTGTTTGAATAAAAAAAAATATATTTTGATAACGGTTAAGCTTTGCAGTTTCAATAGCACAGAAAACATTCCATAAAATGTACATTCAGATTTTTATGATAAGTAACAGTAAGTAAATGTTCACTTGAAAAACATTTGCAAAACGAAGTTAGATTAGCCTTGCTAACTAAGTCTAATGCTATTTATAATGTAATAAGGTAAATCAACCCAGTGGAGAATCTTTCTACAGCTGCTGGTGTTCCCTTGAGTTTCCTCAAGCAATGCTTCAGTATGGGCTGTAATTACATTTTCTTTGTAGAGGAAGGACTCATCTACATCTTTTTGACGAGTGGCCTGAAATAGCATGAAGAGGCGGAATTAGAAAAAAAGACCAAACTGAAGATGTCACTGACACATGGTTGGGATCTCAACACAGTGCTAGTCAAGCTGGGATTAGGCTTTTCCAGGCTGTGCATAGTCAGTGGTAGAGGGGGTTTTACAAATATGTTAGCGTACTAGTATCTTCTATAACCACTATATTTATCATATGTTTTCATTTTGCACCCAGCTTGCAAATGGAGCTGTTTTAGACAGCAAACGTGCATGATGCTTGTCGATATTCATTCATATTCTGATTACGATAAGGTCTATGTGCACGTTCTCCATTGCTGCCCCTAACCCTCTGGAATGTTCTATTGCCCTTCCCAGCTTTAAAAAAATCACCCAAAACTTCTAAAGATGATTTGAACTAGTGCTAGTGCCTTTAAATAAGAGTTTTATCATTTTCTCTTTTACCATAGTTGTTTTGTTGCTTTGTTACTTTTTGATGATTGTAAATCTCTATAGTTTGTCTTATAACATCTTTAGGAGCAGCACAGTACATAAATGCAGTGCATTCTTACACTTGCATTAAGATGTGCCAGTCCAGATAAGATATCCAGGATCAAATCACAGGTTAAATATGAGTCAAAGTTAACATTTAAACCGAGCAGTTATTTTCAGCTCATTATATTTCCTACTCTCTGAAGAGTACAAAAATGTGATGCTCCATCGTGGATTCATATTTCCTCTTAACACGACTATGAGCATCACAGGACGGATCATATGTGATTGGTAGGAAGTATATCTGTGCAATAAAATGGATTTCAGCTGTCAGTGAGCCTGATTTATTCAGGATATTTCTCCTCAGAGGGACTCATTGAAATTCAATGGGCACATTAGTTATCTGACTGTGAGCCCGGTGGCGACGCAGTGTGAAGCTACTGCTGTTTTCCATTTATTTTTATCTGACTGGAAACAAGTTTTTGTTTTTATAAAATTCATTTCTTTATCGACAGTTTACAGCACTGAAAATACCAATGGTAACACTGGTAGCAAATAGCAAAAGTACAATGACTGTCTAACAGTCTTACTGTGAACTCATAAAAACATTAAATAAAATCTTCTCATTACTGCAGCCTTTACGTAAAACACAAGCTTCACCACCAGTTCAATCTGGCCTTAGTCAGGTGAGTGTTTGTGTCATTAAGATACAACCTATGAAGTCTCCAAGCTTATTAAATGCAAACCAAAACCACACTGAGCTCGAGCTCCTAGAACTTTCTGTCATATTAATGAGGACATTCATGTTTCCTGCAAAAGGCACATCAGTAATAATACCATTAACGTTGTACTCACTGGTAGGCTAGTCACAATAGTTACTGACCTATCATGCTATATATGGACACATACCTATGTTGTCCATTGTATTTGCATGAGTGAAAGAATGAATGTCATCAACGTTTCGGGCAGTCCCGCTACTATGTCCTCCCAACTCATCTCTGTGCGTCATATGTGTGAATGCAACGAGACTCACAGCTCAAGATTGTCAACATTTGCAATGTGTGCTTTCAAAGCCGGTGATGGATAACTTGTCAGCTGCCCTGCTCTATGTCTAGACATAGCAGGAAAGTACAGAAAAACATATTAAGAGAAAGTAATGTAAGGCTGTCATAAGTAAACTGCACCAAAAAACACCACAGGTCGGTATTTAAAGGGGATTCGGTTTATTGTAATAAGTGAATGACAGTGGGCATTGAGGAAGTCAGCTAGCCAACACTGGGAAGATCCCACAGGGGAACTGAGTCAGCTTGGGCAGGGTCAGCTCTCCTAGTCACAGAGACAGAGAGACAGTTGACACACCAAGGAGAGAGAAGCAGTGAAACACAGTACTGTGAGGTAAGAGTGCAGGCTCAAGTGCAGTCTGATGAAGACCAGTGGTAGGATAGGTAGTTTCATAAACCTTGAGTAAAGCACTGCAGTTTATAAATGTATGGCCTGGGCAGCACAGGTGAGGGGACTGAGCAGGTGATTACTGGGCTAGACTACTGCAGGAGGGAGTTCAGGAAAACAAAGATTAAGACTATTACTACATTACTACTACTACAGGACATCTTGTCAAATTTGATTCTAATTGGCTGACTGACTAGATTTCATTATTTTACTAGGCTGTTACTTATAGACACATCAATCATACACCAAACAGGCATTTTGTCATGGTCCATGAAAAGCTGGACAAATCCAAAAATAATGTGACTTGGTGAAATAGTCAGGTGGTCGTCTCATGATGGTTACCTGACAAGCTCAGCACAGGAACGTTGTGAGGGTGCTCAGATGTTAAGGTTCCATCAGAGGTTCTAGGTCCAACTTCAAGTTGGTGATCTCCCTGTTCATAATATTTTGCACTGATGAATTGATTGATTGCATGGATACAGAGTCATGCTTGGGAGAACTGGAGAAGCATGCATGTGGCAGTGGCACAGTAGGTGGGGAAGGGTGTGGTGTGGCTCCAGAGGCAAGCATGGTGAAGCAGAATGCAGGTCGGGCATTCTTTCTTTGGAGGTGGTTTAAACAAAGGCAGGTAAGGTGGAGGGGGGGGGGGGGGTAATTGAAAAGACAGTATAACGAACAGCAAACAAGGCAAGGGTGGTGGGCAAAAACAGACAGGACACTCACAGAAACTTTGAGTTAAGGTTCTCCTAAGTGTTGCAGGGTTGCTGGAGTCAATCCCAGCTGACATTGGGTGAGAGGTGGGATACCCCCTGGACACATCGCCAGTCTATCACAGAGCTGACATAGAGAGACAGACAAACATTGACACTAAGAGTAAAAGTGTAGCAAATGAAACTGGAACTGACAGAAGAGGGGAAAACTCAAGAGTCACTGCTGTATGCTTATGTTGGTTTTTATGTCACTGAAAGTTTGTGTATTTGTCTAAATCTAACACATTTTTGTCTTTGTTCAATTGTGTTGCAGTTACATTTACTCCGTTACATTTACTTAAGTAACTTTTTGAAAAATTTTACTTCTAGGATTAGTTTTACTGGACCATACTTGTTACTTTTACTTGAGTAGATTATGATTTTTATCTCCTTCACCATTTCTCCCTTGTTTACTTTTTAGCGTCAAGTTCAATCCTTTCAAAATAAAACTTTTGTTGTAATAGAAAATTACAAAATAAAAGCGATTACCTAAATTATCAAGTCATGTTGCTCACACAGTGTCTTGATGTTGTTTACACCACTTGAAAGTTTTTTCTCAAAATACTGAGTTTTTCTGTATTTCTAAAAATTATCTTTTAAACAAAGGATAAATCAAAAATAGTGATTTCACTGTCAAATCAGAACCTGGTAAATGTTTGTATGAATTCAGATCAGACATTAAAATCTAGTCCATACATATCAGTTAAACTAGAATCAATATTTTACAATAATTCAAACTCATGGCAGCTGGATTTCTTTCTTGTTTGGTTGAATATATTTGGATGAGTAGTGAAACGTTTCAATCAAATAAGAAAGAAATTCTTATTATTTATTTTCATCATTTTGTTTTATTTTATTATTCAGAAATACCAGAATGATTTCATATTTTTGTCTGTCTGATTACACCATTTCTAAAAAAAAAAGAAAATTAGACATTACGATCAGTTACCCACTACTTGAGTAGTATTGAGTAACTGATCGTAAGAGTAGTCGTTGTAGTAGTAGAGTAGTCTTTTCATCAAGTACTTTTCTACTCTTACTTGAGTAATTCTTTGGATGAAGACTTTTACTTCTACTTGAGTTATATGATTGTGAAGTAACGTTACTCTTACTTGAGTACAATTTTTGGCTGCTCTACCCACCTCTGATCCTTAAACCTTAATGTTGCAGTGTGTTTTCACATGTAAGGACCAGAGAACGTTTGCTGCCCTTTCTGCTGAAAGTGGTGATTATGAAACAAACGTTGGTTCAAACACACAGACTTTTTTTTGTCTCATTTCAAACATTGGTGCTCTGTTTCCAAGTTAAGTAACTGTGGTGATTTGTGTGATTTAATTGTGTTAGAACAGTTAAAAAAATCTTGTGATCTATGTCAGTGAGAAAAATGTGAAGACAGCGTCTGCAGCTGCAGTCATAGCTGATAAGTATGTTCTAATAAATGCTAATACTCAGCACTTGATCTTGTCCATAGAGAAGAAGAGAAGAGAATTTTAAGTCAGGCCAAATAAGTTCTTAGGTTTGACTCAGGAGTATAATCAAGTTTCTTTAAGACACATTACAGGCACAATTAGAAAGTTTGGTTCACTCAAGATATGCAATTTATGCAAAAACAAGGGACACTAGAAATGATAATGTTCATTAAGTGAACATGTCCAAAATTCAGTGGTTTCTAATGTGTATGTAAAGTCGGCGGGATTATATTTGCCATGCGTGTCAGTCCGCAGGAATGCAACATAGTTGTTGACTATTTATTGTTTGGCTGTGCATGCTGGTCGGTTAGTTTGTTCTGTTACAACAGGACATTATTCATTTGAGTTATTATTAATAAATCGTTAAATTCTTACTGTGTGGACCTCCCAGAACACTCGACCTAGCTCAGTAGCTCAGTGGTTACAGCATATGCCACAAAAGGGGCAACGGTTGCACAGATGGTAGGGCAGTTGTCTACAAACCCCAGGGTTGGTGGTTCAGATTTCTGTTCATATGTTGTAGTGTCCCTGAACATGACACTGAACCCTGAACCTTATGCAAAAAAATTTAATTAATAATTATTAATAAAATATCAATTAGAACTGCAGCATCCTGGTTTGAATCCTGCTGGGAACATTGGCTGCATATCATAACCCTTCTCCTCTCCCATTTTTGTGCCCATCTCTTCCCAGTAGCATCGTAAACATTAAGGTGAAAAAATGCCTCTCCATTGTTATGTCTTCTCCCACAGCCACCAAACTCAAAACTATACATTTACAATTCCACATCCATATGGAAATAAGCAAATAATGAAATATTATACAGGTAAATTAGTTAAAATCAAAGTTAATCTCTCAAACCAAAACAATGAGCTCAAAGATGCTAAAATGCCCTGTAGAGCTGCCTCACGTGATAATTTTATGTATGACAAAATGTCTCCTGTTGGCTATTTTTTTATCTTTTAGATTTAGTTTTTGTCCTGCTTCTCTGCTTCACTCCATCAATGTCTCTCTCTCTTTCATTTCGCTCCATGCTCTCTCTACCCCATGACCACACGTAGCCTCAGGCTGTCCATTAAATCTTCATATTAGCAAGACGTCTGGCTGCCGCTGCTGTAATGACTGCAGGAATGCGACGTGTCTCTTCATTTGCTTTCAGGTCGATTCTCCACGCTTTACATCTCTCATTTTCCCCTCCATATGTTCCTCGCAGGATTTATTACCGGCTCTACTGTATCTGCGATGCAGCCGGGGGCTTATTTGAACTGTTGGAGATGCATGCTGTGAGAGCTAATCTGCCCACATGTAAAGGCTTAATCCACACTGATCTGCTGATGAACCCAGATCAAACGAGATTAGATAAGGATTGTTCACCAAACACGCCCTGCCACCCGCTTCGCATCCAGCTCTGAAACTGAAGATGAAGGCAAACATGAAGGCAAACATGAGTCTTGTCTCGCTGTTTGAGTTTTGCCTCCAACAACATAAAAAAGCTGTCTGAGAAAATAATTAACAGTTGCAGAAAATAAAGAAAACAAAACAATGATTAGCTCAGATAAAATCAAATGCAGTTCTCCAGGAATGACGTCAAATATCAGCACTGGCAGTACTATCAACAGTAGAATTAGCAGTACATGACTAACTAATACATGAGAACTAATGAAATAGGTGAATAGCAAACTGCATCCTTTCATTTCTCAGCAGTATCCAGAAGCACTCCTGGTGCACTTATTCTGCATTATTAGTTTGATTTAAAGTGGTTTGTGTGTAAAGATGAAAGATGAGAAAACTCTCAGCGAAAAGTCGATTTCCCTTTTCAGACTGCTGTGATTCGGTTTCAGCTGTTAGATCCAAACGGATTTAATCAGTAAGAAATCGTTCCCAGTTCCCTCTTCATGAGTGAAACAACAAGACGTCCTGCTGTTCTTCACTTTTAATAAAAAAACAATCATCAGTTGTGCCCTGTGATGCTACAGCAGTAGGGAGCGCTTTATGCAGGTGACACTAGAATCTAAGTCATGCTGTTGCTCTATGAGTGACGGTGAACCATCCTGGTCCAGAGGCAGCAGCCCTCTGGTTTATCCACATGGCCTTAAGCAAACTGGTGTGTATATTCTTTTTGGAGAGTAGTGACTCTGCTATAAACACCACTGTCGTTCACTGATGGTGGACTTGTGAACACTGATATTAGTCACTGTAAGAGAAGCCTTTAGTTTCCTAGACGTTACTCTGAGATTCTATGCGACCTGGACTGTGACCTGGACTACTGCACACCTGCTCTTGTTTTGATCTTTGTGGGCTGACCACTCCTGGGGAGGGTAACACTGGTGTTCCCCACTTCTGCCTCACAGTCAACTGATGGAGTCCAGCTTGAACCATGACACAGTTCTACAAACTTGTACCATCAACATCAGACTTTACTGGAGACCCAGATTTCTCTTCTGTAAATAAGATTCACTCCCAGACTCACACTTGATTGTCATCCCACACCTCTCTCTGTTGAGTCAAATCTATATATCAAATGAATCAATAATCCCAGAGGATGGCTTTTGTTACACACAAATAATTCTGATTGGATGATTTTTCACAATAAATAAATAAGTAATGTTTTTGTCTTGATTATCTGATTAGGTTAAACATTCATTCATTGATTCATTAGTTTTAGCATTTGCATGAATATCGGATCACATTTAGATAATAATGATGGTGATGATGATGATGACAACAACAACAATAATATTAATAATATTAATAACTGATCCTTTAAGGTTATATTTATGCAAATAAATATAAATACAATTCTAGAGGTTTGCGAACTTTTAAACAGCACTGTATGTTATTAATGTCAGAATGGGATTTCATTTTCTTCTCAGTACGTGTAACTAAACCTCACCCTGCTTATGTGACATTATGAAACATAGCATTAATGTTAGAGTAACATAAGGTAATTTCCGTGCAGTACACTTGTCTCTGTTGAGGGATGTTGCAACAATAATTTTGTGTTTTTTCCTTGTTTTCTGTGACCTACTGTAAGCATGGGTTTGTGTTTTTTTTTTTGTACATGCGTTATGTGTGGAGGCGTATGTGGCAGAGTGGTGAGATGGAGGGGAGGATTTTCCATTATGGATCTGACCTGGGGGTCTCTCACACACACACACACACACACACACACACACACACACACACACACACACACACACACACATTGATTTACTACAACTGTCTACCTCTGATTTATCTCCTCTTTATCTACGTGTCTCTGTCTCTGTCTGTCTGTCTGAAATCAGTCATTTGCTCCTCTTTGCGGCCGTCTTCTGTTGTATGAGTCTTTTACTTATGGTTGACCTTCTCCTGAGCTGTTGTTGATCTCTCTGAAGTTGATGTTGGTTTTTGTGAATAATCTTCTCCAAGGATTCTAGAAGTAACACTGGAAAAGTTTTAGAGAAGTGGACATTGTAGTGTTTCATTGTCTCTATACATTTTTCCTGACTTAAATGGAAACAAGGTAATGGCTGTAAAAAGGCTTTTAGACATATAAATGCACTGCTTGGGGAGTTTGGGGGAAAAATATTTTTCCTGAATCAACATAAGTGTCTTAACATGTGTCAACATTTTGCATGTGGATAAAACTACTTTACCGCAACACTGCCCAGAAGCCTATAAGACCTGTCGGGCAGTAATGCAAGACTACAATCTGGAAAGACAGAAGCTTTTCTGTTAACGTAATGATCATATGTTCACAGTTAACAAAAATGACAGGTCACAAATATGTTTATACAAAACATATGAATGACATTTCCACTATCAGTGTAATTTTGTCTACCAGAATATCCTGTCATGATCTACATGTTGCGATGTTACGATGTTGCAGTTCATCATCCAGATATGTCTCACTTTTTTATGGTTGGGTTCAGATATCACAAGGTCAGGAAAAGACTGTGGTCTGGGTTAATAGACAAAAATTTTACAGTAGCTTCATACACACAACACCTGCATTAAAGTGTAAACCAAAAAAACCCTAACCTCAGTACATTATTTGCCTAAACCCAATTTCATGTTGGACTTTGGTCTATGTGTCAGTCCTACACAGCATATTCACTCCAAACATCACTTTGCATTAATACATGTAACGCATAATTTATTCAAACAATATGTTTCACCTAAACATGATAATTATGTTTGCTACAAAAATGTAATGTTGAATGTCACAAGTGGAAATTAGTAGTATACAAACCTAATTTTTAGGAAACAGGGTTGTTGCCAGAGACTGACTCACTGAAATGATAGGAGTTAATCTGTAGTGAATGCTCATTATTTATTTACCAAATTAGGATGAATAAAGAGAATAAATACAAAGTAGTATCATTCTGATGAATAAGAATGTCACTAATACATAGAAACAAGTATTATTATGCCCTTAGAAACCTTCAGTCCATCCATGATGTTAAGAAATCTCTGCTTAGATTTATTATTTGACTGATCCTTTCTCTTAGTTGTGATGTCATGTAGTCAGTAATATTCTGCTGGAAACTTGAGGTTTTACAAAAGACTGCAAATCAATTTACTTAAACAAGCCACTGATCAGTAGAGTTAGCGTGATAAGATAAGATAAGATAAGATAAGATAAGATAAGATAAGATAAGATAAGATAAGATCCTACCGGTCCTACCAACCTACCCGGTCGAGGCAGATGGCCACCCAAACGGAGCCTGGTTCTGCTGGAGGTTTCTTCCATTAAAGGTTTTTCTCTCCACTTTTTCCTAGTTCTTGCTCAACCTGTTGAGTTTTCTACAAATATTCTGTGTATATACATATATATATATATATATATATATATATATGTATATACACAAAAAAATATTATATATATATATATATATATATTTTTTTTTTTTTTTTGTCTAAGGTCTTAAACCGTACACCACCAAGACCAAGGAGCTCATTGTGGACTTTAGGAGGGAGAGAAGAGGCTCACATGATCCCATCCACATTAAC
>JAUYWH010000014.1:19079149-19103848 GCA_034779795.1 Ctenopoma multispine | reverse complement strand
ACATAACTTATACCGTGTACCTTATCCTGCACTTGCTGCTTATTGCACTTCTGGTTAGACCTAAACTGCATTTCGTTACATGTGTAATGACAATAAAGTTGAATCTAATCTAATCTAAAGAGGCTTGAGATGACTTATGTTTTTTGAATTGAATTGAATTGAAATACTATAGATTTGCTTAAATTTGATTTGTAACATAGAAGCAGTGCAGCATCTAAAGTAATATTTCTCTCTTTTACATATCTGAATTTCTTGAGTACTGAGCACTGATACAGGAATAACATATTTACAACATAACAACAAAGTTGTTGGACCATAAATGATGATGGTTGTGGATTCAGTTTCCTGCCAGCAGTGGGAGACCAGATTTAACATTACATTAAGAAGAAGTAGGAGGTAACGGAGGTAAAGTTAGGATCTGATGAAGGTTTGGGTTAGGTTAAGCACCATAACCATGTCACACGACTCCTAAATCTTGCCTAATGCGTTTTCTGCTTTTCCTCATATATTTCTAGATAACTGGTATTGTTTTTATATTATCAGAACTTTCCAATAACCTTTCAATAAATGAGATGCACTACATGAACCCAGCAGTTATACTTACTATATTATTTCTACACAAACTGGACTTGTGGGGCAGATGTGGCAAAACCACTAGTTCTGGTGCTGGCAAGAAGGAGGGTCTAAGATGATACAGTTAATTTTATACAGAACAGTGTATAAAAGTTCAATATCTGGGCCGATAACACAGATGAAAATGTAATAAATCACCTATACACACAGCTCTTTGTCAACAGTAGGCCTTTCTGTGTTTCAGCCAGCTCAATAACAAAATGGTTTTCACAGTTCTATGTGGAAGCACTTGACTGGCCTTGACCTGAACCTTGTCTAACACATATGGGATGAACAGTAATGCCAACAGCCTCATCACCCAGCATCAGTGTTAGATCACACTAATGTTCCTGTGGCTGAATGGAAGGAAATCCCTGCAGCTAACAGAGTCCAGAGTCCAACAAATTAAAGGTCATTATAGCAGCAGAATAATGCATATTGTTTTGGAATTCAACCTTAATTTATGACACTTAACTTTAATGTTTTGGTGTCAACATACTTAAGGCCATATAGTGTATTGGTAAATTGCTGTTCAATTAGTACATACTTATTACTGTACTATTGGTATTTAAGGATGTATTAATGATCAGCATTATCCTGCCTTTATGCATGAGTCTCATTTACTTTCTCACTCCCCCTCTTCTTCTTCTCTCTGTTTGTGTGTGTGTGTGTGTGTGAGGCTGTTTCCCAGTCTCTCCACGTGCATCTCGTCCGCAGCAGCCAGCTGTTCGATGAGAACATTCAACTAAATGTCTGATCAATAGGCGCTGGCAGCGCTCCCTGCTGCTGCTGCTGCTGCTGCCAGAATACTGAGGAGGAGGAGGAGGAAGGGCCTGTGAAGAGACACAGTATGTCTGCAGACATACTGTATTATGTATAATTGTATATAACTCTGTTTAGGTGTGTTCTGTAGGTGGTGACTCCATGTTCCTTATGACAAATGAGTCTGATGTATTTGATCTCAGTCAGTGTTACAGATGACTCAACATTGTCTCTCTGTGATCTGAATACATTTTCTTTAGAGCTCACTCTGCATAGTGATAACACAGATGTCTTGTTTATCTGCAGTCACCATCCCTGATTTGTCTTTTGTTTATGACTAGCTCCCTGTTCTCAGAATGTACATGTTGAAAGAATACAGGAAGTTCTTGTTTTATCTGCACAAATTGTTCAAGGTGTTAAGCCAGGAGCCACCCGCTGACGTTATTCTGCTGTGACTTTCATCCCTCTCTTCTCATCTCATCAGAGGTTTCTCTTTCTTCCTGCTCTTGTTCAGTTTCATCATCTCAAGCAACAGTTAAAAAAAACATCACAAACCCACAAATATTTTTTAGTTTTTGACATTTCACCTTTAACATAGTACAAAGCATGTGACAAAATCTTCTGGATCATGCTAAGAAAAAAAAAACATACCATGTGTTTTATTTCCATTTAATTGACTATTACAGACCGGATGCCTTTCTGTGTGGAGTTTGCATGTTCTCCCCGTGTCTGCGTGGGTTTCCTCCAGGTACTCCGGGTTCCTCCCACCATCCAAAAACATGTGTTCAGTCAATCAAAAGCTGGACAATACCAATTCAGTTTGTCTTTCCCTACTTCAGCCTCATCTGAGATGTTTTTTCCACCTTCTGATTGACGGAACACACCTGATCCAGGTATTGAGCATTAGGAAGGAAGTTGGAAAACAAGCAGGGAAGGAGCCATTGGAGACCACGGGTTCTCCACCCCTGCTTTACAATAAGCACTTTTCCAGTTCAATACATTTCCTCAACATGTTGATAAAATCATAGTCTAGTTAGCATTATATCTCCTACAAAATACAAAACTCAAATGTGAAAGTATGATGTTGTGGATCAGGGCAACATCCGTCACCATACCGCACTAAAAGAAATCTAAGAAGCAGTTGATTTCCAGGATGAGCCCCAGCAACTTATTTTCCTTTTTTGGGGTCTACTCAGTAGAAAGCAGTACAGAAAAGCATCTCTTCATTCCTGTACTGATCACAGTCCTGCTATACCCCCTCCCTCCATCGTTGGCTGAGCAGCATTGATTAAAACCTCCTCTCCTCTCTCTCTGTTTGCCGTCTCTCTGCTGCTCTTTGTTTTGCAGATACGATCCGACTTCCAGCCGACAGACACAAACAGCACCTTGTTCAGTCCATTTAGCTGCTGTTTGGACTGCGGCTACATTAAACCTTATCAGGTGGCACACCACCGCTGCTAATAAACTGATAACACCTTAGAGTATTGATTCTGGCCTCAAACGGGCAAATTTTATCCTATAGTCTGGCCAACATGATAACGATAATTGGTACCAGTAGGTAGCTGGAGCTGTTAAAAGGTTTTACATGTATGAACCCATGACCTACAAAATCTGGATACTTCACTTACCTGATGATCATTTCCTAAATCATTCATCTGATTTTAGACTGACTTTCTATGGTCCCAGTTACTTTGTATGAAAATTAATCTCCAGATAAAATGGTCAGTTATTAGTTGATTTTTTTTTTGACAGATTCCTATGTGACGTTAGAATGAGCAGAGGCAGTTTTGAAAAGTCTTCCAATTAGTTGGTTGACGCACACCCTGACATCTGATGACTGAAAAACAAAGACTGTGGTATTGAAAGAAACTCAGTAGGGGGGTCCAACACTGTATATTAAGTTTTAAGTTTATAAAGTCTCTCACCAACCTGTTAGCAACTCATTCAGATGCTCTATAAGGAGAACCACCGTGTTGGTAAAAATCCTTCAGACCAGACCAAACGTCAGACTAGAAAACAGTGTTAGACCCGCCCACTGAGTTTGACGGGTAAAGGTGACAGATACATTTATTTCATGATGTGCAGCAACACAGACCATGAAGTAAATAAATACAGTGAAATAAATATATATATATATATATTTAAAAATTTTAATAGATCATGTGTGAATTAATGACATAGTCATTTAAATGCTTATTATATTTATAGTATTGTGTCACTCTCCATACTCCATAGATAATCAGTTAGAACAATGTTCTTTTTACCAAATGCTGCTGGTGATTGTGGTCAAACAGGTCAATTTGAACTTCAGCTATCCACTGCACTCATTTCTAAAACAATTCTGGTTTATCCACATGCTGCTCTGTAGGCCTTAGTGTGGGATGCTGACTTTGGTGATGAAATCACAAGTAAATTCTCCTTCTGATAACTCTTCCACATAGATTATGATAGATCAGATAGATCTATCTATGTCAAGTAAACCTTCCTGTAGCTTGTTTGCAGAGACGTGGGGGTTTTGCTTTTGCCTTATTTGGCCTGGCTTAGACATTAATTTAAGTTCAATTTACAGTGCATTTTAAGAAAGTGTCCCTGCATGAGTTTTATTCAATTCAATTCAAACATCAACAAAACTTGCAATTTGCTCAGGGTTAAACATGTATAACTTGTCTGCTGTTGATTTTCTTCGCTTTTCTCTTTCCATAATTCTGGTACAAGTTAATCATCTACAAAAATGTTAATCTTATTCCATAACATGGGAGTTTTATGTGTTTTCTGGTATAGTCTAATCTGTGAATGTTGCCAGTGGTTTGCACCTTGTTGTAAATGCTCTGTATTTACATTCACAAAGGTGTCTCTTGATGGTAGATTTTCACAATGATAAACATACCTTCTTCAGAGTATTCTTGAGTTCTATTGATGTTGTGATGTTTCTTCAATAAGGAATTCTGGGAAAGGAAAAGGATTCTGTGATCACCCACTTTAGTTGTCTTCCATGGTCTTCTAGGCATTTCAGTATTGTTGAGATCACCAGTGCTTTCTTTCTTTAATTTACTCAATTTACTCAACTGTTCATTTAGCCACACCTAAGCTTTTTGCTATCTCTCTTATAGATTTATTTTGTTTTTTCAGTCTAATGATGGCCTCCTTGAATTGCATTGAGATCTCTTTGGACGTTATATTGGTAGCTCCAGTCAAACAACTGCCAAATGCCAACTCAATACCTGATTAATCAATCAACTCCAGACTGCTTCATTTGTCTTGAAATAATGAGGGAATAGATCACACATGCTCAATTAAATTTGTGTCAGTCAATTGTCCAAATGGAGGTGCTCTGCTTAAAGTGCCTGTAATTCCTAAATGGTAAATGCCATATTTTTGCAAAACTTCTCAAAATAAAGCTGAAAGTCTACACTTATGACATCTTGATTGTTTTATGTCAAATTCAATGTGGTGGTTTATAAAGGGAAAATCATAAAAAAACATGGTCAAATACTTCAGAACCTAACAGTAAATCCAAAAGTAAAATATTATCAGTGAATTATAACCATTGAAATAAAAAGATAAAAAAGGAACCACTATGACACTATCTGATATAATATATATACATTTCCATGCCTGAGGTACTGAACGATATCAGCACCATATGTTAATATATAGCAGACAAGAATATAAATATACATATATATAATACAGTCTGACAAAATGACACTTGTCATCTCTTAATTAAGAGATACTGAAAAAAAAAAGAGTACATAATTACGGTGTTTTGGTAAATTTAACAAGCTTCTGAAACTTTTTACAACCTCCTTGTTTGCCTTCTAGGTCACATTTTCAAATATGACAGCTTGTCAGTGTAATACTTTTCAGCAAAGTAGTTTAAATTCTCAGATGAAATGTCATTAAATGCATCTGTGGGAGTTATCTGAACTGTAATTTACATCTGATTCTATGTGAAGCAATTAAGATATCCTAACCACTAAACTGACTAAAATAATTGAGTATCGCCTGAAATGTAATTTAATAAGAACCATTTAACCAACCCAGAACCTTCTGCTTTAAAATGAAAATATAATAATCAATTACATCATGATTAAAAAGTTCCAGGAGAGAAACACAGCTCAGAGTACAAACCACTTTTTGTTTTTATTCTTCCCCTCCCTTGGTATAGATTATATAAAAATTTAATTAAAAGCATTTTTTCTTTGCTAAGACTGTGATTTTGTGCAGCGTGTGCTGAATAAAGAAGCAGATTCCATTAATTATCCTCTATTAAAAAACGCATTACGTTTGGAGCTCTTATTGTTGGTCAAACTGTGGCGATGAAAATTTGCAGCATGGACTTCACTTTACAATGTAGACACAGAGATAATAACATACTGACAGTAAACTAGACATCTAGTGTTGTGAAGAGAGCACAGTCCTCTGGTCAAATGTGCGCCCCCAAATCCCCTCTGGTATAGGTGCTGTATTTGTTAAGAGTGCCTGTATGTGTCACCCTACCACTCAAACAATACCTATAGATGTAGTACAGATAGAGAAGAGAAGACGGCTGACCACAGAGTCTTGTGGCTCTCTGATTGTGAGCCAATGAGGCTCCCTAACAAGACACCTTCAAGGTCTCTCACATAGATCCTGAGCCAGCCAAAAGCTGTACCAGATAAACTACCTCAGTTTGCAGTTTCAAAGCCTGCAGACAGAAAACGTGCAGTACACATACACAAATTAAGAGCATACAAATACACTTAACTGACCCCAAAAATCATCAAATCCTATCAATTATCAGTTTGCCTCAGTGGGCTTTACAGTCTGTACAACAATGGCATGACTGTATTTTACCAATCAGACCTAACCATGCAGTCACATGACCAGACAAACTGGCGTTATAGCAAACTCTTCACACATGTTGGACGAAATTCTCAGTCATCCAGTTGAATTTATCTGGAAGCTGAGTCATGGCAACTGGACTTTGTTAGCTTGAAACGTTTCACTATTCATCTAAGTAGCTTATTCAGTCTGGAACTCAGCTTCCTAAATTTTCTTCTATGTCACGTAGCAGACAATGAATTAAAAAACCTAAGAGAAATGGTGCATTTGAAACATATTTTACCTACTGTAGGTATTGTTTTTTCAAGCTTTATGCTATAACACAAATTTAGAAATTTGTGTTATTTTGTAAAGAAGATTGTATAGATACATTTTTATTTTATTTTTTGGAACCTTGGATTATGAGAAACTTGGTCTGCGAGTGTTTTGCAAGACAAGCAAGAAATTGTAATACATTTTAACTTGATTAACAAGCAATTTGTCTGTGGAGCCTCACGTGATCACAACTTCTCTCTGCAGCGTATTAGATGAATGAGACTAATAATGTGTCTTCAGTCCAGCGTAATCCGAGTTGTTAGTTTGTAGCTTCCAGCTGTATGTAGATTTATTTCCTGTGAGTCTGTAGATGTCACTCAGTAAAAGAGAACTTTTTTGCACATTTCTGCAGGTGTCACAATATCAGTCACTTCATTAATTATTCATGATTAGTCAGGAACATGAACGGTAAATTACATTGTTTGCTGTCCTCATGTACTATATTAGGGATGTCTGCATATTTACATTTGCACAATAGCCGCAGCAAATGTACAGAAACAGGTTTAATTAATGAGAGAAGTAGTGAAAGTGCGCTGGCCAGTGCGTTTGAGTCCACAAGGTGTATGTTGGTTTGACTGGTTTTACTTTATATTTTGTATCAATCATTTTTATACAAATATGTTTAGGTTGTAAAACAAATCATTGGATTTTCCATTATTTCTTATGATTAAATTCGCTTTGATATACGAATGTTTTGGATTGCGAGCACGTTTGTGGAACAAATTGTGCTCGGAAGGTTCCATTTTACCAGAATTTGCGCGTCTGATCTTTTAAAAAAAAATATGATCAAACTCTTACTCAGTATTTGAGTAGTCTTTTCACCAAATACTTTTTTACTCTTTCTTGATTATTTTTTTGGATGAATACTTTTTACTTGTACTTGAGTAATATTATTTTGAAGTAACGCTACACTTACTTGAGTACAATTTCTGGCTACTCTACCCCAACACCCAGTGTTCTATGGGGTGCTTTTGGTCCTGTATGCTGGGGTGGATCCCGGTTTCACATACAGCTGAACAAATTTTTACCAAAAGCTGCCTTGTGTCATATTTTGAGGTTGTCAGTGGACTGCAACACCTCACACTGTAATTTATAGACTGTTAAGTCTTCTAAGGTGATTGCTGCTGCTGCTTCTCCTACGGTAGGTGTATTGCCTTCCTGTTCCTGTTGATGACCTGATCGTTCTGTTACACGCTGTGTTGTTTGCCACTCGATTTAACCGAGTTTTATGGTCACTGATTGTTGCTAGATTTAAATCATATGCTTGTTTTGCTCAAGAACTAATTTTATATAACTTCTGTTAACTTTGTACGTGACTGATAGCTAGTACCTAGTCTATATGTTAGCTATGGCTTCCTTGACTCCCTCTGCTTCTCCTGCTCTGTCCTGCTTGGTGTATCATATGTTTAGTTTTTCCTCTGCCTCTTTTACTGATAAAGAGCCACCTAGCTTAGCCCTGTTAGCCGCCTCCCAGACCGGCTTTGGTGACGGTTTGGAGGTGGCATAGCCAGAGGAAGTTGCCCAAGGTTCACCACCAGCCGGTTCACGTGTCCAATAAGTTTTCTCTGCTCACCGACACACTCGCTGAGAAACACACTCTGGTTATTGGGAGCTCCATAGTCAGGAATGTGAGATTAGAAACCCCAACGACCATAGTGAAGTATATTCCAGGGGCCAGAGCGGGCGACATCAAGCCCTGTTAAAAACTATTGTCTAAGGATAAACGTAAGTACAGTACTAATGACATCTGGCTACGCCAGTCACGCCTCTCTGCAGCTTCCTTACACCCGTCACCCCCCACCCCCCAAAAATTATTACCACCCTATAGGGACTGTGTCTGCTCCCCATGCATCTAAATCACAAGAGGAGTGATTAATAAGAACTTAGTAAAAATAAAAACGACTCCTCTTATAGATCAAAATAAAAACAGGAAAATTAAATGTGGATTATTTAAATATTAGATCTCTCTAAATTCTTGTTAGTAAATGACTTGATAAGTGACCATGAGATAGATTTATTTAGTTTCACTGAAACCTGGCTGCAGCAGGATGAATACGTCAGTTTGAATGAGTCGACCAAGTCATATAAATTATCATGTTCCTAGAAGCACAGGTTGGGGTGAAGGAAACTCCAGTTTATTAATCAACCCCAGACCTAAACATAGTTATGATTTCTTTTAGAGCCTCACTCTTACTCTCTCTCATCCGAACTGGAGTTTTTATCTAAATTCTCAGACTTTCTATCTGATCTGGTTCAGGTAAAGTGAGTGGGTGACTTTAACATTTATGTAGATGTTGATAATAACTGTCTCAACACTGCATTTAATTCATTGTTAGAGTATATTGGATTTACCCCACATGTAAACAAACCAACTTACACTTACACTTACACTTACACTTTTAAGGTAGCTGTGGTCAAACATTTACTGAAAAAAACAGCACTAGATCCAGGGGTTTTAGCCAATTGTAGACTGATATCCAACCAGCCCTATATCTCTAAAGTCCTTGAAAAAGTAGTTGCGAAGCAGCTCTGTGACCACCTGCACAGCAACCATCAGTATGAAGGTTTTCAGTAAGGATTTAGAGTAAACCATAGTATAGAAACAGCGCTGGTGAGAGTCACTAACAATCTTCTCTTAGCTTCAATCAATCAATCAATCAAGTTTATTATCATATGTACAAAGTACATATGACAAAGACACACTTCAGACAATGGACTTCTCTCTATACTCGTCTTGTTAGATCTTAGTGCTGCATTTGGCACTATTGATCATAACATTTTATTACACAGACTGGAACATGTCATTGGGATTAAAGGAACAGGACTAAGCAGGTTTAAATCTTATCTGTCAGATAGATCTCAATTTGTTCATGTTAATAATGAGTCTTCAATGCATATAAAAGTTAATTATGGGGTCCCACAGGGTTCTGTCCTTAGAGTAATTCTTTTTATTTTTTTTTACGTTTCTGCTAGGCAATGTTATAAGGAAACAAGAAATCAAATCAATTAGTAAAACTTGCATGTTTAAAAGACATGGATGTCCTGTAACTTTCCACTCCTTAATTCATGCCATTACATAAACAAAATCCCCAGAACTGCCTTCTTCCACCTCAGGAATATTTCTAAAATTAGGAGCATCCTGTCTCAAAGTGATGCTGAAAAATTAGTCCATGCATTTGTCACTTCTAGACTTGACTACTGCATTTCACTGTTTATAGGATGCACCAATAATTCTTTAAAAAGCTTCCAATTAATGTTAAATTAATGGAGTTCTGACTGGAATTAACAAGAGAGATCATATTTCAACTACTTTGGCTTCTCTCCATTGGCTCCCTGTAAAATCTAGAATAGAGTTTAAAATCCTTCTCCTCACATATAAAGTACTAAATGATCGGGCCCCATCTTATCTAAGACCTCATAGAACCATATTATACCAACAGAGCACATCCTTCTCAGACTGCTGGTATACTTGTGTTTCCTAGAGTTTCCAAATGCAGAATGGGAGGCAGAGCCTGTAGTTATCAAGATCCTCTCCTGTGGAACCAGCTCCCAGTTAAAGTTTGAGAGGCAGACACCCTCTTTACTTTTAAGACTAGACTTAAAACTTTCCTTTTTGATAAAGCTTATAGTTAGAGATGGCTCAGGTGACACTGACCATCTCTTAGTTATGCTGCTATAGATTTAGTCTGCTGGAGGACCTCCCTGATACACTGAGCTCCTCTCTTCTTCTGTCTCTGTCCACTATCATGCCATCATTGCATGTCATTAACTTTGCGTCTTCTCTCTTTCCTAGTTGTGCTTCGTTCTCTCTCTGTCTCTCTCTACCTTTCTGCAGATGTCCTTGGCCTCAAACATGTGTCGCTGTGTTTTCAGTGGCTGGTCCTACCAACCTGCCCAGTGTCTCATCTGCTGCTCCTTGTTTCTGTTATGATCTCTGTTGCCTTTCTTGTCTTTTCTCTCTTTCCTCTTTTCACTCAGCCCAACCGGTTGAGGCAGATGACCGCCCACCATGATCCTGGTTCTGCCTGAGGTTTCTTCCATTAAAGGTTTTTTTTTCTCTTCACTGTCGCCTAGTGCTTGCTTAAGTGGGATTGTTGGGTTTTCTATATAGTTCTATATATACTTACATTTTGCAAGGTCCTAAACCTTGTTATGTGAAGTGACTTGAGATGACTTTTGTTATAATTTGGCACTATACAAATAAGGATTAATCCAAATTTAATTAAGTGTGGATATGTTATGGCTTTTAGCAAATGAACCTGACTCGGCAGATATGGTTCAGGAGGTTATGGGGTCGGCAGTTGAGATCCGACTTCCTCCTATCTTATGTCCAAATGAATAAGAAGAGGGGTACAGCACTTTAGTACTGATAAAGTAGAAAAGTCTGATATAAATGCAGACCATTACTCTTAATTAACTAAACAGTAATGTTTTCATGTGTGTGTGATGTAATATGTGATACTATTTGCTCTTTATCAAAGTCTTAGTAATCACTGAGATGTTCATTAGAATTGAGTTATATTGTAAATAATGTCCACTGAAATGTTAAATGTTTGTCTTCATTTGCTGTTGTCTGGGGTCAGGATGCCCTTTAGTGTGGTAAAATTTAATCTGTGACCTTTGTGGGTCATTTATTCCGGCCTCGTTAGTCAAACACTAACAGGACACAAAAACTGACACTTTTCTTTTTCATTTGAAGAATCTACACAGAAGAAATTTGGTGTCTTTGCTTTCACCGACCTTGTTATTTTTCCATCTAAATGAACTCAAGAATTAAAGTGTAATTTTTTTAGTGTTTGAGTAAACTAAATTCACAAGAAAAGTCACTTATATTGCATGTCTTTGGATCTAATTTCTAACTGTATATTTTGTTTGTGGTGTTTAAAAGCTGACTTGAGATATACAGATATACTACTACTAATGAATGTGTTAGATCCATCCACACTTACACATCTACACACCTAACCACACATCTTTGGACTGTGAAAGGAAACTGGAGAACTAGAAGAAGCCCACACAAACATGGGTACAACATGCAAACTAAGCCACAGAGAAAAGTCCCAAAGTCACGTGCAGGTGTTTTTTCTGATGTGAAAGTTGTTTGATGTTTTCCCAGTGAGTCTGTGGACCTGTGCACAGACCTGTGTTTGTCCTTTTCTGTTCCATCCAGCAGCGCTGAGATGTATAAATGTCTACAAATCTAAGAGTGCTTTTACACCTATAGACTTTAGTCCATTTGGATCAAACTAAGTTCAATTTCCCTCTTGATGTGATTTTTTGACCAAAACAGGACCAATGTCCAATGTCTTTTGTTTGTACGTCCAAAACATGCTACAGGATCAATCGTGGACAAACATGTCGTAAGGAGAACACAGACATCTGGTCGAATGATTGTGCATGTGATGTAACATAATAAACAAGCACCTGAGGGATGACCAATTCACACTAACATACAGTGCACCGTCTAATTGTCTCTCCTATGTGACAGTAACATGAAATAGTCCACAACACAGGATCTTCTTCCTGTATTTACTTTTTTCACGCCAGACACATCTGACCAATAAGCAGAGACCCCAGCAGCACTCTGGTCCCACATGCAGAGAGAGACACACAGTCCTCACATGCTGGCTTTTAATTTCCTGTCTGACATTAATATCCGTTTGTAGAAAAACACACATGTGCACACACACAAACATTGTGAAATTTTATTGTCTTCTACTGATATGTTGGTAGATCTGTGCAGCTGATCTTAGTGATGAAGACACAGAAAAGAGAAAGTAGAGAAAAGGTGAAAAGCAAATAACAGGTTTTATTTCATCAGATGGAATGATTCTTGATGTCTTGCACGTCCATTAAAATTTGGAGACAGTGCGTGCCTTCATAGTTTGCAGTGGGTTGATTCACTGTTGTTATAGCTAAATGCAGGTGTTTGGCTGCGATTTTCTCACCTGAATTACTGAATATGTCAGGGTGAATACAGGCATTTCTTCACTAAACATGCAGATGACTAACATGGCCACCAGAGCAAGAGGAGAAGTGAGGTGGCAGCCTGATAAATAAATGCTTTCAGAACTATGGTGTTCTAAATGGTAGCACAGAGGGCAGCATGATAGCACAGTGGATAGAGCATTCCCCTTCAAACACCAATACCCTGAACCCTGGTGGCTCAAAGGGCCAGGCTATACACTTTATAGATCCCCAAGGGGATCAATAAGGTATCAATTATTATTATTATTATTATAGTTATTATTATTCTCCTAGTTTCTATACTCCTACTTGCGGGTGTCTACCAACTGTTAGAGTGCTGCTGTTATGAGTGGGGATTTTGTACAGCTGGCATTACATTTTTTACTTGTTTTTTGGTATATTTCAAACATAAATGTGTCATTTTCACCCAGAGTTATCCCATTTCTCTACTTCCACTTTTGAGAACAGCCTGTATCTACTTTTCTATGCAAGAAGGAATCTATCAACATCAAATATGTGTCTATAACCCTGATTAGCGAAAGGTGGGGGCTCGATGTTCAGTCTTAGCCAATGAGAACACAACCTAATGAATAATGTATATTCTCTTATGCTGTGGCTGTAGATACGTATGTAATTGTGACCAATTAATATGTAAAATGAGTGACACAATACTTATGTTGTGATTTGTAAACTGGATTTTGATCCTGAAAAAACTTTGGAAGATAATAATGTCCTTTGGATGTTGACCCATCAGGTATTAACCTTCCTGATCTCTAGTTTTCATAAGATGAAGGAAGCAATTAAGAGACCACTTAGTGAAGCCAGATTTACTTCTGCCTTCTAAAGGCCTCACTAGTCTCAGTCCCAGTCCCACTGCAGATGGATACCACTCATTTGGTAAATAGAATCAATGCAGCTACACTTATCAGAGCTCTTCATTTCATTCAAACATCCCCTCACTGGAAAATCTATTCCTATTAACAGCCTCAGTTGTATCACAAAACAGTAATCTATTTTAGCTATCAATTCACAGTGAAATGTAACATGAGTTGGTGAGTGTGTCTGTGGTGGCCCAGTATTCATGCTAAATGATGGTTTGGTGTATCACTGACCCCACACTGGATATTAGATGTCATACATTTGATTTGCTCTCTGACAGGCAATACCATTCTCTAGCCCTAAACTACTTACTACCTAACATACTTTTAATCACTACTCTGACTAAAGCAAATAGTAAATACTCACAGTGCTTGATGGTCCAGCTATTAAACCTTATTATGTAGCTCTAGTCATCACTAGTTATATGAGAAAAGGACCTCTCTGTGACGTAGCACATGTTCAAAAAGTTCTTAAGTCAGAAGTATGAGTCAGCCTTATTAAGCCAGACCTACTCATTTATCCAACTAGCATCATATTATACTTCTACTATTCTCACCATTAATCTAGCACTGCCTGTTAATGCAATATTTGTTGTATCAAAGTTGTAAGGTGCCAAAATCAATAGTGTGTGTGTGTGTGTGTGTGTGTGTGACAATGTAGGCAAGTCTAAAGATTGATCTCTGGGTAACTGTTTCATTCAAGTTGGGCCCCTAACACCAAGAAGGCTCAACAGCATATTTAACAACATAACCTAATTACTCTTTACTTGCATCTAAACACTCAACCCAAACATTTCTGCCATGACTAGATACTCCCCCAGCAAAGTAAAACTAGTTTAGAACAGATGTGAAATACTGAATAGCAAAGAAAAGGACACAGTTAAGATAGGGCTGTTTTATATTGACTAAATATTATTTCACAATATTTTTTGCCATTTTCCCGATACTTTAATAAAACCAAAAAAATTGTTAAGCCTTATGTTCGATCTGTTCGCTCTGTAATTGGATATTTACTGTTACTGTGATAATACCAAAGAAACAGCATGGAACAAAATTTAAACAATGCTTTTGGAATAACAGGTCTTCTTAAATTTATTCCAAATTTGTAAAACGAATTATATAATATTTATATATAATAATATTTATATAAGCTTTGTCTGCAACACTTAAGTGATCACTTCTCTATGTGTATGATATGAATGAGACTCACAAATACCGTCTCCTAATTCCAGCGTAATCTTAGTGTTTCAGAACATTAATCAACATTAATAAGTCACTAAAGTTTAGTTTGTAGCTTCCAGTTGTTTGTAGAATTCTTTTCTGTGAGTTTGTAAAAGGATCCATATGAAACATCTCCACACTGAGAACTTCTGTGCACATTTCTTCAGCTGTCACAACATTAGTAACTTCATTAATTATTCATTCTTAGTCAGGATTGGTCAGAACAGAAAATTGGATTTTATAGGGATGTTTGCATATTTACATTTGCTCAATAACCGTAGCAAATGTACAGAAACAGGTTTAATTAATAAGAGTAGTAATAAAGTAGTGAAAATGTGCTGGCTGGGGCGTTTCAATCCAGACAGGAAATGCTGGTTTGCCTTTATATTTTGTATCAATCATTTTTATACAAATATTTTTAGGTTGTGACTTGATATACTTTGTTTTGGAATGAATCATGCTCACAATCCAAGGTTCCACTGTAATTTGTGACCTTTGGTTATGTCTTTTCTTTTGGTAAGCTTATTTTTAGCAAATGACTCCGCTAAAGTTTGTTTCTGTGCTTTTGTTTGCTGTCACCGCTCCCAGGGATTTGTCAGACCCCCTCATAAACCAAACCATCCCCAGGCGAGAGACGAAGACCCACATCTTGTCACCAGCTCTAAAGAGGATGACGACGACTATGAAGCTGTTAGCTTGTTTGTCTGGTTTTCTTTCTTCCGACATAGCTCAGCAACAGGTTAACAATAGCATGCTGCTGAATCAATTACTAAGGTGTAAAACCCACCTGTGTGTCTTCCTACACTACGGCAAGCCTGAAGGACAACAGACATCAAAAAAATCACAGCAGTCTCCTCTCTTCCGGGTTTTGGACTCAAAGGTCCGCCGTTTTGCGTAACAACTACTATTTTTAGCGTATTTTTTAGGTCTGACGTGTTGCTACCACACGTACAGTGTGAGCAGTCAGGTCGCATCCAAGAATTGGGTCATATAGTGTGAGAACATGACTCGTGAGCTTTGCTCTGTGAGGAAGATACAGGATCTTGAGAGATATACAATGGCAGTGTTTATCATCAGAGACAAAGCACACTGCAACCATCACATGACACTGGGATCGTCATTGAAGGTGTGAAGTCCTTAATGAGTTGCAATCAGTTCCACATGTGTGCGCTGTTATTTGGCTTGTTTAATACTCTTAACTTGAGCTTTTCTAGAGAGCTTAAATACACCTTTGATACAGTGCAGAAACTGTTCTTGGAGATAGAGCCAAAGAAAATGACACGTAGAGTCTGTAGTCTCAGTTTGAAGCTCTAAGCACTGGATCAGCCAAATAGACTTTTGGACACTGCTTTTTTTTTCTTTTTTCTTTTGTTAGCTTATTTGTACTCTGATACACTACAAGGAAGTGTAAAGAAATTTCTGTTAGATTGTTTTGGAAGGAACAGACTAATTTAAAAGAAAGGAAGATCCCTGTAATCTGATTTTTTTTATCAGAATTTTCATTGTTCAAATGGTTCTGTCATTAATTTAATAGAACTGTATCCATGTTTGCACAGCGTTAAAAGTGTTAATGGCTGTTACATCACAAATCTGACATTTTAAAAGTGAGATGTTCAGATTATTGTATTTTTGAAGATGTAAAAAAAGAGTTTTGGTAATCGTGGGTCTTTTGGAATAACCAGAACTTTGCCTATTTATTTGGTGTTTGGATTTTTTGTAGAAGACTACAGTGCTTTATTTTGCAATTTTTGTTTTTTGGTCAACAGTCTTTGTTATAAAAAAAAGCACCATAATAAGTTGAATTTTGTTACACTGACTGAAATATATAAGTTGAAATAACTTAACAAAATTGCATGTAACATATTAGAGTGTTTCAAAGTCAAAGTCAAAGTTTTAAGTCCACAGAACAATTGTACTTGGAACTTAATCAAACTATCAGGTTTAACCAATGTGTAAAGTTGAGTTGAAATTGAATGAAAAATGAAGTTGAACTAAGGTAGAAAATTAGGTTTCAATTGAGTGCAAAATAAATCTGAACCAAAAGAAAAAAAAAGTTGTTTAGTTTTTCAGTTGAAATCTCTTGGTGACTTTAAATTAAGCCCTCTGTAGATTAATTGATTTCATTGTCATCAAAGGATGTGGCATCCTTTTGTTCCTAACACATTGCCCATTCCATATTAGTATGGATATCCAGCATGATTCTTTTCCCCAATTAAGATCTGATGTGTACATTTGTATCGTGCCAGAGTTTCAAAGCTCCGCCTGTCAATTAGTGCTAAAAAAAGTGGACAGAAGTTCAAAACAAAAAGGAGGGATTCTGTCACGGAAAACAGAGTGAAGATTGTACCAATAAATCTACTCAGTGGCAAATTATGACTTGCCCTAAAATCTTAATAGTTATGAGATAACTTTAAGTAAGAGTACAGTACCTGTTTTATATTTAAAAACTGACTGTAAAACACATGACACCTAGAATAGAAGAATAGATCAAAATAAATAATACCTAAGTTATTTTGAATTTAATAAACACACTTGAGTGCGCACAAGTCAAAATATATAAATTTACAGCCCTGCACTTCTATTTATCACACCTGACATAAAAGCTGCACTGACATAGCATAAGAGAGAGCAAAATAATTATATGTTAATCGTTTTCTTATTCGTCCTTTTAACTTAACATATTCACTTTTGTGTTTTTCATCATCTTTAACATTGTCTTTTTGTTCTCTGCAGAAATTGGCTTAAATACAAATCACATTATACAGCAAACCATGTATGTTTGTACAGGAAAACATACATCTGCTGCTAAACAATATTATAATTAAATAAATAAAGATCTCTCCATCCCCTAATAGATGTAATTGATAGAATAGAGCAAACAGTATGCTGATCAATATAATCCCCCAGCTATAAGTGAAGTGTTACACTTCCTGATGTGACCAGAGAGGGCAGGAGAGTTCAGCTAATGTCTCCCCGCTGCTCTGTCTCCTCTGGCGGGCTCCAGGTTTTACTCCACCACCGCTGCTCTGCGCTCCGGCTCCGGGCTTTACCTCCAGCCTCTTTAGATCAATGGCTCCACTTTCTGCCTACGTCTCTCTCTCACTCTCTCTCTCTCTCCAGCTGTAAAGACCAACAGAGGAAAAAGAGAGAGGCTCCCTTCTCCCCCCTCCTCTTACAACCCGCTCCATCCGTCCTCTCCGACAGTCGGAGCAGACCTCCGGGAAGGCAGCGTGGATTATTAACCCTGCTCGCATCTGGGTGAATGGGAAGCAGCCGCACTGTGCAGGAGTGATGGAGACTCTGCCTTCATAGTTACTGGAACTTATTCTGCAAGGAGGAAACTAACCGCATCTCTTCGGATTTTTCTTTTCATCATTATTATTATTATTATTCTTTTTCTTTTTGGTACCCGAACCGGGCATCAGGGTTATCTTTGGGGAGAGGAGAGGTTATTTCCCCCCTGTCTGTCCTGCTCCTCATCCTCCTGATTCACCACCCTGTGGGCCTTTTTTCTTATTTTTTTAGTTTTAATTGACAGTTGGATTCTGTGCAGTTGAAAAAAGAGGAAAGAAAAAAGAGGAGAAAGATTTGCGGGTGTCTGTCCCTGTGCGTTCCTCGGGCTCTTCGGGACTGGAGCAGGGCAGCATGGAGCTGGTTTTGGTTGGATGTACTGGTGATGTTTGGGAGGTGCTGGTGCTGAGGAGGAGAACAGGAGGACCCTACCTGCTTCTGCTCTGCTGGCTGTTGGCTGCTTACTCCACGGCGCACGGTGAGTGGGGAGGGGGGGTGTGGGTGGGTTTGGCGTCCATCCTGCCGTGCGTATTTGCGCGTGTGTGCCATTGCCGGTTGCTCAGGTTGCAGCAGACCAAACGAGAATTGACAGATTTGTTGCGTCTCCTCTGCTGGCTGCTGTTTAGAAGGTGGTGAGCGGGTCCACAGGGTTTTTTTTGTGGGCTGCCATGTGTGGTCAAGCTGGAGGCTGCAGGGTTTGACCGGGTTTAAGTGAGTTTTACCAGGCTTCAGCGGGTTTCAGCGGCTCTCATCATGTAGGCTGCTGCTGTTTCACCCACAAATAATTAGTCCACTGGGGCTGACTTGTACCACCACACAAACACTGTGCGTTTCTTAGGGTTTGTGCCAGTCTGATCGTGCCGGGTTTCACCGGGCTTCATCAGTCTGATCATGTGTTAGAGCAGCTTTAAGTGAATTACACTGGATTTTGTTGCCGTTTCACATACAGAATGATCTGTTTCAAATGCCTCCGCTCAAGTTTAACCTGCTGTGTCAAACACTGTGTGCATTTTAACCAGGCTTTGCTTGTCTTTACTGGCTTTCACCAGATTTTTTGTGAGTCTGATCATGAGTTAGTTGACTGCTTCGGTGAGGTTTTAGTGAATCTCTCAGGATTTTCTTTGCTATCCACTTGCATTTTCATCTAGAATGAGGAGGGCTTACTGGCACTGATTTGGTCTTGGCTGCTGGATTTGACTGTTTTTCTATTTTCCTGGGCTTCAGCAGGTTTCTGTGGGTTTGATCATTTGTTTGACTGCAGGCATTAGCAAATCTTTCGGGATTTCCTCCTGCATTTAATTGCTCCCAGAATGATGCATCTTTTGGGTAGGAGTGACTTTGGGTTTACAGGACTTTGCTGGATTTGATCAGGTTTTTTATTCTATTTGATGGCGTTGTACCAGGTTCCTTTTACTTTGATCATGTCAGACTGCTGGTTTGATCATACTGTAGTGAATTTTACTGCATTTATGCATCTGTCTTACCTTCATTATCTTTAAACATGAAAGGTTTACTGGGCCTGGTCTGACTTAGCCTACTGAATTACTTGATATATTGTATAATAGTAAGGATAATATACATATATATCTGTTTGTCATAGGAATGAGCATTAGAATTATTTTTGAGGTTGAATAATGAAGCCAGTTTTAGTCGATTGTTTAATTGGTTGTGATCGGATTGACACATATCGTCTGAAATCACTGTTTATGTTGTTGTTGGTAGAACCATTAAAAAATAGCTTCAACTGGACTAATGAGCACTCAACTGTTGTCAATGAACTACAGATCAAGTTTGTAACATTGGCAGCAGCCAAATCACATAAAGCACAAAAAACAAAAAAAAAGCTACGAACAAAATCTAATATAAAATGCATAAGATCTAAAACTACATTATCTTCAACTCTAATAGGTCTTGAATATACACCATATACAGTTATATGGCCCAGTAACACTGTACATTATTTGTGCAAATCAGTGGCTGTTCAGGGTTCAGTGGTATTACTGGTGTAACTGGGGTTTGTTCTGGGTTCGACTGTGATACATTCTTACAAGTTGAAATCTTTGATCTGTTTGTGTTGTCATTTCTGCTAGTTAAATTCTCCTAGTATTTGATGTTGCGACTACGTAGTCCTATGCAGTTCAACAACAAATATTTCAGCATATTATAAATATCAAAATATCTCTAATGTCTTTGTTTTCTACTACTTTACACTAATGGAGCGGCTCATCTGACCTGTTTATGAAAACAACTCCGCTTTAAGGATCCCAAAAGCACAATTTAAAGATCATTTAATGTTTGTTGTTTTACTTCATGATTGTGGTTACTGAACAACTCCCTCTCTGTATATGTGTCTCACGCTGTCAATAAATTATTTCTAAACACTGAACTAATTAATCTATCTCGCCTGAAAAATCCTCTGCTGAATATATCGCAACCACACTCCTCTCCCCGCTTTTCACACTGATTCAGAAAATCCACTGAACAGCAGAACTATCTATCTATATGTATAAATACTTATATACAGAGGCAGATCCTGCTCTGTGTTCAGCTGTTGTGTCTGCTAAAACCAGAGAGCCCACAATCTGTACAGTACAGTCCTGCCATCATCTCAGCAGGTTATTTCACAGATGAGTTCCTCTAACCCCACCTGGAGGAGAGTTAATCACAAGGTTCAGTGTTTGGTTGGAATGAAAACCTGCAGGCTCTCGGTTTGGCTAAAGACCTTCTCACACCAGCCATTTAAAGGACAGCTTTCAACAATTTCAGGGCATTTGGGGCAATACTATAATAAAAATAAACCTATCCAGGTTGCAGGCTGACGGACATTACCTGTGAGTAAAGGCTATTCATTGTTAGTTTTAGTGTCTGTGTGGGAATTCATTCAGATTCATTTAGAGCCAAATGACCATAGTTACACCTTATATCAGATCCTGTGAAACCAAAATCTTCATATTCAAATTTGCAACGTTAATCAGTGCAGCAGTAGGCCTTCTTGACAGCACTGACCTTTGAGCAAACAGGGGGCTATGCTGTCCAGAATGAAGTGGGAAGCTGTTGGAAGTTGCGAGCTGTGTTGTTCACACCTTGCTTGTTCAAGTCCGTCAGTGTATCAACCACTGCACCAAAGGAGAATGTTCAGCATTACCTTCTTTCCCTTTTTAAAGGCAGTTGAATGTAAATATATCACCATCATGCAGCAATCATAAAAGCTTTAAAAATAGGCCTTTATTCAAATGTTAATACACCGTTACTTCTTTCTGCCTTTGCAGTATTTCCTGTGCCACAGGCAGAACGTTTCCACTCTGATGAGTAAGAGTGGGAATGGTGTTTTTCTCCTAAAATGCTGCTGCCTTTTCCTCTAAACATACCGTCAGTGATTGTGGTCAAATAGCTCACTTTTAACTTTGTCTGCCCACAGCACAGGTTTTACAGCCAAAACAGCTCCAGCTTATCTTTTCGATGGTTTCAGACGTTTACTTTTGTGATTAGGTCACGCGTAAGGTTTCCTTCTGTGCACCACCATGGCAGCTACACCTTCTTGCAATCTTCCACGTGAGTTTTTACTGTACCCTGAATGCTCAGCAGATGTGGAGTTTTATCTGAATGTCTACCACATCTAGTCTTGACTTCCATAGTTCCCCTTAACTGGCACTTCCTAATAACATTTTGAACAGGTGAAATTGCAAACGTGGAGGTGCTATTTCCTTGGCTGGATACTGAAGAATCTTTCACAGGTTAGAGTTCATTCAAATAGAAGTAGAAGAAAGGAACAATTCACAACTGGGTGTGAATCTGTTCTTCATAACTGATCCGAATAGGGAACCTGAGAGATGTTCAGAAAGTTTGAAACTGTCCGTTAGTCCAGATGAAGATGGATAGGCTGTTTGAGGAAGTGAAACAGAGGTTAGTCATCTTTGTTTTTGTTTTATTAGGTCATTTTCAATGAGCTGGAACCTCAACGATTCATCATAAAATTCGACATGAGGCTGGTGAACCAGACAGCAGCACTGCCTTCACTTTTTATCACACAGTGTAGAAGACCAACAACCTCTCTGTATTCTTCTTTCAATTCATAGAGTCACATGTAGACCTGATGGAAACGATGCATAAACGTGATATAGAACCTGATTGTTAGCAATGATCAGTATTATGGGGAGCTGTGGATCAGTTGGTAAAACACTCATCCATGAGTTCAGTTCCTCAACATGTTGAAATGTCCCAGGACAAGTCACTGAACCCAGAAACCTTGGCACCTTAAATGCAGCTGCCTGGCCACAAAAATTTCCCCAAGGGGATAAATAAAGTGTATATTATTATTATTGTTCACAACACATTTCCTGTTGAGACGCCTTCCTCTGGACATGTCTGTAGTTGAATACAGTGGAGATCGGTGCTATATGCTAGCAATGATCGATCCTCTGGGATTATCAGCATCAGTAGGGTTCATCCTCTTGGGACCATAAATATCAGTACAAAACGGCGATTCATCATCTAACAATCAGGACTCAAGTGTTGGGCTGGGATGTTTTACCGGATGTAAAGCTATAAAGCAACACTGTGTTATCCCCAGGGTGCTGTTCGTGTATTTATAGCACATTATTGTTCGGGTGGTTGATGGCATGGTTTCATCGAGCTTCAGGTGAGCAGAGGTCTGGGTCTTTAGAGAAGCAGCAGCTTTAATAAAAAGTTATTCAATTACCAGCCCACAGTTTACAGACGTCTGTTCTCTCTGTTGTAAGCTTCTTAACATTAGTCTGTGTGTGTATGAAAGGGGTGTGGTCGTTCAAATAATGCTGTATGAATTAGAACAGTGTTAGTATAGACTGAGCAGATATTTTTTTTGTTTATTCAGAAGTCACAGTGTGTACATTCTGTTCTGGTCTACAGCGCTGCCAAGTCTTCAGTTTGAACAGTTTTTAGTTTTCCCATTGTTTCTTTAATTTGTTGCATCACATTGCTTATGCAGCATACTCTACAAACGAAAGCCATTTTTTATTTCTACAGAATTCTTGGTGCATAATTCTTCATGTCAGTGCATTATTGACCCATTCCTGCTTTAAATGAAATAAATTAAAGTTCCCTGCTGATCAATAGGTCCAGAAATGCCTTGGATTAGTAGTAAATTACTGATTGGCTGATAACGAGTCTGATGATCATAAACAGTTGACTGCTGCTTGAATAATTCCCATTTTTCTGCTGATTTCAGGGTATTGATTATGAGACTGAAGGCGTATTGAGTTCAACAGCACAGAACCATCTTTCTTCTATCCGTCTACCACCAGAATCATTCAGTGCAGGAAGTGGTTGATCAGCTCTGTTAAATGCTAGGAATGTTAGGAATGAAAACCCGGTCGCTTGCTATGGGATAATGTTATATATTTCCTGTGAAAATATCTCTCTCTCTAATAATCCAGATAATATTCGGCTCTGCTTCTCTTGCTGTTTTGGACTCTTTCCTGACGAAAACAAGGTAGATTGGCAATATGGACAAACATTTTATCCCAGTCATTTTCTTTTAAATCAGCAGGTTTTGTATTAATTAAACCAATACAATTTCAATGATTATACATTTACTTAAATCTACAGTATGCAACATAAGGTAGTATCAACATTAATCCACTCTGGTCTGCCCAGCCCTCCTTCTGCCTGCTCTGATACACATATAGTCATTCAAAAAAAAATCAAAATATAATACAAAAATAATAAATAACCAAGTATTTCCCAATGCACAGCACCGGTCAGTTGTGTGTGGGACTGTAAAAAGCCAGCTACCCTTCACCAACACCTCATCATGTCCGTGATGTGTGTATAACAGTAAAATGCTTTGTGCTTTGCAAACTCAACTACCATGTGGTTGGTTACAATAACATTAGTTCCTGTGATCTAATGAAATCACAGGTGTGATAAGTGAATGTGTGGATTATAAGTAAGTCTGTAGAGAAAAATATACATTAATTGAAAAACCAGAAAACATACTGTATAAGCGTCTGGTTGATTAAGAGTGTTCATCCTTCTTTAAGGTTTTAAGCCGACAACAACAGCTATGCCACAGAAAGACCAACAAACAATGGAAGCAGGAGGAGGTAAATTTAATCAAGAATCACATTAAAGCTAAAAGCTCAAAGCTGTAAAACCTTTTCTTTAATAAGCAGAGCTGAATAATAAAGTCAGAGATGATCCATTAGAGACACAGCAGGCTTTTAACACCAAGGAGATGTTAATTTACACCACCATCCATCCACCCATCCATTTATCTATTTATGAAGGAGAAAATACCAGCAGATTTAATCAGTTTACAAGTCGTGATTGGACTTTTCCATGTTTCTCAATCATCATGTTCTAATTAGGTCCAAGGTTAGGTACTGTAATAATGCTTAATTTATTAGATTGTGGTAATTTGATTAAACCCAAGTTTGTTTAAGAATAACATGTACCATAAGCACAGTACATAGTACAATCTGAAAACTGAATTTGGACACACACCCTATAGAATGGGTCCAACATCACCTAGTAATGCTGGTCTCTTAGTTGATGTTGGATTTGAGCGGTACAAATTCACAATCAAATTTACAATCAATTAAATTATCTAAATCAAACATGCAACATACAGTAGTGGAGGATTTTAGAGCCCTTCTAATTTTCAAAACCTAAATACTTGGACTTGGATTTTGGAATTCTTCACTTGGGTCGTGGAAAATGTTGATTTTGACTTTAAAGTCTTTAATGCTTTTGTTGATAACTCTTTGATCTTGACTATTCAATTCAATTCAATTCAACTTTATTTATATAGCGCCAATTCACAACACAGGTCATCTCAGGGCACTTTACA
>JAUYWH010000014.1:19061143-19079049 GCA_034779795.1 Ctenopoma multispine | reverse complement strand
TATTCATCTGAGTTTGTGGAGCGCCACCTCCTTTCCAGCTTTCGTGATGTCTGCCTTAAGCTACGGATTTGTGAGTTAACTAGGGACTTGTTGATTCTGACTGGGGATTTGATAATTCTGATTTGGATCATGACTTTAGACTCGTGACTCGATTGGCCTCTCCTTTCTTGTCTTGAGAGTTCTTGGAGTTTGGAAATAGCTGTCTTAATGTGGAACTTTTCGATCCTGACCAGAGACCTGTTGATCATCACTTGGCTCCTGCTGATCCTGAGTTGACTTCTTTGATTTGAGTTGAGACTTGGGACTTGGTTTGGGACTAGGTGACTGATTGGGGACTTTTTGGTTACTGTTTGAAATGTGTTCGTTTGGACTTCTACATAGACACATAGATGTGTTAATCTGCACCTCTGGAGTTGGCAGTGTTACTGTAACAGATGAAGTGTGGTCTCTGAGGTCTGGGAGGTTGATTGCTCGGCCAAAAGAAAAAGACTCTCTGTGTGTAATCGCAGCCAGTAGTAACAGATTAATAAGGCGAGTGAGTGAAAACAATGTGTTAGCTGCTGCTCAGCTCAGTTTAATTTGTTTTTTCATTCCTGTGGTGGACAGAAAGTCATTTACTAATCTGAGAATACAATTCATACAGGCACTTGGGGGGGGTTGTACAGCAGATCTTCATTTATCAGTCATTCTTTAACCTAAAGCAACACACAGCTGACTGGGAATGAAAGGACAAATTTGATACTTTTTTAAAATACTGAAATGAAATTGAAAAACTATTTGCTCCCTTTCTGATTCCTTATTGTTTGCATAGTGGACACATTTAAATCATTAAGATCATCAAACAAATTTTAATATTACTATTTTAAGATGAGTAAACACAAAATGCAGTTTTTATATAAGTTCATCTATTAAGGATAGAAGGTCTTTTAAGTTGTGCAGAAAAATCTTAGCAACGTTTTAGCAGAATATTCAGATAAATTACACCATTTAAATAATAAAAATATATTGCTGTGCATTTATTAGTAGCTGTGTTTATGGTCTTTGATTTACTTTGCAATGGACTGATAATGCATGCATTGATGAAGAGGGTTTCAGCACAAGAGGCAGGTCAGAGGAGAGTGATATGCTGGTCATAAAATGCTGGGGCAGCAGCTAACAGGGATTTTCATCATCAGTTATTCTTCTAGTTTTTCGTTATATTTTTATAACATTTTTACACAGTCCAAAATAATATGTGTCTGTCACTATTTCCCACGGCCCATGATAGTGTCGGTACACCAATTCAGATGATATAGTTGATAACGTAAAATTAATAAGCTGGAACCAGGAAAGATATTTTGAAAAGGAAGTTTTAAAAAATGTAAAACACTTTAGCTGATTAATTTTCTGTTTCTGGTAGCACATCACAGACTGTAGATCACCCAAACTATGCTAGTATAGCGCTGGAATTGAAGAACCAAAATGATGAGCTAAAAGAAGCTAAAAGGCCTTTTAAATCTGAAGAGACTAGTAAAGTCAATTATTACAAACATCACTACAAACTTACATCCTGTTGCTGTATTTGAGAAGTGCACCATAACTATGTATAGTTTCCATAGCTATAACTAATGCTGAATCAGCTCCTGGCTCTGCACATTTCAATCCAGAGTCTATCTCCAACAGAATAACCTTTGATTCATCTGAGCAGCTCTGATTCTAATTTTCAGTCCAGATAAATTTGTGGTTTTAAATCAGAACCTGCCTAATGCTTCTCCAATCTGGATTTGTAGCATTTTTAGCCTGGGAGCCTCGGTGTGTGTTTTAATTAAGTCTCTGGATGTTTTTTCTGTCTTTGCATTATTCAGAAGGTTGGATGAAAAAAAACAAACAAAAAAAAACATGCCTGTGAGTAATTTACAGAAAGATAATTTGCCTCGGCTCTGAACATTAGCGTTTCATTTATGTCGTGAGCTCTGAGCTGTCTATATTTAACATCAGCTGCTCTGCTGTGACATTCATACATTATTCATGTTGGGAACCTGCATTACCTGCCTGAGAAGTACTACATCTCCCTCACCTTTAAATCCTCCTCATTAATACCTCTGCAGTGGTTTTTTTTAATATGTTTTCTTTTTGTCTGGAGCAGATAAAAATGGAGAACAAATCTAAAGGCTTCTGTTTCATGAATCAACACGAAAACTGTTTGTATACTGAACTGCATGATACACACATGTGGAACATCTACAGGGCTCTCATGTCACAGCTTGGAGACACACACGGGGCCACATGAAGCCAACTAAGTCTTAATATCAATCTTATTTTCTTTTGGTTTTGGTCCTCTATCCAAAAGAACAAAAGAAAACAAGATTATGTTGATTCCTGTCATTTAGATATTTTTTTGTGGATGACATATTTATAAAAACTGACCTGAAAACATTTGTCTGCACTAGCGGGTGTAATGATTCTCTAAAACCATTTGTTTGGTTAAGACCTTGATTTTTTTTAACCATGGTTTGATTCATACCTTGGTTTTTGCTTTGCATTTGGGGGGTTGGGGATCTCAAAACACAGATGACCTACACTTCTGCTGTGCCTGAACACAGTGGCCTGGAACAACAGTTAATAGACTGCTAATGCCGCTCTGCACTCATTCACACACTATTTTCCACGAGTACAGCCATTGCACAAAGGCAAGTAATAGGTCCTCTTACAACAAGAAATATCAGATTTCCAGGCTATTGTGTTGAATTTGGGGGTGTCAGGGGGTATTAATATGTGGGAGCCTGCACAGTGAGAGAGGTGTAACAGAGGTCCAACAGGCTGGCAGCAGGTTGGGTTTGGGGAAGAGGGGCTTGTGTTCTGTCTTCCAGAAACACGACATGTGACTGTGGACTTCAGTTTATCAGTAGATGATAATTATTGTTGAAGTCAGTAATAACGTGTCAAATAGTGACTTCACTTGAGTCAGTATTTGAAAATGAAAAAAATTGGTGGTTTGGTGGTAGAAAGAACTTAGTATGGAAGAATAGAAGTACCCAAAAAACAAAAACAGAACCTGAAAAAAAACCCAGTACGAATGCCTCACGTCCGTTAGATTTTTTATTGTTAGATTCAAACGGAGCTCAGCTACACGTCATGCAGACTACTACTGTTAGAGGCAGTCAGGTGCGTTTTGATTTTAGATTCAGTTTAGAAACTGAAGCAGAGAGTCAAAAGAGAGAGATTAAAAGCAGATTTCCACAGTTTCTCAATCATTCATGAAAACAAATTGCAGATGTTTGCCGGTGTCAACTGTCCAGTTGGAGCAGAGAATGTAAGATATGTGATCAGCACATCATACTCCCAGAACTAAACTGACATTTAATTAATGTGACATTGTATTGTCATACTAGTGTATTTCAATTATCTCATGCAATCATGCTGCAGTAATTAATACTCACAAGTCCTTAATGTGAGAATAAGAAAACTGTCTGTGTGAAATAAATTGTGTCCTGGTTCTGGTTCTTTTATTGTGGCTGTTCAGTGTGACTCACAGAAAAATCCCAAAACATGACAGATGACTCCGTAATGAAAATAATAAGTAAGTTGCAAATGTAGACGACTGGCACCTCTTTTCTCCCACACGAGTACTTGTTTCATGATGTAGACTGTGATTCAGCTCCATCACTCACTGGAGCATCTTACTTAAATTCGGCCGCTCTGACTCCCCCGTGGTGAACTTAAGTGGCTTGCATCAGTCTGAAACACACCAAGCACAGCCCTGCACAGTCTCGCCTTTCAAACACACAACAGACTGGTTATGTATGGCTAAAAGTCTGGGCTGCCAAAGTAAAGCAGGTTGAATATGAGAGACGTGCACAGAGGCTGGAGAAATAAAAAATGATCAGATGAAATAAGAAACACAGCAGTGATATGTGCACTTTGCAGAGAGACAGCTCTCTTCACATATTTAAGGTTTTTTTGGTCTAAGGAGTTTTCTTCATGGTGTAGAATGACACGTCTGGCCAACCACACACCTTTGACCACGCAATGTGTTTAACAGGTAAACAAAACTACTCTGGTTTGAACCTGTATCCAGATGTGAGAGGGCAGAGCTGTGTGTGGTTGTTAAGTAGAGTTCTAATTCTCCTTGAGTCCTTTATGCTGTAAACAAAGCTGCTGTGGTCTGTAGGTGACAAACGGAGTCGGCCATGTTTGGCTGGAATCCAGAAACATCTAGGACAGCGTGAGACACAACCGCTTCCTGTGCAGAGCTGCGGCTCTCGCCAGATGAGATGAATCGCCTCAACTGCAGCAGTTTCGTCTCATAAATATTCATAGGCTGAGGCGTGGTGTCATGCGAGGCGGACTCCAGCAACCGCTGAACCCTGAACGTTCGCAGAACACCCCTTCTCCCACCCTCCCCACGCCAGCAGCAGCACGCCGGCCACCGCCGCAGTACAGCCAGCTGGATTTATAGCCACTTATAAAGATTAGTGATGCGTCCTGCATGCAGCTCACACACTCCCTCTAACACACACACACACAGATAATGCAGTCTGACACACAGAATTTTCGCTCCATGAAAAACCTTATATCTCCATGATGTAAAGTCTCTGTTTTATTATTTCTTTTCTGAATGTGGAGAACTTTAACACTGACAGATGAGGAGATACGGGGCGTTTTTCACCTGATTGTTATAATGCACAGTGAAATATTAAAAACAAAGAGTTCACGGTTAATGGCTGCTTGTGAATAGAACTCTTTATAAGGCAAGGTAGATCCAAATCACACCTCCAGTCTCATTTCTTTGATTTCACTCCCGGTTTGCACGTTACTTACTTTTTCCACCTGGTGGTTGGTTCAATAAAGACATGAGAGATCATGACTTGATGTTTTTAGAGTTTAGAAATATTATGTTAGCTGATTTTTTTTACCTTGTTGAAGAGCAGGTCACATTTCATGATCAATTTATGCACAAAACTAGGAAATTACAGTGCCAATACTCTTTCTTGTGGCTGTATTAAACAACTATTTCAGTGCTGTTCAACAATCACTAGAAAACAAAATGACACTCAGTGTTTTCCCTCTAAATAAGACCAATATACATTTTCTGCTTCTAGACTTTAATAGACTTTGTAATGGAGGAGGAAATGTTTTGATGATCATATGATGGTATCTTATTAGACCGTGTACATAGTAGGTATACCATCAGCCGTCAGTTTACATATGCATACCTGTATTTGAAATGATTAAACATTAAACAAATTGTGGCATTGTGAACCCAGCAGTTTGTCTTTCCTGCTGTTCTTACCCAGCGGAATAAAGGTTCAAAGTCCAGGTTCTCTGGCGTTGTTGTGTCAGTCAGCTCAAACCCTGCCAGTCTTCATCATAACGTATCAAGCGAGGTCACAACCTCCAGAGAAGCTCGTGTTTAAAATCAGAACATTTTTACTGACCTGGAAAACTTTCACATCTCAGTTTGTTTCAGCAGAACCAAACTTCAGAGAAATGTCACATCAGCTTAACCAGCTGCAGTCACACACAGAGAAACCCACACGGTCACAGCAGTGAGGCGCCTGCGGCCACATCAGTAGGTTTCTCTTCGTGCAAGGTTCAGCCATGATGGTAATTCGCCGCCCGCAGCAGCGACGTCAAACTGCATCTGCAGCAGGAAGCGACACCATGGCTGCAGGACGACGACCTGCTGCTGACAGAACAGAATGATTCATTAATATCACTGGTGATATTATTATTATGACTGCTGGAGTTTAAAAAGTTGGTTTACGTCACTTTTCGTTGGCTACAGTTTGTCCTGGACAACAGGAAGTAAAAACTTCGTCCTCTGGTGACATTGAACCTCATGTGATGGAAATCAGCTCTGGGCTTTATATAACAGCTTTTCATTCCAGAAACACAGCAAACCTGGACTAAATATGCACTTAAACAGGAACAGGAAGTATAGCTTTCTATCGTCATGTCAACAATACAGTACACAGAAAACATGTCAGAGGTGTCCTGATCCAGTGCTGAGGTCAATCACTGGCAAACATCAGTGTATAAAACATTCAGCTGGTAGAACGACACATGTTGCTGGTGGCAGGTTATTTCGGTTATTAATGTTGTGTCTACACTGAAAGCATATCAGCCGTATTTTTGATATCCAGCCTTTATGCTCCTATTTTAATCAGTCCATCTGTCTGCACAGCCTGCATATCAGCAGTGTGTCACTCACCGTGTATTTTAGGCTTCAATTCTATTTGCCTGTGTGGACGGAACCATAGTGACTGTGTGCCGGGCTCTGAGCACTATCAAAAAACGGGTGACCTACACATTCAAAGTGTTCTGTGTATGAGCACTGTGGTGTCACCTCACAGCAAGAAGAACGCAGGTCTGAATCCACAGGTCGCCTGGATGCATTTCTTTGTGGAGTTTGCATTTTCTTCCCATATCTGTGTGGGTTTTTTCGGGTACCCCAGCCTCCTCCCACCATCCAAAAACATACACGTTAGGTTACTTGGTAACATTCAGTTTGTAATGCTGATGCACAACGTGAAGCAATGAGTGAGTGTGAGTTCTAGAAAGTCCAGCAGCATGTGTCTTCACTCTGGAGGGTTTCAGAAGTTGCATTTCATTGTGTTTCATATCAGACTTAAAGAACTGGAATCAGGGTGGAGACTTATCTAGTAAATATTCACAGTGTCACAAAGGATTTTAAGGTTGGGAGTGTTTGTCAATTTGTCCAACACCTCATCAGCTATTAGGTCTTTTGCTGTGACATTTTAGACAGCCTTTCACGTTTACCTCGGTGATGACATTTGTAACACTTCTAATTTCATTCTGGTGTCCTCAACGGTTCAAATTTCTGGTCAAAAGTTTGGTTGTAAAGTTTGAGTTTCGTCAAGTTATAACAATATAGCATGCTATCTGTGTATCTATGGGATGGTAGAGTATGACGCCCACAAGCCTCAAGCTGGGATCTCAATGGAATCAGTAAATTATTAAAGAAAGTAAAGTATTTCAAAAGAAAAATTACAAAAATGTATAGCTGAAGACTTGTTTTTGGTGTAAAGAACTAAGCAGTCTCTTGGGCACCTAGAAGGACGCACTACTGTGGTCTGGTTCATTTCATGTGGATATAGTCACTGCTTATTTCAGTCAGTGTCTTGTTGCTGTTCTCTGACAGCAGCTGGTGGCGTCTTTGCTCCTTAAGTTTTGGCTGTAAATCAGAGGTTTGGAGCGGCCAGGTTGGTTTTAATTGTAGCTCCTACAGCGAGCTTAAAGCCTTCTTCTTCATTCACATTCAACAAACTACCTTCATCTGTACAACTCATTTCATTTTCCATCCAGACTTCAAATCACATTTGTTAAGGTTTTTTTTTCTTCTTTCCCCTATGGTAATATACAGGAACCTGTCAGTGAAGTGAGGAATGTTTTCAATCAAAAGATTTCACAGAGATTTCACTGTGTGCTTTATTGTTTAAATATGTAGAACGAGCTGCCAGGAAATCCACAACATACAACCTCTGAATGTTTGATTATTTACATTAACTTTTAATGAATTTGGTCAAACACTGAAATTAAAGCTAATGAGTCACTAGAAGTGTCCCTCTCTGCTCCATCCCTCAGTCTGTAGTTTTCTTTCTGACAGATTGGACCATCTAACGAGTTTTTTTCGGTGCAGATTTGGCATCTGAGCTGTCCTCTCAAAGTGACAGCTGATTGGCTGCAGTCCAGGCTCTGTTTTACCCAGCAGCTCCTTTCATGTTTCTGCTTGAGAGACGTTCACAGCAGGTGACAGAAATGCTGCCAGGGCTGATTTGTGTTATCAAGTATTAATTATTAAGAGGGACCTGCCAATCATATGCCACAGAGTCAGTGAATGTTGGTCAAACAGTCTGGTAAACTATCCATTTCTTTAATGTAGACTGATATATCTAAACAGGTTCTTATCGGATGTTGTAAGCAACGACATGAAGCTTCATTCATGAGTAGGTTCACATTTTTTATCATTAAACTTTCTTACTTTTCTCCGAGATGTACTTGTAACCAGTGATGCAGCTCGACTTGATGAATGCCACCTGTTCATGAGTAGGTGTGATAGTAGTTGATCATCGACATAATCAGTGCTCCATGTTCTGCTCCTACTGTGTCCAGGTTTCATTCACAAATACACTGCAGTTCAAATTTATGCTGGTCTCCTACAAAGGTTCTTATTTTTCGTGAAAACATCCATGTTTTCAGCTGTGCTAACATAAGTTTTCAATGTTTGCTGATGACTGTGGTGACTGGCTGTTGTGCACCTATGTTCACTAGCAGTCAAAGGTTTGGACACATACAGGAAATACCATGTTAAAAAACATGTCATTAGCTGTGTTCTCATTGCAAGAGGGTTCTAATTATCGCTTCTCAAACATAATATGCTAGAAGACGGTACGAATATTTGCTGATGATAGAATAGAACATTTATTAATATTAATGTAATATTGTTAAAAACTGTGGTAGTAATTTACAGTATTAACAACGTCTACACTGTATTTCTGATCAATTTGACATAAAATCTGCTTTTCTTTCAAAAACATGTTCATTTCTATGCGTGTCCAAACCTTTGACTGGTAGTGTAGGTGTTTCATTAAAGAAAGGTGATTAAAATGTAATTGATTACATTAACAATCATGTCCAAACATTTCCATGTGTTGTTTTTCTTTCTAAAAAAAGATATATGTAAGTGACCCCAAACGTTTGAATGGTTTTGTTTGTAGGTTAGTCAAGAGTATTAAGAAGACTTTCACACGTTCTGATATTTGAAAACAGCAAAAACAACTGAACAAATTTAGCAGTGTAATATGTTTTTTTTGCTTTTCATCCAAACCTTTCAGGCTATGTCTTGGAGAGTTCCTGTTTCATTAAGATTGGTAATGAAGGAGGTTAAACCTGATCAAATTTTGAGCTCAGCATGTAAAACGCTGCATAACAAAGCAATTATGCAACTGTTTGGGTAATAGAGAAACAGCTCCTATAATATGTGTAAATGATGTTAAATAAATATGTGATAAAGGACATTCAGTAGACTGCTGTTGATTTTTCATTGGTAAAATATTCATACACTGCTCACGTTTACAAGCATTTGTTTTCTCAGTGAAAAATAAAGTAAAGAAGAGAGTGGGGGTGTATGTGACCACAGCATCCCTTGTTCAGAAATAGAAAGTGGTCCTTGTTACTTGTACACCCATCTCTCTGTTACCATAGTAACTGATCAAAACACCACAGTATACATGTGGTTTAGAAAACACAAACTGAAAGAAATAGTTTTTGTTAGTGTCTGGTAACTTTTACTATGTGTTTATTATGTAGAGAGAGGTGAAAGTGTGTGAGGACAATAAATCAGGAGGGATTACAGAGACAGGCAGAAATAAAGACCTGTGTGTGTGTGTGTGTGTGTGTGTGTGTGTGTGTGTGTGGACTGAAAGGGGTTTGCCCTCATCTCCATAACAATCAACACTCATCGCCCCATCTGTCCGACACACACAAACACTTAGGGACTTCATACAGTGCTGTTAGTCACACGCAGTCAGGGGGTCATGGCAGATGCAGAGGGATAAAAGAAGATGAGGAGGAGGTCATTGGCTTTTTGACTCATAGACACTCACACACACACAGGGAGCAGATGGGCATCTTAAAACAAAGACTACTGCTGCTGTGTCGACTCACAACATTACTGTTCCTCTCAGAGAACGTAGTGAGTTTATCAACATATCTAAATGCAAATGTCTGAATAGAAGTGAAGTGTTGTTAAACATAACATGACGTATATTAGTTAAATTAACCGAGTATACAAGTGGAGTGGTCGTCTCCATCACTCAAAAGAAACCTGCTCTCTTCACTTACTGATAGAGGGTGGGAAAGAAGCCTTTTAATATTTAACCCAGCTGGATTTGGGTTGAATTTGACATGTTCAAATCATCACTAACTACACCTATTCCTGCAATTTAGATTTGATGTTTTATTGCTGATTAGGTGCTTCCCCTACAACAAGTCCTTACGTGTCATTTGCCAATACTCTCATGCCACCCAGCGTAGAAGCGTGTGATGATAGAGAGCCCCCATGTAAGGAGGCAGGTGTCTTTTGCAATTGCACAAACTTCTAATCAATTGACATCATATGTCTGGTTACGATTACAGCAACAGAAAGTTTCGTTACAAACTGGGCGCGAACTCTGGTCTTTGCATTATCTCTTTTGGTTGTTTTTAATTGCTACAAATGATGCATATGCAATATACAATGATGTAGCTAACGCCATATTCTGTTATGGATTACTTCATTTTCCCACACTCAAAGATGCATTTTTTCATTTCTTGTTCTGTTCAACAGCCAAAACCAAAAGTTAAAAATAATACACATTGTCAGTTTTTGTATGTTAAAATAAATATCACAACTGTTTATGTTTACCATAAAACTCTTTACAGGTAGATTCAGAACCTGAAACGTGACATGGAAATGATCCAACACGTGTCCTGTTTCAAATCTAATGGGCACAATTAAAAAAGCCACAATATGCTGATTAGTTGTGTGCGTGGTTGAAGATTTTAACCAAATGAGGTTAAAATTCACATATTTCACGCAGCAAATTGTGATATACTAATAGAGTATTAGTTGCCAGAAAGGAAAACAAAGACAAAGACTTTTCACTCCACCAGCAACAAGGATAAATTCTACACAGTTTCTAAAATAGTTCACACATTATTTTTCTTCGCATGCACATTTTTGTTAACATGTTAATCCAAGCAGTCGGATGATAGAATAACTTTGACCACACAGTGTTTGACTGGACTCTGCTGAATGCCTGTAATTTCATGCAATTTGAAAGCTTCATTACCTCCCTTTGACTCTTTCAGCTGGGATCCTTTGATTTCACCCTTTAAACTGATTGTGTGTGTGTGTGTGTGTGTGTGTGTGTGTGTGTGTGTGTGTGTGTGTGTGTGTGTGCGCCTGAAGCTACATCAAGAATGAAGAGATTTATTGTCACATGCACAGCAATACAACAAAGCAGTGAAATTTGGCTTGTTTGAATATCAGGAGAAAAACTTTAAAACACTTTAAAAGACACACATATTTCCAAACATGTTTTGTTAGCTGCTGGTAAGTGGAAGTAGAATATATGTTATATATAACATCAGTTATCAATTTTGTTATAACTAAGTCATACTGATTTACTATAAAATGCATTTTGTAAAATTTGGAAAATGCTCTGTGGTCCATCCAAACACGGACATGTGTGGAAAAATCCAGAAGCATAAAGAATTGTTTCAGAGTCACTGAGCAAATGGGAATCATGAATAAATTGGGCGCCATCTTGTATCTTGGTTGTATCCACTTCCCCTTAATACATCCTTAAGCTGATGTGATGGTGCTTACCATGAAAACAAGCGTATATCTTTTCTTAAATCTTTTCTTTGCCTAGTATTTATAGAATTAGATAAAAACATCAGGTCTATATAAACATACCCAGTGTTAATAATCACATATGTTCATGACAAGGTTCACAAAAGGTTTAGTTATATTACTTCCTACAACAGTTATAGTAATAATGACAAACTGCTACTTTATTTTGATATCACACTGACTACATTCAGCTTTGCACGACAGCATAATGCTTAACTGGCCCAAATCCTGGAGATTTTAAGGTGTTAGACTTGAAACAATGTTGTTATTTTCTCAAAAGCTGATACTGATAAGGTAAAAAAAGTAATCAGGTGTCTGTTGAGGAGTATTCACATGCAAAATGCAAAATGAGGTGTTGTGCTGTGCTCTCTGGCACAGTGTGTCCCTCCAAAACACTTGGGGGCACTATAATAAACAGTGCTACCTTAGCTACAGAAGTACCACTGAACAACGTATCAAAAGTATTTTCAAACCAGCAAAATTTTACCCATCCTTTATTCTTTCAAGCAAAAGAAATGATTCATAGTTGTGTTGCTGTTTCCACAAAACGATGTCTTTGTTTCCAGCTCTCAGAAAGAACTGTCATTATAGTCTAAACTTTCCCTTTCAAGTGTTTGTTAATACTGCTTTTTATAACCTAGAATAGAAATTGTGGCTTTTGTGATTTCAAAGTTGAACACAAAGGTGATTAAGCATTCATCTCTAATAGTCCTTTTTCACAGCAGACGTTAAGACTTTTCATGTTAGAAAAGCACAGTTGTTTCTCTAATGGCATTAATGACGGCTCAGCTCTCTTCAGTGGGACAGTGATGAGATCTGCCGATTCAAAATGTCTTTTGTGAAAAGGGTTGATGGGTGCGCTCCAAACGCGCTATTCTCCCGACACAAGACCAGACAAAACTCTGCAGCAGCCACACGAATTACGACAGTACAGGTAGGTACATCAGGTGATGGATTTATGGAGCGAGAGAGACGGTGTTTGTGCATTACAGTAACCATGACGACAAACGTTCCATAAAATGAACAATGTTTCGATAAGCTCAAAGGACGGGACCGTCCCTGAAGCTTTTCATTTGGAACGCTGTAAGAAATGAGGGAGCGCTCCTGCTCCGTGTGATGATTGTTGGCTGGGGCTCATATGATGCTCCTGTCTGTAACATGCCACTAATAAGCTGCTTCTGGCAGCAACAGCAAAACCTACATGCTTCTACTAGAAGGTATCCCGTCACCACAGCTTGGCAGAGACGCAAAACAAGAGAAATATGTTTAACATCGACTGGAACCTTAAGTTGAGTAGAGGACTAACCAGGCCAGAGTAACTGAATTAAAGACCTGAGCGTCTTTAAATCCATGCTAACAAGCATTATTACCACACTGACACACTGAAACCTTCTATTTAAATCTTCAACAGACACTAAAATGACACCACATCATCAAATCACAGCAAACCAGCTCTAATTTAATAACTTTCATTTGCTTCAAGGAGTAGCATAATTTGTAGGATAACATTTATGTACTTTCACAATGTACTAAAAAGTTATTTTCACTCAAAGGATAAAGCCCATTAGTTAAAATGAAATAGCTTTTTCCTCCGTTGTAAAATAACAGTCCACACTGTGGAGGAGCATCAGCCTGCAGCAGCTCTCTGTTCCCATGGAGACGGTTTAATTTAACTTTTAATAAGTTTTAGTTCTGCTTCATTGTATCTGAAAACAAAAGAGGAAACTGTGTAAACCTGATTCAGTGATGTTCTGCACAATGACTTTATCACCTGTGAAGAAACACACTCCTGTCTGACCTATAGCAGCAGAAGTGAAACCTCAGTGTGTAACGGAGCCGTGGACAAATGCCACAACCCAAACACGGCCCCTGATCCTAATTTAACCCCAGACTAGTTCTACCCTTTGTCCAAAAAATAGGTCTTAACCCTTCAAACAGCCACTTCAAGAGACCAGACAAAATGTCCTCAAACCGATGCTCACAAAGATAGAAGCTCAACACACGCACACACAACAAGAGGCAGCTGGTCAGTTGACATCTGTTCAGTCTTTTGCAAACCATGACTCTCCCTGCAGCACCGTGTATGTGTGTGTGTGAGGGATTAATTGTTCAATTCGTTTGCCTGGAAGTGTGTGCTTGTGTGTATATGAAGGGATTAGTTGCTTACTGGGTTTGTGTGTGTGTGTGTTACAACAATAGGGGCGGGGTGGCAGCTCTCTAAAAATGTCCTTAAATCATGTTGAATGTTCATAAGACTTTAATCTCATGTAAATTATAATTTAATTAGTGAATTTAAATAAGGAAGGTTCTGAAATACAGTGTGTGTGTGTGTCTGTGTGTGTGGCTACAAGCTGCTGACTTCACTGTCTGTGTGGGATTAATTTCTTACTCTGTGTATGAGCAGCATTATTATGAGTCACAGCGTGTGTGTGTGTCTGTGTGTGTGTTGAGATCTCCAGGGAGAGCAGGGAGAATTCATGATTTACAAAGCCCAGCAGGGCAGCAGGTTCCTGGGCACACTAAGCAGGCCAATCCCAAGAACCCTCTGGAGGTTCTCTGACCATCTGCACACTTGATTACACCATACTATACTTTTACTTCTTTACCATGTCACTGTGCATTTTTCTTCTGACTAATAAATCTAAACTGGCATTGTCTCTGTTCATCGTGAATAGGAGAAAGGTTAGCTATATAAAATACTATATTCTTTACTTAGAATGAGATCACATGAGGAATTCAGTGGAGTTTGGATTTTTCATTGGTTGGACTCCAGGTTTGCTGTAACCTGACTCCAGTTGGTGTTTAGTGACATAGAAGCTTTCACTTACTTTTTCCACCTTCACTATGCACATTTAATGTACGGTATGTGTTCAGTAAAGACATAAACGATCACAACTGTTTGATCAGATTAGAAATATTCTGTTTGTTGAGAATTAGTAGATTTAAGAACAGATCACATGTATGCAGAAACCAGAAAATTGCCACTGTGTGTTTTTATTGTGTATTATTAGTGTTTGTGTGTGTGTGTGTGTGTGTGTGTGTGTGTGTGTGTGTGGACTGGTGTTGGTGGAGCTCCAGAGACAGCAGAGGGGCTATGTGCACTCAAAAAACCCAGCATAACTACAGGTTCTTGGGCATATTCAGTGTGCAGACCCCCTCGCCCCCCACCCCAACACTCCATGTTCTCTGTGCCCCTACCACACTGAGAGACAGTTAATGTTATAATATGATAATCCACTTTTTGCATTAAATTATATTATGTAATGTCACACTACAAATACATAGTGACTACACATAATTAAGACCCATGTGTAAATAATACTTATTATTAATACTTATTATAATACTTACTTACTTACTTATTATTATGACTCAAAACTTTTAGTTTATAATCAGAGTCTGTGATTTAATAAATTAAAAAGCAAAATCACAGAGAAACTTGCTTCACTAAGTGTTTTTTCTTCGGGAGAAAAATTCTGCAGAGGACAGCGGAGTGGACAGAAAGCGAATACAAGAAAGAATAGACTCTGTGTGTGTGTGTGTGTGTGTGTGTGTGTGTGTGTGTGTGTGTGTGAGGCAGAAGCCCCAGGCTACAGCAGATTGTTTGTTTGTTTCATTCATTCTGTTGATTTAATAGTGGATCCTGTAGTGAGACAGAACAAGAGCTGGGAGGAAGGCAGAGTAGTGAAAGAAAAATGATCCTCATTTTTATATTTATTTTCTGCATGTATGTCTCGTAGTGAGGAAGCACAAACTTAAGCATCTGAGCAGTTTGCACTTTTCTTTCCACCGTGAAAACTATTTAATTCACTATTGAACTCTATTGTAACTAACAGACACTGATTCAGTGATAGTATATTGATTAAAGCAGCCCCATACAAAAACACAATTTCAAATGATTTTCATCTGCTTCGTGTTGGTAATAAAAATGTCATTTAGTGCAGGTGTTCCAACACACACGCACACACACACACACACTAGACTAGCATATGGAGGAGCACTGATTGAGCGCTTTATGTGTGTGTGTGTGTATCAGGTGTTCAGCCAGCCTCTCTTTTGTTCTCTTGATCTTTTCATTCTCTTTCCAACAAAGACTTTTAATGAACTGTGGTCTAACCTCAGAAAGGATCTCAACACAGCCCGGAGGAAAGATTACAGCAGGCAGTTTTTTTCATATGGATTTCATATATACTACGGCAATGGACTTGAAACAGTCTGAACTTCAAACTGAAGCAGCAATGTCCACTTTCTAATTTGCATTTGCATTAAGATGATGAATGTGGAAACCGGTAGAAAGGAGAAACTCACATCTACTTCCAGGATCAAGCTTGCTGTTGCTAACTGGTCTAAAAGTCAGCAGATCCACGAGTGTCTTTTAGAAACTGCAGTGAGGAGAGGTCATGCACTGCGATGCTTCTCCTGTGTCCTCCCTCACTGATGGAGTGAATTACCAAACTTGATTCAGTCAGCAGAATCTCTTTCAGTCTTCAGTGCTGGACCTACCTGTTCCAGGAACCATTTTGATCTTTGTCTCTGTCCAAACCTTCGAACCCCTTTTGTCACCCCCTACTTTCTACCTCTACCGCTGCCTGCTCTGCATGCTAATGCTGCTCAGTAGGCTGTTAGCATGCCGTATTTTACACAACTGTGTTTTTGCACAAATAACTCCATGTTTAGATTTGGTTTGGTTTAGGACAAGATCGTAGAACAGGTTACTATAAAATAACAACACTGACTAAAGAATTAAAATAGGAAATGAACAGATGTCTCTAGTTTTAAAGGTGTTGCCATGATCTGGTCTGTCTCCCATCCGTCCACCCCAACACAGACGTCACTCTTCAAATGATATACAGTATATAACTGTTGCTGCTGTCACATGTACTAGATCAATTCACCACACCTCTCCATGATGATGACAAAGCTGGTAGGTAGTAGATGTCCTACTGAACCATACCAGATAACTGTAATGGCTGATGACTCTTCATTTAGTATTGTGATAACACTGGAATCGGCTGTAGCAGCAGTAGTAGTATTGTTTCTGCTGCAGCTTCTTCTTCATTTTATTGCAAAGTTATTTCATCCTTCTTGTCATTCAGGTCTGTTGCACACAAGGCTGAAATATTCAGAATTTTATAATCACATCCTACTGCGTACAGACTCCATTTAACCTCTGAGTGCCTGCATTCACAGTTTTGATTAGAATTCAAACAGAGAGGTGCATTTAATTCGTCACATGGGATGGCCCGAAAGATTTAAAAGTATGCAGACCTGGTGCTCATTTATCCTGATTTACCTTGAACGCTGCTGCTGAGAGACAAAGAATCAGTGTAGGTAAGTCGATAAAGCTGCGTCTAGAAGAGTCCCAGAAGTGGAAAAGTGAAAAGCAGCAGAACAGAGAACATAAAGTTTCTCCTTCGTCTGGTGAATGGTTTTTATTTCTGCCCCCCAAGGAAGATGATGTTTTTACTGTTTGCACTCGATGAAACTCTCAAAGCTTCAGCAATGACAAACCAGTGAATTAACAATCACAGTGATTAGTTTACAGTCTGCTTAAATAATTGTAATATTATAATCGTGTAAAATCAGAGGGAAAAATACTTCTTTTACTACTTCTACTTTAAAATACAGGTCTGCCAACAGTCAACAGTCAGGTGCACATATGAGCACTGGAACAAACAGGTGTGGGTCTACACACACTCAAAGAAGGCATGACATAAAAGCTTTATTCAGATATAAGAAACAGTATATTATTTCAAAAAATACAAGTTCACCTTAAATTTATGCAAGACATTATTTATTGTTAATTATTTGTAAAAGTAATGATTTATTTATTCCTCAAATTTCTGAAGGTTCCACATTTAGTTATTATCATAAGCCAAGTACTTCGCCTCACCTGATTTGGGGGGTGAACACAATATAAGACTTCAACCTTTCAAATTAGTAACATTTCACACATTTGTAATTTCTACAGCACCAAACTTTGTCTTTTTGTTACTTTTCAACTCAACAAACACACTTTCAATCCTTATAGATACTGCAGCTCTGGAAACACCAGCGGTGTCGGGCTCCATTCCTCCACCCTCTCAGTGACTTTAAAAAGATGTTAAATAAGAAGTCAGCTCTTCTGAAGGACAACTGCGCTGAAGCCACAGAGGAGATGCTAATATTTGTGCACATGCAAATGGAGATTCTGCTGTCGACACTATCGCTAATGTATCACATGAAAGTCAGGACATCTTGTCACCCAGCAACTTATACACATGCATGCACAAAGTTACATGCCACGCACACGCCTACAAACACACACACACACACACACACACTGAATGCAGTTTAACATATTAATCAGATTTGAAGTGACAAGGAAGAAGGTCCTGGAATGATAATTAATTCAGCAGAAGAAAAAAGAATGAGGCTGACAGGCAGTATAAATATCTATCTATCTATCTATCTATCTATCTATCTATCTATCTATCTATCTATCTATCTATCTATCTATCTATCT
>JAUYWH010000014.1:19043908-19061043 GCA_034779795.1 Ctenopoma multispine | reverse complement strand
TATCTATCTATCTATCTATCTATCTATCTATCTATCTATCTATCTATCTATCTATCTATCTATCTATCTATCTGAGCGTAAATGTATTAAATCACGCTGCACATTGCTTCTAAGTCCATTATACATTTTCCTTTTTGTTTTGGTTTGTTTCTTTACCAGCTAGTTGCTAAAACTGTCTTTTGTCTCTTATGAAATTTAACAACAGCTACAGCAGTGTCAGCGACTGTAGCAGTTTAATTTAGCACGCTCTTTAACTGGAAACACAACTGGAGTCCGTGTCAGACGCGTTCTCACTTGGGAAAAGAATCTGTTTGTTTCAGCAAAGGTTGGTCTGCACAGGAGTGTGCAGAAGGCACAGCGCCACACATCAAACATGCACACATCAGCAAATGATGTGTGTAATGGAATTATTGCGATTTTTACAAGGGAGCTGGTAGGTTAATGTCCCTAAATGATAAAAAAAGCAGCTAAAATATGATGGAGTTGATGCCCTCCAGTTTTCTTTAGTATTTTCTTCCAGTGTTGGTCTGAAGTTCACCTTTTTAGTATGAGGAAGAGAAAATCCAAGCTTTGGAGCAGTTAATCAGAAAACTGGTAGGCAGACATACGCATCAACACACACACGCACACACACACACATACTGGTGCTGTAACTCATTCTCTCTCTCCACACATCAGCGGCAACAGCCAATGAAGATTGAATATCCAGAGAGAGAGAGAGAGCGAGGGAGGAGGAGGATAGAGAGAGAGAGAGAGAGAGATGAAATGGAGATAGAGGGAGATGCCTGTGTGTGTGTGTGTAGTCGTATGAGATGCTTCTGTGCTGCTTTAGGAGTCAGCTCATGTGTGTAAAGTGTGTTCTGATTGGCTGAAGTTGTAAATAAATAAAGAAGCACAGGACGCAATCAGAGCGTCTGATTCTGCTTAATTATACATGTTTATGTCTGTGTAAGATTGTTGATGAGATGGTAATGGATATCAGAAATTGACTTTAATGGATTCCAGAGAGACTTAGAGAATTAAACCAGTCTGTCTATTAAAAGGCTTGGAGGTGAAGGATCCCCCCCCAATCCTTTTTTTGCTGTCATCCCTTTTGGAAGATAATGGTGTATGTGCCCTTAAGAGAGGTAATAGCTCGTCAATGGTCGTGATCATTTTCAAAACCAGTCGACTTAATAGGTTTGTTTTCACACGGTCACTAATTGACTGTAAAATAAAGTTTGCAGATCAGATTAGTTTAAGAGAATCTGTTAAATTTTAAGGGCTATTCCCAGGAATTTCAAAGGATATTTCAGGAGTGTTTGGAAGACATTTTCAGACTGATTCATTGTAATTTCAGGATTTTCAAGATCCAACTTGATATTTCAGCAGAAGGTTTCATAATGATTCAGGGAGATTTGATAAATACTTCAGAGAGGTGTCAGGATTTGATAATGCAGCAAGGAGATTTTGGGATATTTAAGGATATTTTGCTTGCAAAACCGTTTAAAGGGTGTTTTAATTCATAACAATCTGGGATTTGAGGCTGAAACAGGGAGGTTTCAGGAATTTTAAGGAATATTTATAGAAAATTATAGAATTTCCCGGAGGAACCTTCCCGAGGGATTAATAAAGTTTCTATCTAAGTTTCTATCTATCTTTATTTAAATGGACATTGGATGGATATTAGATGATATGCATGGAGAAAGTACTATAAAAAGTTTGAGGTTTTATATTATTTGTAGGACATTTATAGTATATGTCAAAAAATCGTTTAAAGATGATTAGACAGTGAGATGTTTCTCAGAGATTTCAACCCTTTTTTTAAAGCAGAAGAATTTTTTCAGGCATGTCAGAGAATGTTTTGAGGAAGGTGTGTGTGTGTTCATCTCTCTGTATTTATGTTCCTGTCTTCCTCTCTCTTTGATCAATACATCTTGTCATCCAGAGGTTGATAGATTATTGATTGTAATCAACCTGCCTTCTGTGTGCACAGACAGCCTCTAATTCCTCTGTCAATCTGCCCAATCACACACACACACACACACACACACACACACACACACACACACACACACACACACACACACACACACACACACACACAGTTGAATGCTGAGATGTCAGACAGCAGATTCAGTTTCAACAAATTCTCCAGTTCTCTTTTAGTAAGTCAACTTGTTCAACTTGTGGTTTAATTCCTGTCATTGACGCATCTAAATTTCAAAGTTATTTGCTGCAAAACATGCCTCTGCTACATTTGATAATGTCAGATCAATAATGCAGAAAAAAACGTGGAAACACTAAATATGTGGATGTTAGAGCTAAAAATGTGTGACCTTTGCTGAATGCAGGATACTGTCGTGTGAGAAAGAAAGAGTTTGACGTAGTGTGAATTACCTAAATTAAGTAACAGTCTACTCTCTCTCTCTCTGTTTACTCTCTCTCTCTCTGTTTACTCTCTCTCCCTCTGTTTCTCTCTGTTTCTCTCTCTCTCTCTCTCTCTCTCTCTCTATATATATATATATATATATATATATATATATATATATATATATATGTATGAATGAATGCCTTACTTTAGATAATATTTTATTATTTTATTATATTAATTATATTATTATACAATTGTATTGAATTATTATAGTCAGTCACACACTGCAGTACTGCACCTATTAATACAATAACAGGTATTAATAGGTGCAGTACTGCAGTGTGTTCATGGTATTTTGTCACTACAGCTTATACTTTATATAATATATTGATACCTCATGGAAATTCTGTCATGTAAACTTAAATGATCATGATTAATGTTTAAGAACTTAAAGTTTAAGTGTTGGTCTCAAACTGGGATCTCTAGCATGTCAGTCCTGCACAGTGAACACCCACCATCCTCCTCACAAATCACTTTGCTTTAATAAATGTAGCGTGTCATTCGTATATTCACAAAAATACGTTTAAGTACAACGTGACAATAACGTTGTACAAAAAAGTAGTCAGGTCGAAAATACGTTCTGTAGAATACCTTAATAGGGATTGTATACGAACGCAATTTTTAGGAGACAAGGTTGGATATTTAGACGGAAAAGAAAAGAGGATGTTAAAGACAGAAGTCAGAAAAAAATCTGTTGCTCATGCTCGTGCATTTTAATTGATTCATTCATTATTAACATCGACATATTCTAATTCTGTTTCAGAGAGATATTAGTTAATGTAATCTATTTGCATTTACACTAAATTTACAAAAGATCTATTGTAATTGCAGTTTAGTTGTAAAGAAATGAAATTTTAAGGAGACTGAGTTGCAGGTCAATTTCATGCACACACCAGAAACTCGTTTTAGGCCACAAATATGTACAGAATCTGAAATGTTTCATTTTCATTTTACATATTGTCTTGTGTCTGAAATGATTTGATTATTTCCTGGTTTTCACTCTATATACTGTATCCACACACTCCATCCATTCCATCCAAAAATGTCTATTTTAGACAGACAATATTTGGTATCTTTGAAAAACAAATACTCCATAATCACACACAGAAGCATATGGTTGGTGTGTGATGCGTGTGTGAAGGTCATTAGTTCCTGTCTGGTCTCTGCAGGCTCTGAGCCTTGTTGGCACAACTTCTGCCAGATCTGACCAAATTACCCACAACGCCACAGCTACAGCCAACACACATAGCTCTGATTGTTGTGTGTGTGTGTGTGTGTCTTCATTCACCATATGGTGTGTGCACAGAATCACACTTCACTCATCCTGTCACTGAAGGAAAATAACTGAAGGGAAATTAATAACAGAATACTTACTTTGTTCTATAAAATAATTTAATTTAAAACAAGAGTGAGCCGAAAGTTAAGAAAATAAATTGTCACAAGTAAATGAAAGAGACAAGAAAATAAGATAAGGAGTCATAATAAAATATAACAAACTATAACACATAGAGTAACAGTAAAAAAAAAACTAAATTAATCTAAGGGAAAGGCATAGTGAGATATTCAAAAGTTAGAAAACACAAATTGGAAACAGCAGAATAAGACAAACTGTTCCAACAAACTGCTTATGTTCTTTATTTTGGCGGGGTGTCTCCCTCTGGAGTAGGTCCAACCTTTCCTGCGGCGTCTCTGTCCTCGTCCAGGACTCACAACCAGCCCCTCCATATGCTAACAGGACATGGTGAGCGTGCCCGTTAGGCTGCTGTGCCAGAAACAACAACTCCAAGGTCAGGAAGTGATCTTCAATCCTTAATGAAGATCATACGAATGAGTCCAGTGAGCAGCAGCTTTAAACTCTGCTTTGTTGGTTTGGGAAAACGAAACGACAGGAAGACTGATTGTTCAATTTGTTTGTGGTTGTTATGCGTCTGTTTTTAGTCATTTTTTGTAACTTTCTGGCCGTTATGCGACTTTTAATGTATCTCTGAGATTTTCAAGAAAAGAAATATTAACACCTGTTTCACCCAGCTGCCAACGAGCTCGTTCAGTAAGCCATCCATGATGGCACCTGACTGTTAAATTACTGCCACCAGCTGTTTATGTTGACTATGTTTAGTTGGAAACCTGCTTAAAGTTTGGGGGAAAAAGACGTCATTAAATTCATTTCAGCATCATTATTGTGAGCATATTGCCATGTGTATATGTGTAATTAGCCTCACTGCTAGCTTGGCAAATCACAAATCTGTCTCATTTATATTCAAAATGACACAACGTTTATTCTTCCTCCTCCAGTTCAAGTGTCACGTTAAAGCTGCAATATGCGGTTTGTTAAATGTGTCGATCAAGTAGAGATTCTTGGACTTGGACTTTGGACTCTGATTGGTTAGAAGTGTGAGCCTCACTCAGAAACCTTTAGAAGTGAACATCAGAAGCCTTTAAGCACCTCTTCACATTAAGAGATGATTTAGAGCTGGTTTCTACTAACAGCATAATTAAAAAACAGAAACTTTAATATAACAAAAGTTTTCAGTTCATAGTTGATTGATATTTTTTGTGATGTAAAGATAAAATATATAATATATTACAAAATATCCTCTTCACTCTAACACTCTCATAATGTTTTTAGTATAAAATCCGGTGTGTGGTCAGTATTTTAACATTTGACAAACAGAAACTCTGAACTCATCCTTCGCCTGCTGCACAATCACCCTCTGTTCCTCTTATTTCTTCTCCTCCAGATAGATTACACTCTCTCTTCCATCTCATCATCCACATACGGCAGAAGATCCTTCTTCCTCCTCTCTCCTCCAACCCCACTTCCTTCACTTCTCCCTCTTCTTTCTTTCTTGTTACTAAATCCTCCCCGTTTTCTTCCCCTCCTCCTTCTTCGTTCCTACCCTGCTTCTCCTCCTCCACATCCAGATACAGTACCTTCCCTCTCCTCCACTTCCTCCCCTCTTCCTCTGCCTCGGTCTTCCCTCTCCTCCTCAGCCTTGCGGTGAAATAAAAGATTACAGGCAGACGAGTCATTATTTTCAGTGATGGCAGCCATACATCACTGCGACTGCACCAGAGAGATGGAGAGAGGAAGCCAGACAGTGGGAAGGAGAAAAAAAGGGTGGGAGGGTCTAGACCGAAACAGAATGAAGCCGAGGATGAGCTGAAAACCTCGAACTCTTATTTTCCCCTTTTTCACTCCCCTCTCTCTCTGCTGTGCTTTCTCTGAGCTAGACTGTGTGAAATTAAAGGCCGCTACACTGACCACAGATCACAGCCTGTATGTGTGTTTGGACTGAAAGAAGCCAGTATGAGAAATAAAACACTAAATCTACAGAAGCTCAATGCCATGTATTAATTGTCTGTGGAGGCTATTTGATGGTAGATCAGACAAACAGGGTGACGTGTGATCGTTCCACCGCAGAGGAGGAGATGTTAAGTGATTACATGTCTCAGGGATGATTAACAGAGGTTGGTTAGGTGATCTGGGGGCAGCTTTCCTAAGTGTGCACTCTACCTTTAAAGAGGAAGCTTGAACAACACGATACTATATGTTAGGGCCAGTACACTCCATCCACAGTGCAGATAGTTAGATAACTTCCTCCCAGATGTTTCATTCACATTTCTGTAACTTTCTAAAAACTGATGCTCTGACATTAGCACCCCCTTCACCTGTCGTGGCACATTTGACTGCAACATTATTGCTGAAAATGTGCTCCATTATCCTCATATTTAAACATTTTTACAAGCTTTTCACATTGCTTTTTGGTGCCTTTACATACAGGGTAGTTGGTGGGATCTCAGGATGAGTCTGTAGTTCTTAGGATGTGTTGAGCACTTTATTTACACACTCTTCTTGCATTGGACAGTTTCTGATGTAGTTGGATTGGGTTGGTTGGATTATTTGGATCTGAGAATATAGACTCGCTCAGTGTGGCTCACTGATTCATGCCTGTATATTACTATGCTGAGCTAAGTTCAGATCACAACTTCTGAGGCACATTTCAGGTCATACCTTTGTTTTTGTTTTTTGTGGGTTGGGAGCTTTCGAAATATGGATGACTGAAACTCTATACTGTCCCTGAATGTCTCACAACACGGGTGATTTGTAATGTGTACTGTGTCTGAACATAGTGCACCACAGCAGCTGCTGACAGCTCATGATACTCTGGACACAACAGATTTCCTGGATATTATATCAAATCCACAGGCATCAGGGAGCCACTATGACGTATGAGAGACTCCACCACGAGAGAAGTGGTATGTCTTCACGAAACCATGGATGTGTGTGTTGTGTGTGACCACTGTAAGCCAAGCTACGTCCACTGAAAACATACTATAACATAAGCCTGCTGATACTGCTCTGTTTTATTATCCACAAATCCTACAAAGAGACCAAAAATGGCATTGTGTTGTTGGTCTGCCACTCCGACTCCGACTTCCCTTTTTTCAGAAAGTGTCCTGAAAATGCAGAGCACACTGCAGCAATCAAACAGACGGAAAGATGGTATAGGTTCTGATTTATAAGTGGCAATTAAACACACTAACTGGGGCCTTTCCACCGTTTGGTTTAAAGTTAATTTGAGGAGGGTATCAAACTGACTCAAGATGATCTGACCATCGCCCACAGGGTCCATGACCCGACTTCTCTGCCATAAGGGAGCCCCCGTCACTCAGGGTGAACGAGCCACTCCGGCCACGGGATAAGGAGAAAGAAACAACAACAGTAATGGCTTATACAAACACACAGATTTGAGGATGATATCGACCTTCTCATCTCACTCTTAGCTTAGAGCTTTATTCTATATAAACTCATCATTACTTAAATAAAGACCCAGAGCAAGTTGCTCTCTCTCTCTTTGAGCACAGTTTTACTCTATTTATTGTCGTTATCTTTGACGTTTTCATAGTCAAGAGGCAGACTGTAGTAATGTCACACAAAAGTAAGTCGAGGAGGCAGAGAAACTAGTTTTACAGTCAGTGCTTTATTCTCTTTCATATTATTTCTTTTAGGTTTCCTACTGAGATAAATTTGTTTGATTGTTGTGACTGTGTAAAACTGCACTTTACCTTGAGGCGTGAACACAAGAGAATCAGCGTACTTAGCTACAGCTGTGTTCAAGGGGGGATATTTATTTAAGGATTTACTAAAGTACTGCTGTGAGGTTTTGCACAGATAAAATAGAAGAAAAGCAGCACAGGAAATTACATGTTTGGACTCATGCAATACGTATTCGAAAGCAGATAATTTAAAATCTGTGTTGTCAGACACGCAGGGGGAGGCTAGATGTATCCAGTGAGCGCAAGACACAGAAGAGTATCATCATATCATCTTTTCAGGTAGACAAAGAAATACAAGAAAGGGCAGAAGTTCTACAAGAGCAGTGCAGTGAGTTAAGATGCATTATGAATGTACTTTGTTAGTAGCTTGATTGTTTGTTTCCCCCTGAAGCAGCTGTTTCGGTCTTATTTTAGCATCTCACTGCCTTCAACAACCTCTCAACACGTATCTTCCTCTTGTCTGATTATAAACACACAAATTATCCAAAGATCAGACAGATTCAAACATTTCACACTTTCGCCCTCACATCTTACTGTTAGTTGTATGCTAAACTTTAAGTTTACGTTTCTGTGACTTGTCTTATTATGATTACATGTGTTGGGAGATATTTTCCCACTGTCTCCCACCCAGCAGAGATCAAAGCAACAAGCTGTTGATTCCTGTTAGCTGTCAGTGTATTAAAGCTTTGTTTTAGCACTAGCTACATGCGTTGTGTGTCCAAAAAAACAGTATACCAGATCCACACTGCTTACTGCATGGAAAGAGAGAAATGCAATGTGTGAAATGGAAAGGTTTAACCTGTCAATCAACAGGCGCTGGGGCACCCTCTATTGAACCGCTCGACTGCATGTTCTCAGTTGAAGGAGAGATGGAGGAATTCTATTTATGAATAGTAAATGACTAAAAACTGTGTATTTTTACTTTAACTTAATCTTTTAAAGTAGTGTGAAGCATGCTAATGGTGCAAGTGGTGATATGGGGTCAGAGCGAAACTTAAAACTGACTTGCATTTTTTATTTCACCAGTCGCCACAGTCTGACGCCCTAATCAGGCTGTTTTCACCTTCCATTTACCCTTCAGTCGCCTTTGTTGGAAAACTGAATTTCACACATGTTTTTAACACAGATCCAAAGGTAGTTTAGAGGTTGGAACGGACAGGTGAAAATCTTTAACAAAGAGCTTAGCTTTGTGTTTCCTGTGTGTGTGAGAGAGCGTGTGTGTGTTTTGTAGAACATCATCTTCTAGACCTCATAAAAAAAAGAATTCAAGGTAAAAAAAAAGAAAAAGTAAAGTAAAATGTAATTTATTTATATTGAGCTAGTCAGGAAGCAGGAACTGTCAGACAAAACACTGATGACAAATGTGATGAATGATGCTTGTGTGTCAGCGTCATTAAACAGTCGGGATATTAATGGTGAAAGCAGTCGACCATCCTCCTCCTCAGCCAGTCAGAGCTCGTCATTAACTATCTGACAGTGCTGTTCTGACATGTTATTGGACACAAAGACAAGTAGAGTCAAAGGAAGATTCTGTTACCCTCTGGCTGCTGTGAGGTTTTCTCTTTAGTTTATCAGAAAATACAAAACCTGAAACCTAAGTAGAGAAGTAGATCATGTGCTGCAGAGGCCAAGAAAGCCCACGAGGGATTTTAAAAGAATATTCAAGACAATGGAAGCGATGTGCAAATTCTGTCACTGGCTGGACTTGTGTTTGCAACATTGCAGCTTTCTGGGGGGATGGGTCTGGCCAGACAGAGGAGTCTATGGCTAAGCTTAGTGCGTGTTGCCCGTAAGAACTTCTCTGTGCAGACTTCGTAACAGGGAAAGCTGCAGACCTGATGCAGAGACTGAATGTGACCAGTCAGTGTGTGTCATTGCTGTGTTGTTGTGTTAGTGGTGTCTGCTGGCAGTGCTCCTGATACATTTGCTTCAAAATAAAAGAGAGGGGCCTGGCTGGAGACTTCCACTGTGTGTATGGTTCTGGTGGAGGGTTCTCTGTCAGGTCCAGGTCTGGTTCAGACATAATTGCTGCTGAACCAGTTGCTTCAGGAGCTGGTTGATGGACTATTGTGACCAATGAGATCAACTAAAGCTTTGTCATAAAGATAAAAAATCTGTGTATCATTTATTAGATTGGTTTACCACTGTAGTGGAAATAGTGAAACAATATCTATAGAAACGACCTTGAACTCTTATACCATCAAGAAATGACTTTTACCTGAAGACTGTAATTGCCTGGTGCACACAGTGTGCCTCCTCCTCTAAGTAACAGAGAACAAACAACATCACAGCGTTGTTTGCATGTTTGTTTCCTCCTCCGTGTCCTTGTCATGTTGTTTTTTCCTTTATTGTCAGAAAGGAATACTGTGCATGTGTGTGTGTGTAGGGGGTGGGGGGTGTAAGTACTCCCTGGGCTCAGAGACAGGAATGACTACACTGTAGTTGTGAAGCAGTTGTTTGATGCTCTGTTTTAAGAATCTCTGCCATCACTCCACATACAGTATAGTTTACATTTTTAACCATTTACCTTCTGGTGGGACTTTCAAGGAGTGTGGCAGTCTAGTGGTGCATGTAGATATGGTGTGCATCAGCATTTTACTTCAATAAGTAGAATTTCACATCTGGTCATAGCAGTCCACCAGTGCCACCTTCTTTCTGGTAGTGTTGAGTGTGTATGTGCAGTTCGTGCATTAAGACTGTTCTTGAAGTGAGGTATTAATGCATCAGTGGCTTCACAATGGACATATTCTGTATCATCACATCATGTTAGAGGGCCTCCAGCACCTCCCTATGGTTCTATGGGTGACTGTGGTTCAGGGGGTAAAAGAGGTCACCCGTTTATTGCAGAGTCAGTGGTTTGTTACTCAGCTCATCCGGTCCTCATGTCAAAGTATTTTAGTGCAAGACACTGAAAACCCCAAGCTGCACCTGCACATGTGTGTGCACATCACTTGCTTTGTCGCTATGGATTTTACCATCTGCCAAATATCTACATGAACATGTTATAACTTCCTATGTACAGTAATCAGCTATTCTGTTTCCCTTGATTAGTCCCTTCCCTTGACGTCTGACTTGAGTTGGTGTTAGTCATATTCTGTTAGGAAGTGAGTTGGTTTGCTCCAACCACTCAGTTATCATCATTGCTGTTGTAATGTTTCTCTGTCATGTCATATTATTTCATATTTACTCTTCACTGAAACCTCAGTGTCTGTGCTGCTGTTGCTGTTGTTCAGTGGTGAACTGTTGACTCTGACTCTGAGCTCAGCACTGACATGTTGCTAGTGTTACCGTCCCATCTGTTCGGCCCCGGGGCCCCTCGCCTGTTCAGGTCACCACTGCATTAATCTGACTAATTAGCCTAATGAGCCTGTTTCTTGGTGGGGCCGACAAACGGTTGTGACCTGAGCATGCAGCAACCAGACGGCTTCACTTCGCAAGAACAGAAACACAGATTTCCTGGCAGCTTCTGACCTACATACACCTCAGACACACACACTTAGTCTCTCACACAGACACAGCTTCTTTACTGCGTAGGAAAGCATGAACACTCACTGACACATGGAACAAATATGATGACACACTGACTTTTGTGTCAAATTATTGCTATAGTTAATATAATCCATCACACTCGTTTGATTGTAAATACACACACTGTAATAAGTGGGTCTGTTATTGATGCATCTCAGAGCAGGAAATCAGTCCTGACAGGTCCAAAACACTGACTGATGCACATTTTGACTGTTAAAAAGTGAAGAAAAAGCATTTTATCTGCTTACTTACCCGGAAAAAAGCATCCTGTCAAGAGTTCTCCGCTGGAGGCCATATAGGATTTAAAATATCAACCTGCTTAATCAGACCCTAAAGAGACATGCTCAACAAAATGTTGTTTTGTTTGTTTTGTTTTCTGGATATATCTCACGGAATATTGTGCTTCAGACGTGTATCCAAAAGGTTTCTGTTGTCATGTTAGCAAGTCATTCATGTCATTTGTAGATATAGCATGTACCAAGGTAACACTGACTTTGTTCAGCATCCGTATCACTCTGTAAAAACACAGAGCATCATCAACAAAGAACAAATTCATGCTAGAGATTATGTTAAAGGTTCTCTGTGGAGACTCGTCATGGGAAAGATGAGAGTATATAGTAAGTGAGAACATATTTCACTGGATGTTACCAAGCTATAATTTGGACTATTATCTGTTCTAATCAGCCCACACATACAGTATGGCTTAGTAAAGCTGCTTTCACATATACACTCCGAACTAGAGAATCTGGTCTGAACATTGTGTAGAGTTGCTTGTTCACACAGTGAGAGGTAGTATATGTGAGACACGTCCTCACCTGGGGAAATAGTCCATTTGAAACAATGAGTTATGTACAAAACCCCAGTTTCCTGAAGGAGAGAAGCACAATACAACAACAGTAAGTTTAGTAAATATTTCCCATACTTCCTGGCGTTGTGCTGAGCGGATCGACTGAAAGGAAAAGCTCACTCTCCAGCTGTGAATCCTCTGGACAATTACCTGCTGTGGTCACACATGGGCTCACATGGACATTACACATTACTTTGTCCTAGAGGGCTCGCAGTATAAAGTCCATAGAGTCAGCTCAGGCTGGCGGATTCACCTGGGTAAAGGTTACAATACTAAACAGCATGCTTACATATAGGCACAAACATTGCAATGCTATGTTTAGGCACAAAGACAAGTTGTTACAGTTATTAGAGCAGGCGGACCCAAAAACAAACTCCAGCACTCCAGGAGCTAGATAAAAGACTTTTAAATAACAAAAGAGAAACTACTGAAAAGACGAAACAGTACATGGTGAACACAAAATCATTCCATGAGGGAGGAAGACATACCCAAGGTATAACCAAAAGCTAGGACCAAAAGAGAGCTGACTAACTAGACATGGGAAGTTAGGAGCAAAAACAACAAAGATCCAAAACACTTACAAAAGACAGGTAAAAGCAGGCGAAACACAAAACCATTCCAAACTCTGGCAAGGAGATAAACAGGAGAATAACTAGAAGATCTCACAAGGGGGACATGAAAACTCAATATACTGAACTGTAATCATAAGAGGGGAAACCACAAAAAGCGTGGCTTGAGCTGACATAACACGGGAACCAGAGTGAAATGCAGGTGAGAAACACAGCAGAGTAAGATGATCTGAAGGGGAGTGAATGGTGAAAAAAGAAAAACTAATTACAGAGTGAAACAGCTGGGGATAATTACGGCAAGACTGACCAGGAGCGGGCGTGATTAGGTGAGTAAAGGAGAAACATGAATAAACAGGGGCATGACCAGAAGTGACTAGAAGAAACAGAAAATCTGAGAGAACCAGGGATGTGAATGAACGTGGGGCGTGAACTGGTGAGCAACAAAGGAAAGAGACTGGAAGAAAACAGACACAGGGACAGAGAACATGAGGGAAAACCTAAACACAGAAGACATGGTGTCTGTTGGTTGGAAATTAAAGGTTGCAATTTGAGTTAAAATAAAGTAACAACATTGATTGAAGGCACAACATTGATTGGCTCATAATAAACCTACCGGCCTACTGGTAGGTGTCCTTCCTGAGCAATTACTATGGCTCTCTCAAATAATTTAACAAAAACAAATTATATCTCTTATGTCTGCTCTGTGAACTACTAAGCCTCCCAGAGAAACAAAACAATATGTTGTCAGTCAGACATAAATTTTTGGTCATGGTCAGGACCACCCACCCACCCAGGTTAGCTGAGAGGTTTTTCACTGAGAGGGCTTGGGTGAGGGGGGTCACAAAGACTCCCCATGTAATAACATCAACTCCAAATTATGCATAATATGGTTTCTTCAAGAACTCATATAACACCACAATGAAAACTTATAAATTTAAAAATCATTCATGTCTCCTAGAAAGAAACTTTTGAGATTAAATCATTCACTTAAAGAGACGATAATGTAAATTACCACCTTTAAGCTACATAGTGTTCGTAGAGTGATTGGATGAACTTTAGTCTGATTCTATAGACATACCCACTTCTTTATTAAAATTACTAGTTCTGTGTGTTATGTCAATCATTTCCAGACAGACTGTCTCTCTCTTCTGATTCTGATTGGCTGAACAAACACACCATTTTTGATCTGGATCACTGTAATCTTTTTTCCCTTCCTGCTCCTGATGAACTCGCCCACTAATTTACTGTCATTTAAATGAATTTCCATTTTAGCTGAACACAGAGTCCTTGTTCCAGAGGTCACATCGCTTCATCATTATTATCATCAGGAGTGTTATCATCAGTAGTTACACCGAGACATCATCAGTACATTATTATCAGCACAGTCTCCAGAGACCTTTTACATCCTGCAGACTCAAGTGATTTCACATCCTGTTTAACCTTGTGCACGTGGGCACAGATCAGTCACATCTAGCTGATGGGCAGCTAACAGCACACGAAGTGGGTGATACAAAACATTTTGTAATCTATAATTATTTAATGCTTTTATTTATTCTGTATTTTGTGGTTAAAAGAATGAACGAGGATCCCAGATACTGTGCTGTATTGGTAGCAGTCTACACATTGTAAGTGTGAGACAAAGCAAATAAATGGGCCGTAGCATGTTAACTGCCTCCCTCCTTCAGGGCTGCTGGGCTCTTTGTTACCCTGCAGTGAATTTACTGTCCCCTCTTCTTCACTTTCTCACCATTTGTTACCATGTTAAGGCTCCACACTTCTTCCCGATCAGCTGTAAAATGATGGCTTCTCTAATGTGTCATTATACATCATATTGACCCAAACGTAAAATAATTATTATATGATGGATATTGAAAGATGGCCATCCATCTCCTGCATCTGGAAAATAAAGAAAACACAGTTTTGTCACTTGTTCTGCTGGGAAAGTTTACCCAGGTATATTTACCTATATGTTGCAGTTAATTCTTCATCTTGTTTATCAGTCGACCTGTGCCATCATGATAATTTTCTCTGGTAATAACCAGTAAATTATTCTGTAATTCTGTATATTTATTTCTTCGGCATGGCTTTCTGTGGCCGCAATATTGACGCTAATACTTCTTCGTGGTCAATTTAGTCCCCGGGATGATTCTGCAATAAAGACTTACAGAGGCGTTCGTATGATAAATAGGCGTGATGGCATTTACTCGTCTAGCACCAATAGAGGTCTCTTGGCTACAAGTCACATCAGCAGGTGCTGCTAGCATCTAGCACAACCACTTGTGAGAATCTGTTGGTTTTGCAAGCTGTTATTACAGTTGTATTATCCAGACTGTGTGTGTGTTGTTTCATTATGTTACAAGGGAAACTGATGGAGGTGCCTCAGGAAGTAGAGCCATTGTCAGCTAAACATGGGGTCAGCACTTCTGTCGATATGTCAAAGTATCTCAAAGTGGACAAAATGCTGAACCTCAAGTTGCTCCTGGTGGTCAGGCCAAGCTTGGCAGCGCAGCTTTCGTCAGCATGTGTGTGTGGATGAGAAGCAACATTGTAAAGTGCTTGGGTGCCAATAAGGTAAAAAGGCACACAAGTGTAAATCCTTTCCCTCCGCGTAACTACAACAGCATCAGTTATTTCGTGTCCCAGCTACAGTATATATGCCCACGTTGAAGTGATAAAACCCTCTAGCTACTGTGGGTGCAAAGCAGGACATTAAGCAATGTAGGTTTCAAGCTTTTGTATGATATTTTAGTATAAAGACCAACGTGAAAAAAATACTATTATACTTATTATACTTATACTACTTAAACAATACTACTACAAGAATATCGTTTTCCTACAAGTCACATCAGTGGACAGTGTTGAAAGCCTGTAAGCCTGACCATCATCAGATACTAAACTTAACCAATTAAGTGGCTAAAAGTAGGATATGAAGGAACAGTTACCTTCACAGTAGTATATGTTGAGCTTTTCAACAATATCGGTTGGTTACATGGTAACCCAGGTTCTCTGAGTGGAGAGATCTCTCTACCATACATATTCCATACGTACGAACCTAAAGGTGGAGAGATAGTCTCAACACAATAGAGAACATACTGTTGAGAGGGGCATCAGATCAGACAATATGTTGTTCTAGAGGCCACTGACAAAGTTATTTGTTATTTAATTTGGGAGGACTTGTTGGATATAATTTAATATCAACTGTTATTTAAAAATTGGGTTTTAATTGACTCACTCACTGATTGACGAATGATGTGTAAGCACTATGGTTCATGGGTTTGTTACATGGCCTGGATTATTTACATTGACTAGGTTTTTGCAGCTAAATGAAACATGTAGTATAGTTACAAAAAGATGTGGATTTTACTTTGAAACAAATCACGTCTCTTGCTTCAAGTCATTATAAACTTTTTCAGTGTTTAACTAAAACCACCACAGTATCTGTGCTGTGCATAACCGTAGAAATGTTTATAATAGTTTGTTTGTTGCCTGTAAATAGCACATAGAAACTAATGTAATATGCTGTGAGGAAACATTTTTCTCCCATATATTCGTATATATTCATTACATATACGTCTCTGTTGCATCATATTTCCTGCTGTAAATAAGTAGAATATAAATGTAATTTTTCAGAGACAGAGTTGGATGGTCATTAAACATAGAGCTCACACACACACACACACACACACACACACACACACACACACACACACACACACACACACACACACACACACACACTCCAGAGACATGTTAAGCTTGAAGGACGATCTCACATGCCTGAAACTGCATAGAGAGAGAGAGAGAGAGAAAGTAAGTGAGACTGTTAGATAGTGAGGCCTTCACCACCTTGCTGACAGCTACAGCCTTATACCCATAATCCCCTGCAGGATTGTGGCCGGCGTTGGCGTGTTGACCCCTGAATGTACGCTGCAGGGTACATGTGTTAGTATATGTGTAATAATATTCAGTCTGCTGGGGGGAGAGAGATTGGATGGAGCAAAGCAGTAGTCTGACTTCAGTTAGACTAGTTTCCTTGGAATGGTCCAGACTCAACAAGACAACATTTGATTGGTTCACTAGGTGCTAAACAGAAGGTCTGAATAGTAGTGTTGTGAATAGTATTTGTCCCCTACCTAATTTAAATTGAATTTTTGCATATTTGTCACACTTAAATGATTGAGATCATCAAACAAATTTTAGAAATCAAGAAGAAGAAGAATCATTTAAAAAAAGCAAATTGTTAAATGATGATTTCATTTATTAAGGGAAAAAAAACCTACATGGCCCTATGTGACAAAGTAAATGCCCCCTAAACCTAATCATAGGTTGTACCACACTTGATGGCAGCGATCAATCAAATCAAGCTTTTGCGATAACTGGCAATAATATTTTTTACATCACTCTGGAGGAATTTTGGTCCACTCTTCTTTGCAGAATTGTTTTAATTCAGTCACATTGGAGGGTTCTCGAGCATGAACGACCTGTTTAAAGTCATACCACATCTCAATCAGATTTAAATGCAGACTTTGACTAGTCCACCCTATTTTTTTTCTGTTTGAGCCATTCAGAGGTGCCCTTGCTGGTATGTTCTGGATCATTGTCCTGCTGCAGAACCAAAGTGTCAGAGTGTGGTTGTTATGAATATGGTGGACCCAAACGCAGACCAGGACAAGAGAGGGTTCAAACAAAAGAGTCTTTAATAAACAGAACATAAAACAAA
>JAUYWH010000014.1:19009501-19043808 GCA_034779795.1 Ctenopoma multispine | reverse complement strand
GTGGCTAAGGTGAGGGAGGAGCAGAAAGACGTGGAAAAACAGACACACAAGGGCAAGGGGAAGACATGACACTGACACAAAGTGTGCTTAAGCTTGAAGTCGCAAACTGATACTTGGTAGAGCACAGAATTCATGGGACTAGTCTCTGTGTTAAATCATCATTTAAAAACTATTTGTATTTACTCAGGTTATCTTTGTGTAATATTAACATTTGTTTGATGATCTGCATCATTTACGTGTGACAAATATGTCACACATATTTAAAAAAATATATATACAGTGAAAAACAGTAAGACTAAGGCTTTTATCACAGCTCTGTATGTTGTGCATAATATAACTGTTTATTTCTCTGAAACATCAAATTTTTTTATTATACAGTATATATTCCAGTAAACTGTATTTATTAATTTCTAGTGTATATATTAAATTAAAACAAGTACTATAAAAAATGAAAACAAGAGAATTATTCAAAAGAAAAAAGTGCAGCCATAATTAATTTATATTTGTATTTATATGTATTTATAATTCAGGAATTAAAAAAATAATAATAAGGAGAGGAAAGAAGGAAGGAGAGAACATCCATCATCCCCACGGCAATGCCCCTCCTCCATCTTCACAGTCCACTGAGTCTGACTGACAGCCACCAACCCCCCAACACTCACACACACACACACACACACAGTGATGACTAAACATATATGTACACTAAATATAAACCTCAAGCCTCTGGGCTTGTTTAGGGGTTTCATGGGGTTTTTTGCATTTGAACTGTACTGAGAAAAAACTAGCTTTAATTCTGACACTTGGAGGTATTATAAAAAAAGTATGCCAGCATTATGTTTCTTAATATCTGAGAGTCTAGATTTTTCCAGATATTATTCAAATGCATCCATGATTGAGTTGCTAAAACGTCACATGGTTCTTTAATATTCACAACAAAATGTAACCACTACAAGTCGAATGAAATGGCCGTCACACCCACTGAACTGAGGCAGGGCCCTCCGATTTGCAGCGTAATCGATAATAGCAACCTGTCAACTGAAAGGCACACAATGTAAGTAGTTAGTTACGGGTCCTCGACAGAGTCTAAAGTTATTTTTACAAAGTGCCGGACTGTTCAGTTCACTCACACCACATTAAGTTGTTAATCCACAGCTACTGTAATTAACACTGAGTGCTACTGTGAGTCACATTTTTGAAAAGGGAGGCTTTTTATATGTCATTGGAATGAAGGGAGGAGGACAGAGGAGCTAGAAAAGAGGCAGGAAGTCAGGGAGCAACAGCAGAGACAGCAAAGACACTTTCTATTACATGTACAAAAAGAGGTTAACTGTAACGTTAGATATGAATTTCATGTTCATTTAGAACAGGTACAGGTATTTATTTAGATTTGCACAAATGTCATGATACGGAGTTGGCAAAAGAGCAAGAGTCTAGAACAAGCCAAACTGGGACTTGTGGTTGGACTCATTATTCTACTCTCCTGAACAGTGGACAAAAACTACACACACAGGTTTTACCTCTATCATATATCTGGAAGCTGAACCTAAATGTAAAACATGTCCTCCCCTCTCTGTACTTTCTCAGACCTAACTACTAAACTTAGCTCAGTAGCCTATACTAAGCTGCTGGCAAGTATCACACTAGTGAATGTTTCTTACAGCTTACCTCGACATGTACAGTGATCTGCAGTGATCTGAATGAGGTCATTTTCAGACACTTTTTTATTTATTAGATAATATTTCTCAGTAGGATTTTGACTGAGATGTTAGTACATCTTTAAAAGAACCTTATTTGGAGCTCATTCTAACAGTTCACAAAGGCCTGACATGTGATTGGTTCTCTTGAGAGCCTCTGTTCTCGAGGTGTATGGTTTTTAGAGAGCACAGCGGATCTGACGGGATAACTAGTCTAAGATCTGATTTTGTGTCATGAACACGTTCTGTTCCTTGTTAGCAACGTCTGGTCTCCTCCAGACACAGTCTAAATCAGATTTTTTGTTCTTTAAGATGCTGACCTCCTTCACCCCAAGTTAACATGCTGTTGACCTTTGACCTTGAATTCAACCCCTTTAATTTCCTTTTTTACACACACACATATGCACTCAAGCTTTGTGTCGGGGTCACACTGTTGACCTGCATATGCCAGTTGCTCCCTGTTTGTCTCCTGCTTTAATACACAACAACTAGCCACCCACCCACCCAACACACACACACACACACACACACACACATGGGGCTATTGTGAGCGGGAGTAGAGTTTGATGGCGATGACTGATGATGGTGAAGAAAGAGGCTCCCTCTGTCTGTTAACATCCATAAACTACCAATCTGTCAAGTTTACACTGTGTGTGTGTGTGTGCATGTCTGACATATTGTCCGGCCGCAGCTCAGTTCTCAGGGGACGGCAGTTGGAAAGCCTGTGGCTTCTGTCTTGATTGGTCACGGATGTCACACACACACACACACACACACACACACACACACACACACACACACAGAGTCACTGAGTGTTGTGTTGTGCTCACGGCAGCAGATGTGTCTGAGTGTTGATGAGTCTTTGGCGTCGGTCGGAAACAACAAAGGCCTTCATCTCCAGTCAAATCACCAATCTGACAAATGAAAAATAAACATTAAAAACATATCAGCTGAGACTTAGTTCAGTCTGGACATTGTCTTCATAAGAAACACTAACATACAGGCTGACAATCTGTGATGGACACTCAGAGGGTTAAAGATTATTTCATGAATCTAATGACATACTAAGAGAAATGCTGTGCCCACTGTGGCAGCTGCTAATATTAACACTGCTAAAAGAAGGAAATCAGATATATCTGTGAAGCTTAATTGTGTCTAAGTTGTAGACTTATACTAATAAGTGCACGAAGAACTGCATATATTCTATCATACAAAACATATTCATGTGTGAATGTGGGCAAGTGGCGACATTTATATCTCACTGACTCCCACGACTATACAGAAGGTTTAAATACAGAAGGTTTAATTTGGGTTTTAAATTTTTTGGCAGAGTTCTAGGTTTTTAAAACATATTTAAAGCATTACTCCAGTGATTTAGCACTGCTACTCCATAGTACTGAGAGATAAGGCCGAAAGAAACATCTACATTTATTTCTGACTTTATGAAAACATGATTTAAAAATTATTATTATTAATTTAAACTAATACATGCTGCTCCCGTGGAATATGAACAAAACAAATATCCTTTTAAAGACTAACACTGTTACAAACTAAAATTACTGCCACCTGTCCAGTCTCATATTCTAATCAGTTCATATGTGAGTCCAAGTGGATGTTTCTGCCAGATGTGATGACATTCCCTCCACGTGTAACTGAAGTGGTGCATTGATGAGAACGAAACATATGTGTGGTCACAGTGACCTTGACCTTTGACCAGTAAAATCTAATCAGTTCATTGTTCGCATCAATTGTGATTAGTTTCGGAGATGCGATAGATATGGGATCTAAGATAACTGAATTTTGGACCACTGATGCTTGTGGGATATTGTATATGATTTGCAGCTGTCAGGTAGGCACCATCAGTATGCAGGAGACTCCCAGAAGTTCAAGGAGAGGTTGGATGTCTGTCATTTCCATATGACTGAGGTAATATAACCACCTTTCTTTGGTATTATTCCATCGTCTTCAGCTGTTACTCAAGCAGGCTTGCAAAGCTCACACGTACAGCTGTCTCCAAGGAAACGGCAGCAGCTTCCATTACTGTCGCAACTAGTGCACTTTGATTGCATATTTTCAATAGCAACTGCCTGTATGCAAACATATATATTTTTAAAATGCCATACAATTTAAAAGAATTACAGTGTAAGTAAAGTGACTCAATAAAAAACAAAATTTCACAGTGTGTGTAATGTAGGTGGAGTTTTCACTCAAATTCTCACATAATGTTTAAATTAAAAAAGAAATGCAGTGGAGTAAGGCTTGAGCTCTAACTTTCACTTTAGAAAACATGCATAGATATTTTCACATTAGACTCTACAAATACATACCTAGCTGTTATATATATTAACTTTTACAGTATAGAAAGCTTTAGAAATATAATATACATAAATGCACAGACACTTATGCACCGTCTGACAGTATTTGTCAAGATTTTGTCAGTATAATAAGGTGTCAGTCCACGGATATCCTCGTCTGTCTGCACATCCCCCGATCCTGTCACACACACGTGGAGAGTACCAGAGTATTATACTTTCAGATCAGGGGGGATGAAAAGAGACATTTCCCCTGAGAGAGGGAGTGTAAATGGTGAAGGAAGGATTGGTTCGCGCATGTAGCAAAGAAAGGAAAAATGAAAAAGATGCCATTCAAGAAGGAGAGGGAAGGGTTGGCCCGGTGGTGCCCCCTGTTGATTGGTTTAAAACTAGAGGCTCATTCGGTCATTATGCTAAATGTATGAAAACATAAACATGTTGGGGCGTCTGTGACATATACAGGGTCTTTCAGATTTTCGGTACATGTGGTTTTTCCACTGCGACGACAGACTCATACTAGTTCAGGTTCTGCTTTTGTTTCCACTGCCCTCAGCCTGCTTTTTCTGGGAGCTACATTTAGTATCACCTCAGGAGATAGTATAAATTAAATTCTAGGAACTTGCAGGGGGAGAGGGTAGGTGCCTGTGGGGCTGTCACAAGTGATTACCTAAAGGTTAGAACTGTCTAAGCTTAACTAGAACTCTCAAGCTTTACCATAACAAGCACAGTGTGTAAACACACACACTTAAGCTTGGTTTATGCTTCTGGACTGAATCTATGCAGAGTTTACGCTGCTGTGAGCACTTATAGCTTCTTCACCACTGAGGTGAGTTTTTTTTTCAGTGTACTACAAACATCAGCAACTGGAACTCATGCTAGAACTGAGTGGATTATTTTGGAGTTGGAGCTAATAGATGTTGAACCACATTTTGCTGAAATTACATTGTAGGACATGCTACAGAGTGGACCAACCACAGTCGTTGTGGTGTGTGTAGTAAAATTTCTAGGTTTCGGTGTAGGGTATATCCTTGAGTCCAGTATAGGGTACAGCATTGGGTACAGCACAGGGTACAGCCTAGGCTACAATGTAGGGTACAGCAGAGGGTACGGTGTAGGGTACAGCGTTGGGTACAACGCTGAAGTGTACAGAGTAGGGTACAGAGCAGGGTACAGCATAGGGTATGGTGTAGCTTTAGGTTTAAACAGGAACTAAACAAAGAGGAGAAGAAAGAATTCTCACTGGAAAATCACTATGTGAATGGGTGAATAAAGTGTAAAGTGCTTTGCTACAGTAGATCCAGTCCATTAAAAGTGACATTACTGCGAGGCAGAACTCACTTGGACAAGAAATATGTGTGTTTGTGCCTTCGCTATCAAGAAATGAAATGATTGTGATCTTTGTTTGAAGGCTTTTAATGTGAAACAGCTGTGCAGGCTCAGCTTCACTGATAGTAACGTGTGACTAAAAAATCACACTAATGACATATGACACAAATATCACATCCAGACGGAAGATACAGTGAATTGATCTGGACAACTGGTCAATATGGAGGGTCATCTTTCATTTTTCATCTTTCTTGTCCAAAAACACTATAAGTATGAGTTCTGCCTGCCAGGATAGTCCCTTCAAATTGGAGCCTTCTTACCAACATGCTACTGTATGTAATTAAATACACTCATTAAACAGTGGGCAGATGCCTGGTTAACAGAACAGGTAAGGAAAGACTGAGATTTGCAGATATTGTGTGCAATCTAAGTGAAACATACCTCCAAGGACAATATTTAATCACTTTGTTTGAGTCACTTGTTCATGAGTTGTATGTAATTACAGACTAAAGTTCATGGTCAGTGTATTCAAATGTAAAAAGATGAAGCACCCAGAGGGTGCTTTTCTCTTCTCCCTCTGAAGCCTGAAAAGAAAACACTTCACTGTTTAGCCTGAGCTGAGTTTACAGGAACAAAAAGAAGAAAATATTCGACGTACAGGCAGGTTGTCTTTACTTTTTTTTGCCACCAGCGATGACCTCCCGCACAAAGTGAAGTGATATGATTTACTGATTGTTTGTCAGCACATATGAAATCCTACTGATGATCTGTGGAGTTTAAATCCAATGCAGCTGTTAGTGAAGGTCACAAACCTGCAGTTTATTTCTACAGCTGAGCTTCCTGCTGACCTCAGGCTTAACCCGCACACACACACACACAGACACGCACACACATCTGTATACATGCATGCTCAGGCTTAAAAAGACTAAAGACAAACACAAATACACGCACACATATCCAGGACATCTACTTTGCATACAAACACACTGCGTAGCAGATTGTGAATTCTTAAGCTTCTCAGTCATGGATGAAATGCATTATCCGTAAGTGTATTAATATATGGTGTTTGTATCGGAGCAGTGATTTTGTTGGAACCGTGCTGCTGCACACACTACCAAAAACAAAGTCCTTACCTGGTTCCACGTCTCCCTACATCCATCCACATCTGCACATGTGTTTTTACTTCTGTTTTTTTTGACATCTTTTACAAGTGTTTGTTCAGTTGAAAAAATCAGAATCAGTGAATCACAGCTTAGTAGGCGGGATTCCTAGACACAGCAGAGTCATTAGAAATGGTGACAAAACAATGGTGATAACTGTGTAAGTCAGCACAGTCAGCATTTTTGTCAAGCTTCAGTAATTACTCGTATAGCAGCTGAACTGTTCAGTGTGTTATGATGGACAGGTTTACACACTTACCATTGTTCCTGCAACTGTAGAGAACAAGAAGCATTCATATAGAGTTTCTAATACCTAAATGCTGTTAAAATGAACACTGGAGCATCTTTAGGACGACTTCTTTAGGTTCAGTGTAAATAGTCAAAGGCGTCTTAAAGAAAGGGCCACTTTCTCACCAATACAGGGATTCTGTATAAAATTCTATATAAATGTTGTTTATGTATATGACCAGATTATAAAGTAATGGCCTAGATGTAATATATATACTATTACAAACATTTAGGTGGAAAAGTAATGCTGATCAATAACTAACACACAAAACATTTCCACAGAACTCCTCACTGCTAATACAAAATGTTCATATTAAAGCTTCATGAACACTTTTTTTTATTAAGTTTAAAGAGTCAAAGCATTCGTCCAACCTTTGGGAAAGCTCAACGTTTGGTTAAAATTGTGACTTGAAGAATGATTTTTTTCAGTGTTTTTCACACTGTGTTTCAGACTTGAACCAAAGCCTAATTTCCAAATGCTGAGCTTTGTTCATCGAGCCGGACACCATAATGTCCTCTGCTGTGGGACAAGAATATCATGCTTCCTGGATTGGAAGAAACCCTGACAGATAACACAATCCAGGTAGCAATTATTTGTTCCAAGACACATTTGAAGAAGCAAATGAGGCTTTAAATGTATTTACAGGAGATGGAGTCGGGATACTTTCCCATACAAGTGTTGAAATTCTTGTCATCTTACATTATCTGTGCTGCAGGAAGCCTGGGTGCCGTGTGGCACTCTATAACACACGTTTAAACTTGCTGCTCTGATTAAACAAGCAGCTGACTGACAGTTTCTGTTAATGCGCTGAGTGCCGAGTGATTTATTTGCTTCCATTAAGAGCATAAAAACACTCACAGGTGTGAGCTTTGCTACAGTTTCACGGCAGCCAGAGGTGTGTGTGTACCGTGACACACATAAGCATTGTCCTCAGATACCGAGAGTAGCTGTGCCATGAGAGCGAGAAAGAGAGAAAGAGAGAGAGAGAGAGAGAGATTTACATAAATCATTTATGCAAGAGACACAGACAACAAGCACTCATTTACATTTCATTTTACTGTGTGTGTGTGTGTGTGTGTGTGTGTGTGTGTGTGTGTGTGTGTGCAATAAGGTCAAATCTCAACATTTTACATTTATTCTCATTAAATCCAAACAGGTCAATGCATGCAAACACTGAACTAGATGAAATCAATATGCAAACAGACATTTACAGCATTTACACATATGTAAATGCACAAACAGGCACACACACAGACAAACACAGCGCTAGTTAGAATGAGACTTTTTCACTGATCAATATTATTGATCTGAGTTGGCCTTGCAATGCTGAAGGCTGACGCTGCGAGGTAATCAGGGTTATAGCCGCACATAGGCCAGGAGCGGCTTCGAAGGAGAGAGGGACAAACAGAGAGAAAAGATGAGAGGAAGGAAGTTAAGAAGGAAGGAAGAAGGGATTAGATGATGGAGCAAGGAAAGATAGAGGGTCACACGGACGTCCAGGAGGAGAGGGAGGGTGCAGAAAGAATGACGGATGGATGATGAAAAAGAAAAGAAGGACAGAAATAAAAACAAAAGTGAACAAAACACAGGAAAAGATGTTATTCAGCGCAATAATGGCAAGAGGGAGGAAGGACGGAGGAAATGAAGGCAAGGGGGTGGCATAATGAACTGGTGAAAATATAATGGATGTTCTCAACAGTAAATCACTTTAAATTTTGTAATATAATAAAAATATATAGAGTGATGTTGGAGCGGCCTGTAAAATACTTGGGTCCTGCAGTAATGAGTGTGCACGGGATAAAAATGAGGCAAATCAGATTATTCCAGCCACGTGTTTGTTTCGTTCTGTGGTTTTGTCTTAATGAAAGGGGCATCAGATCAGAAAGTACTTGTTGTTATCTCTAGCCCTTTTAGCTCTAACTCACTGCCATCTAGAATTTCTTAGTGTAGGCCTATTCTGAGCTCTGCGCCTTCTACTCATTACAGTTCTAGCAACTTCTACTAATTTGAACCTTTGCTGTTCTTCTAGCCCCAGGGGTTTTAGGTCAGACTCTGAATGTTGTAAGTCTAGTCATCCAACACCTTTCAAATAGCAGTTCTAGTTCTAGGTCCTGTAGTTGTCTCAGTATGAGATTTTAGTTATTCTAATTCGATCCCTTGTTTTTGATTGGTTTTTCTACCTCTGTATATTTAAGTAATGCTAACTCTGGATCATCTATTCTTTTTGTTGTTGTTTTTTTTATTTGCCTTTTCATTAACCAAGATTTACATCTAGAAGAAAACCTAGTGCATATTGTTGTAGCTTTGTTGGTTTTGTGTTCCTCTTTTGTTGTGCGTTGTGCATTTCTTGTCATTGCTCTAGTATTTGTCTTATACAGTAGTTGTAGAAGCCCTTTGTTGGTCAAGTTGTTCTAGTTCTAGACCTTTAATTTGTAGCTGCATTTTGTTTTGCTTCATGTAAAAACATTAATGTTAACTTTATCTTTTAGCTTGTTAACCAACGAAGCACAAACTATGGTGGTTGGTTTTCCTGACCAGGTACCTGTTCTTTGCCTATTGAAACAAATTATTTAAAATGAATCACTTGCATCAACCCTGGAACTGGCTGTAAAACTGGTGGAAAAGGGGTCAGCCATCTAGTACAAGCTTTTGACCCTTTGCTCAGCCTGGCTCCTGATCCTTTATTTGATCTGCATATAGGCCTTTCAGTATTCTAGCCCTTTAGCTAAGTCAGTGTTTTTTGCTCTAAGCCATGTAGTGGTTGGAGCTCTCATTCCCATTAGCCATTCTAGTTCTAGGCTTTACGGTCATGCTGCACTGACCTTTCCTACCAGACTCTGGAGGTTTGTGGCAGCATTCAGTTGGAGGCGGATTGGTAGACCATCACACTGAGCTGCACACTGGTGACCCTCAACCTCTGGAAATGGTTTCCAGCTGAAAGACATTTTCTCAACAACATGGAACCAATTTCTGTTTCTTCCTGCTCAATTTGCTCAGCTAAACATCTTCTACAGAAACGCTGGAAGACAATATTTTCGTAGAACCACTAAATAAATAAATAATAAATATAATATATAATGATGTATAATTGAAATGATTATTGATTATTGACTTTAAAGAGAAAATAAATAATAAGCTGGGGAAAAAGAAAGATAAAAGAAGGAAAGAAGACAAGATTAAAGGAATATTGAGGACTGAGGGAAAAAGGAGGAATTAGTGGCTTTAAAATAAAAAAAACGGAACATCATACTCCTCCTCCCTCCCTCACTGATATTTCTTTTCATCCTGATCTTTCCTTTCATCCTGCAGCTTTTAGCTGCTGTGTTTTATTTCTTGACTCCCAGGGTTTTTAGGAAGTGAATCTTTGATCAAAGACCAATAGAATTGCTCTGACACGTTTTCACTTCACACTGCAGATTTTATCACTTATTTTATCCTGCAGTGAGCACACCAAATCTGTGTCGGAATATTGTTACTCCTTCTATGATCACATTACACTTTGGCTAATCGGCTAGCTTGTATTGATTATGAGTGATCAATAGCCTTGTTGCAGTCATCCTACAAATTGCTGTATGTGTATGTATGCTGTATGTAATTGCAAATTCAGTATTGGATTTGATGCTGTTCAATTTTCAAAGATTAAACTTTTGTCAAATTTATAAGAAGTAATTAAAAAATAAAAATCAGAGATTTCTGTTTTCTAGCAACATGGTTGTAGTGTTAATAAAGGTAGCTCTCATATACTTACCGCTGGCTAATCTGTAATAATACATCAACATTTATCAGCTTATTATATTTTTATAATTACCTAGATCTGCAAAAAGTAACTAGTAACGTAAGTTGTAAAATAAATATAGTGAAGTAAAGGTACTATAAGATGGAAATTCTACATAAAGTACTGCAATACTCAACATAGTTTTTGGAAGGACATAATCCATTTATCAATAAATTACTAATAGCAGTTACCAGCTATTGTCTTGTTGGTTGGTAAATAAGTAATTTTTAAGTGGTAGAGCAGGGCCAGCTTCAAACCTGGATTGCCCCCCCCTTGTGTCCCCCTGATAGGCACATTCTTATGATTATAAGTGAATGTACAACCTCAAGCACAAAGCATACAATCATATATTATTTAAATTCAAGATATATTCAGATTTTATTTATTATTCTACAACACCGTGGCAGTTGCAAGCAGTCAGATTATCCTTGCAGGGATGATTTTCACCTTTGACCAACTGTATTACTATTTGGAGTTAGAAATGGTAGCTATGTAATGTTATTATTTCATATCAACATACACTGCATATTTGAGTTGACAGTAGGGCATCTTTTACACCTCTCCAAACCTATAATATAAATAATATATGTTTATTGTTTTATATAAGGTTTAAGTACATCTATTTTCCAAACGAGGCCCCTTTTATTTATTTAAAATGGCCTCATGTTCTAACTTGTAGTTCACTTTGAATATTTTTACAAAGTTAGCAGGGGCTTGCATGTTAGCTTTACCTGTTAACACGTTAACCAGTTAGTGCTGTGAGTCCTGAGGTGACACAGTGTAGCAGTTTACTTAATGCGGCAGTATCTGAGGTTGCTTGCTGTACAGCACCTTAAATGATCAGTTTAGTTCTAATCAGTGTGTGTCCAACATGTGATGTGCCCATTTTTCACTCCATTGCTGCAAATCAGAGGGAGTATCACAAATGAACAAACTCAGTAATAATTAATCTGATGGTAAATTTTTAAAGTGACATTTAATTAAGTGCAGATAATGCAGTGGGAATGGACACATAGTGGACCTGATGTGTCACTATACACAGTGTGTGTGTGTGTGTGTGTGTGTGTGTGTGACATGGATGACAGCTATTCCCCTTTCGCTTTGACACAAAGCTACTTTAAAATTATCATTCAAGAAAATGTGTGTGTGTGTTGTGACAGCTAGTCCCTCTTTGCCTCTTTGACAGTAAGCTACCTGTTATTGTCATTCACTGATTGTGTGTGGGGGTGTGTGTGTGTGTGTAATTGGCCTCCTGTTGACCGGTTGGTAATTGAGTCTGACAGCAGTAAAGGTCTCCGTTAACTATGTGTGGACCCAACAATTATTGGGTTTTTAACTTGCAAACACGCAGGGCACACACACACACACACACACACACACACACACACACACACACACACACACACTTAGAGTGCATATGATCATATTTATCTCTGGGGATAGAGTGTCACTGTTGTCTCTTGAAGCGTTTTGACAAGAACCAAATGGAAAACACACACACACACACACACACACACACACCTTATTGTGAGTGTGTGTGTGTGTGTGCTTTTCCTATCTGTCATTGTTATCCATATCACATAGTAAGCTACTGAATACCAAACATCAAACATCCTGTCTGTAGAGAAATGAATGAATTAATAATGTGTGCAAAGATATAAAGTCTAAAGCATGATTAAAAATGATAAATTAATAAATGTACAAAACAATAGTCATGTTTATCATTTCTTTTTCACCTCTGGATATACTCAACTTCAACAGGGTGTTCTTGTTGTCAGGTGAACCCCACATGGAGCTCCATAAAACAGAAATGTTAAAAGATCTTTATTATTGTTCCAAGACATTCAAACATCTGCTGTTGTTAATTTAATTTACACACTAGAAACAAACAGGCTGAGATTGATGCTGGTGACACACACACACACACACACACGTGCTCGGTGTAATTAGCAGGAAACACAGCAGGCTCAGTGAGACTCGGCTAATTAAGACCAATTGGTGTTAATATCAGAGCCTGTGAAGGACGTGCATATATGTGTATGTATCTGTGTGTCTGTGGATCCTTAAACAGTGATACTTGACTGAATGTGCGAGACAAAGCCGTGTAGCCAGGGAGGTGTGACACTACAAAATGCAGGTGAAACCTTTTTTCTGTACCTTTAACCAGTCAGAACAAGACACTTTCATTTCATTATGTTTTGTTACCAAGCTTTTAAAAACCAGCAGTACTCTATGTGCAACTACAGCCTCATTCCAAACAGATAAGATGATATGGATAAGAAATTCAAAACAGGAGCGGTGCTGTGTGTATGAACTGTTACTGTACATGTCTGAGGAGCCCATGACAACAGATTTGTTAATGCTGTGTTTTATATGTGCGTCTTTGGTTTGCAGATGCACAGCATATTTTTTTTTACTGTAAGTATTTCTACGTAGCTGCAGTAGTAGTAAAACTACTAGACTACTACTTTTCAGACTCTAATTAATGCAAAATACAATAATATTGTGAGAGTTTATGTGATTCATGGTGTGAAATGCACAAACATGTAAGCATAACATGGTTCTAAATAACATCAGCATCACACTTTAGCAGCCACACCATTAATACAATGAACACAATAATACGTCAATAAATCAATCAATAAGAGATAATCATTTCTCTTTGATTATTAGGTTGCATTTATTGTAATTTGGTAATGATTAATGTTGCAGGTGCGGTGCAGGGCGTGGAGAAGCGTAGCAGATGGTAGAACAGTATAATAGAGCTGGGAGAGGGACGGCTGGGTGGAGCAGACAGGACTGATTTTGTCTCTCAATGCAAGATTTCTTTGTTTATTGTAGGTTTAAGTTAAGGATTTGAGGGCTTCTTCCACCTCTGCATCACAGCTGACAGGCAAAAATGAGAAGATTATTAGGTTTTTATATGTTGCTTTACCCGTTTTTACTTCTACTTGTTTTACATAAACATTTGTCAGATGACCACGTTCACTGATAACTAGCTACTAAAACTGCTGTCTAAACCTGAAAATGATCTTAGATACGTATGTCAGTCCCTGCTCTGTGTGTGTGTGTGTATGTGTGTGTGCGGAGCTCAGCTGTGAGATTGTCAGAGGGATTATGTGAGTTATAGTTCAGCGAGACTTGTTAATGAGGGCTTAATGCTAAACACATACAAACAAACACACCCAGACACACTGGTGTTGTCCAGCTGGGTATCAGAGCTTGCTGCAGATGGGACCTTCACAAACTCTGTATCTGTGTGTGTGTGTGCGCACAGTGTATAATTGGCCCTCTGACTGGTCAGTGACTGTGTCAAACAGCAGGGACGTAGTGCGTTTTCCTGCTGATCAATCAATGAGGGGATGGACATAATAAGAGGAACACCTGCACAGGTGCATTGAGCGTGTGTGATAAATCCTTCGTGAATGTGATATTGATTCAGCAGCTCTGTGGGAACTGCTGAGACTGTTGTGTTGTTGTTCCTGCAAGACACACAATTTGCAATTGTAGCTTTAGAATTTGGGACTGTGAAGGACATCGGTGCTAACCCCTGCAGCAGTGAGCTGAGTAGCTACTGTATATAATTGTCAGTAGGCGGTATGTGTAATTTGACACTGCAGTATCTATTGTATAATCATAACTAGATGGGAAAAAAACATAGTTGCTTCTGCATAAATGGTGTGTAATGCGCTTGGCAGATTTATTGTATAACCTCAGTCTTTCCATCCCTATACCCCTCAACATTATCTATACTCACATACACTTGTCATATGGTGCATTCTTAAATGTACACCTCACTTTGAGCAGTCTCCCCCCTCTGACAGATCAATATAGTCATCTGAATGTTATTCATTTGCAAAGCACTAATGTCAATCTGGTTATATCACAGCCTTAGGGAAAAATGATGCACTAAAGTATGAAAGAGACAGTCTGGCCTCCACAGTCTCCATGTGAAAGTGCAGCATATTAAACTCCACCATACATTACATTAAGTGCTAATTCAAATCACTAAACTTGCAATTTGTGGTACCTTGTAAGAACCTGAAATAGATCATTTAAAACATAAAATAGTTCAAGTAGAACTTCTGCCGTGAAACGTGAAGAGAGTATTTTCCAGCCCAGACCACCTCAGCACAGGTCCTGTGTAGGCAGGCTGCTGTCTTATACTTATTCCACTACTCACCTCTACTTTTCCCACTTTGAATGTTATCACCCCATTCAATGGTTACTGTCAGTTCCATAGTAACATGTAATCAGGTCCATAGCCAAAGCTGCCACTTGCCACTTCCAATTAACCACATCTTTCAATTGTTCAGTTTCTAAAACTCTGATTGTAGAATGAAATGACAAACATGACTGAAACAAACAAGACACCTTATCGTCATGTGAAATGTACTCAATCCATTAATATTGAAGGGTGGTGCTCAGATAACAGGGTGATGCTACATTGACTAATTGTGACCTTTGGTGTTTCTGTAGATGTAGTGGCTGGTGATTTGTCCAGGCAGCATTAGATAATGAATGGTTAATAATACTTTTAAGAAATAGTTGATAGTGGTACATTATCCTCTTCCTGCTGCTCTTTCTTCCAGTCGTTTCTGCTTATAAAGCAGAAATGTTTGGCTCTCAACAATCACACAAATACTTTCTAATTTATTTCTTCTTCCTGCTCTTTTATTTATTATATTATATTTTATTATTTCTATTTATCGTCTTCTCATTCTTTCTCTTTACTTGTGTTTCTTCTTTCTGTGTTTGAACATTTACACAAGTACTAATGTCTGGACAGATGCATATCTAAATATTTCTTAAAAAAAGAACCCAGCTAAGTCGCTGTATGATTTCAGGATTCCTAAGTGACCTCAGGGTGATGTTTAATTTTAATATGGTGCTGATTTTTACAGTGTCTCTGTGACAGACTGGGCAGTGTTATATTTTGGACAATATTTTTCACCTTTTTTTTTTATTCCTCGTAGCTTCTCTTCCTTCCTGCTTCCCCTTTTCAGTCAAGATGGCTTTCTGATGGCAGGCAGCAGCTGGCACAGAGTTTAAACACACACACAGTTTTTGGATACATCCCAGAGTCTTAATGCAGTGTTCCTTTCAGATAGTACCCACAGTGTCAGCCACTGTGAGAGTGTGTGTGTGTTCAGCTGATCTTGGCTCTTGTCCACCTCGCTGTCACCAGCTCTCATCTTATCAGTTAAACTGCTGGATGGCTCTATATCCTTTTACCCTTTTAGCACCATTAGAAAAGTGAGTCTCAGAGTTCCTCAGCCTGCAGCTTTTACCTGTGTGGTCGACTTACATGAGGTAGCAGGTCTTCTAGAGGTCTACATTTGGCCATTTAGTTTCTGAGATCTGACCTGGATCCAAGTTGGACCTGAGCCAAATTAATTTCAGTTTAATCAGGTGTCCTAGAGTCCCGTTGTTCTTTTCTAGTAATTGCTGGAGCATAATGCTGCCCTCTTCGTTGGTGTTCCCTCTCCATTAGTCTGCTCAGGTCACTGCCTTTGGATCATGCCTGTTTATTCCAGGTTTGCGTGGATTTGGTTTGAATCTTTATTGGACCCTTTCTCTGAAAATGTATTGAATTGTGGATCCAGACGGACAGGAAGGTGCTGGCAAACCAACTAGACATTGTGGTAGTGTATAGGAAACAAAATGAGACAGTGGTGACAGATATAGCAGTTCCAAGTGACAGAAACATCAAGAAGGACGGGTATGAGAAGCTGGAGAGGTACCAAGACCTGAAGGAAGGAGGAACTCTTGGACAAAGTGGTGGTAGGAGTACTTGGAATAGTGGCTTCACAGATCTCAGAAACACTGTCTCTCTTCTTTTTGAAATCCTTGACGAGAGAAATCACTGAAGTAGAATGTTATTGCTAAGCATGTCCTGATTTTTTTTAAGCCCTGATCCTTATCTAAGTCCTTTTGATACTGAATATCATTACATTTAACTGCAGTAACTGTTCTCTAAACATGTCTCAGACACACTGAGACAGTGACACATAGTTGATGTGAATGGAACTGATAACTATGAGAATGTGGCTTCTGAAATTGACAGACTGGGATTCTGTGGAGTGAATGTTGATGAATGTGCATTAGTTAAAGTTGTACAGTATTTTTCAATCTTGATGGAATGCCCACATTCACAAAACAGCTGTAACACAAGCAGGTTGAGACTAAACACATTTAGACAGTTTTTGTATGTTAAGTCACTTAAATACAGCATTTACAGGCTTAACATCTTTCAGATATATATCAATCTATATTGTGTGATTCAAGTTAACCTTGAACCAACTCAGATTAATTGTTTGGTTTATATTGTGTCAGAAATAACCCAACAGTCCAAACTTGATTTTCAGGTTAATACCATAGAAGAAGAAGAAGAAGAAGAAAAGAAGAAACAAAGTTTTAGTTCTGAAAAGCAAACTGAATTAATGATGCTAAATTTATCTTTAAATTAGTAACAATCCTTTATAAAAACAGCTATAAATAACAATTAGATGATGAGATAACAAGCAGAGGATTTTTCGGGGCAGTTTGGGTTAACCTGATGCATTTTGACTGAAAGATTGTGTAGGCCGAATGAATTATTTAGAAGTTAACATAAATCAAACACACCAAAGAATCAGTATCAAAATACTCGACTGTTTCCAGGAAATCTTCTAAAGTTTGTTATTCTGAAATCATGGGATGGTGAAATGAAGAGAGGAAGAAGACAGTAGACATGGGCAGAGCAGACAGGGAGTGATAGCATCAAACTGCAGGACAATGACGACAAGGACACACTGATGAACTGACTGACTGTGTGTGTTTGTGTGTGAGCAGAGGGAGTGAGTACAGATAGAGCTGTCAAGATAGTGATTTACTGATAGAGAGACAGAGAGAGAGAGTGTGTGTGTGTGTGGGGGGGGGGGGGGGTTGCTGAAGGGGAATCAATAAGAACCGTGAAGAAAGAGAACAAGAGAGAAACGAGAAATGAGAGGAAGGAAAGAAGGAGATGAAGGTGGACAAAGGGAAGCAAGCAAGAGTAAAGGGAGTTAGGAAAGAAAATAAGTATGTATTGGAAAGAACAAGGGAACAAAACATGGTAAAGAAATTAAGTCCTTGTAATATGAGAGGGATTTGAAACAGCATTTAGAACTTTATGTTTCAAGGAAACATTACACAGTATTTCCAAATGTGAGTGCTTCAGAAGCCAAATGATTAGTGTATATAACACAAAGCTGCTTTGATTTTTTTACATAGCATCAACACCAATTGTCCACTGACTTGAGTGTTTCAAGATCAGCATCTACTGCTCAGTTCAACCTCTAGAGGGAGAATTGTCCTGATCGTTTTATGTTAAAACTGGCATGTAATGTATGCATTCATAAACATTAACTACTTTGTCTGCAGGCAGGTCCCTCTCGATTTTTGTGTTACCAAGCCATCTACTACCTACCAGTAGACCAGTAGGTGGTTATCATCAATAACTGTGGTGATTTGGTGACATCTAGTGGTCGTAGTAAATATGACTAAAGCAAGTTGCAGTTTGTGACAAAACTTTGGTGATGGGACCTTGAAAAAAAGACACACTAGCCACTAGAAAGACAGACTTTGTCGTTAGTCAATGTTGTAACTGTTGCTAATGTTGTTTCTTTATTTTAAGCCAAACCAACCTGGCAGGGAGCAGGGACCTCAGCTATATCTGAGGTGCTGATTACAACATATAGCCATTATTAAATGGGGTGATAACATCTAAAGCAGGTGATTGTTTTATACATTTTGAAATAACTTCCAATGAGGTTTCCTGGAAAGGGCTAGTTAATCTGTTAGAAAACATACAGGACTTAACGTTAGTTTTAGATTAGCTACTAGAGTTTATAAAAACTGATCTCTAGAGGGAATGTATGTAATTCAATAATAATTAAATAAAAAGTAAATTGCTAGCATGCTCCTGATAAGGTTACCAGTGTGTCACGGGGCTAACACATAGATACATACAACTGTTAGGGGGACTCTGTATTTCTGGACTGCTGTCTAGGTTGCTCATTAAAAAACAGTTTTTTGTTAAATGCTGGATTTGTCCTACACAATAATCAATGTGAGTATTAAAAGAAACAAAGCTAATGTGTGCTTTATTTCTTATTAGTGACCAAGAGTCCCTTCCTCTTGCAGGAAACACTGCCGAGACAAACATAAGAAACTGCGAGTGTCTGAAAGCAGCTTCAGTAAAATCTGCTGTTCTTCAAAGCCGACTCCGGGTTGTTCTGAGCCTCTGTTCAAACTTTCCAGGAAACACACGCAGACGCTGAGCGGCACCTTTGACCATCAAACTGCCTCTCTGATCACGATGAAAGCCTTTTTTTTCCACAGCACTGGCATCAAAGACAAGAGGAGATGCCACTGCTTGCTGAACGTCAGCCTTTTGCAAGATTAAACAAAATGTAAAATGATAAAAACAAAGAATACAACAGGTAGATGTGGCTTTGATAACGATGATGAACTATCCTGTAGAGGAAGGAACTGTGGGTCGGCGATTAAAGTCAGCAATGTTCTGTGCTCCTAAGAGACAAATATGAGTAGAAACATCTAACGGAACATAAATAAACTAATGCATAAAACAGAAGTACGATAAAATAAATAATTCTGTTTCACAAGACAATCTACAATGACAGACTATTAGGTATCTGCAGTTAAAAATGCCACACAGTGCAATAAAATACAGAGGAACAGAACATTGCTATGGTTAAATCAGCACTGATAACCATCATATACAACATTAATAATGTATTTTACAAACGTGTACAGTAATGTGGGATACAGGCAACTCACAATATTACTGTTCTAACTTCAGTTTATTTACGTATTTAGGATCCATGATGCTGATCCTAAAAGTGTGATTATTTTGAGCAACTTAAGAGGTGATATGTACCATACCACAAGATGTGACATTTGCTGTGATGTTACCTTCTATACAGATGAAGCTTGTTGCATGGGATAAATGTGAAATCATATCCATTAGCCATCTATCCTAAAAATACCATGTCTGTACGACAAACAAACAATAGATGTTATGTAGAAAATGTAAGTGCAACCTGGCTGTTTTGTAACAATAAATATACAGTACAGGCCAAAGGTTTGGACTCATTCAATTAATTCAGTGTTGTTTTCTTTATTTTCATGACCATTGACATTGGTAGATTCTCACTGAAGGCATCAAAACTATGAATGAACACATGTGGAGTTATGTACTTAACAAAAAAAGGTGAAATAACTGAAAACATCTTTTATATTCTAGTTTCTTCAAAATAGCCACCATTTGCAAGGTATGTCCAAACTTTTGGCCTGTACTGTATATTGACAACATAAACACCAAGTCCCAAGTACGAACATGAACATGTCCCAGGAAATGTACTGTATGTATGATATCTCAATACAACATCCAGTTCTTATGACTACACCATTATTAAAGTTTTTATTGTTGTGTTTGTACACTCACAGTAAATAGAACTTGGTTAATGTTATAGAAAGAGTGTGGTCTGAATGGAGAAGTACTAAGAAAACACTGACTTCAGAAGTTCTTTACTTTAAACCTCTAAAAACTTGGCGCCTGTGGTGTCACATTCTTTTTTTCATTCTTTCAAATTATAATTTGTAGGCAGTAGTGTCGCAAACACCTGAATAGGGACAGCACACTGTCATATATCAATGTAGTTCCCCTATATAAAAAATGTGAGTGGGGGCAGCAGTGATGCAGTTTGTTAACGAGGGGTTACTCTAAGTTAGGCAGTTCTCGATCCAACTTCTTGTCATATGATGAAGTGTCCCTGGACAACACACTGGACAAGACACGACATGTCCCAAAAAAATTATCTGTAAAGGTTCTCAGTCATCCAGGTTATGTTTTTATGAGTCTCTTTATGGGCATATACAGTACAGTACATAGAAGTAGCAGGTCGTGTGTGTGTGTCTGTGTGGCACATATCAGTTCAGATGGGGCTGATATCTGATTGGTTAATTCTGAGGAATTGATTGCGATAGAAAGAACTGTACACTGTGTCATTGAGACAGGAGTTATCTCAGTTGTATGATAATTTATTTATATTCTAGTGCTACCTGGAGGCCCTGGGGCAACCATTAGCAGTTGGCCTGCTTGTGGTAATTTAAAATGGCAGTAAAGCGAGATACACCTTAAGCTTTTTATTGTCTCAGTTATAGTGATTGGTGTAAATGCCTAAACAAATCTGTAATAAATTACACTGCTGACACAGTGAATTTGGTCTCTGTGGAACCCCTGAGGTATTGGCACCTGCACTAGTAGCCTACCTTTCCTTGGGTTGAGATATGTTTTTTTAATTTGAAAATATTTTAGTATTATAATATATTATTTATATTATATATAATATTTGATCTTGCAGTAAATGCTGGGCTGTATTTCACCCTTGATATGATCTACATCTGTCTTTGATTGCATCTGTGTTGTCAGTTAATAGGAGTAAAGCATTTACATGTATATATTTCTGTTCTTTTCTGTGTCTCCATGTAAATCCTCCTTATCCTTTTTCTTCACACAGCCTCAGATGCTTCCTCATCTTCCTCTTCCTCCTTATCTAGTCTTGGTGGTTTTGTGGACTTCACTTTTACCCAGGAGCCTCAGGACATGGTGACAGTGAGAGGGGGCATGCTGCAGCTTGACTGCCAGGCACAGTCTGATGCTGTGGGAGCACCCCTTACCATCACATGGCGCAAGGACGGCGTGCTGTTGAGCGCCGTGGTGGACGAGCGGCGGCGGCAGCTAAACAATGGGTCACTGCTGGTGCAGAATGTGATGCATTCACGGCACCACCGACCCGATGAGGGAGAATACCAGTGCCTTGCCACACTTGAAGGACAGGGTAGCATTGTGAGCCGGACTGCCAGGGTGACTGTGGCTGGTAAGAGACTGTTCTACTCTATTCTATTCTATTCATAGCTTAGAGAAGAAGTTCTATTATTGCTCGTAATATAACATTAAACCACTTAACTTTCTTTTCCAGAAAATATCACCTGTGGTGTGCCACAGGGCTCAATCCTAGGTTTTGGTTTTTGTGTGTAAACCATTTTCTCTTGAATACCAAAGAGTGATCTTTATTCATAACAAACACAAATGTGTCTAAACTGACCAGATGTGCAGATCAGTGCTGACATCAACCATGTTTCCACCTGTACACATCATTCAGAATTAGTTGCAAAAAAGCTTCTATTTGATGTAAGATTCTATCTCCTTGACCTGTCCTTCACAGTTATGATGGCACCACACACATACACACATATACACATACACACACACACACGTAAAATGGCACAGCACAACCTCTATTCATATTACTGTCCACATTGATTTAATAGAAGCAAAGTAATTCACCTGTAATGTAATTTAGTAAGTGGTGTGGTTTAAGATCAATACAGCAATGAAAGACATTACCAGACGGAAGCTTTAAGTGCATCATCACCATCAACACTGTACTGTACTGTAGTACCATACAGGGTAATGCAGTTCAGCATATAAGTCCAGATTAAATGAAAAATAATGTAAATATTTAAAATATGTTTAACTGAAATGTAAATATAGTTTTTTTCTTGCTGATCATAGTTAAGCTGTACACAGTTGTTTGTCTTTAACAAAATACAGTTAAAGACAAAAAAGAGAGTTTTATGTTAAGATGTTTTATGAGGCATCATAATCATGAATCTTTAGCTGCAGGACTAGACTTTAAACATCAGGTAAGAGAATTTGTGACTTTATCTTAATTTTTGTTTAGCTGGAAACATAAATTACAGCCTCAACAACATGCTGATCACTCTAATATCAAGCTTGTGGATAATGCACACACACACAAAACTGTCACATTGTGTGTGTCAGCTGGCCCCCTCTTTAGCTCATTCAGTTCTTTGTGTTCGAGTGTTTTGATCCAATCCAGTCAATTAAAGCCATTAAAGAGAATTAAAGAGACAGGATACCAACAGCTGCACAACAGCGAGGTGAGAGAGAATGTGTGTGTATGTGTGTGAGAGAGAGCTGTGTTTGTTTCTGAGGAAACTTAAATGTGCCCATTCTGTCATGTTTCTTTTGATCGATAATATTTGTTACAACTGTGGAAACTTAGAAAAATTTAAAAAACTACTGTCACTGTTTCAGAATGTTGGTATTGCTTTGGTTGTCGTGACATATGGTTACATTTAGTCACAATAACCCAATTAGCATTACCAAAAAATGCAGTCATTTAAGTAATAGAAGTACTTGCAATTTGTTCTTTCAAATCACACGCACACACAGAAATAATTCACTGCAGTATTGCTGCTAGCATGTCATTGACACACACAGGTGGCTCACAACACATTACAAGGCCAAATGCTAATGAACAGCAGAGGCTTAAAAATTCAATTAGCAATCTGGCTGCGTGTGCATATATGTGTGTCTGTGCACGGTCTTTATTTTGTGTGTGTGTGTGTGTGTTCAGAGATGACTAAACTGGGAATTAATTAGGAATACTGAACTCTCAGACAGACAGGAGAGGAGAGGAGAGGAGAGCAGAGGACATACAGGAATAAAGACACACAGAAGGTGAGCAAGTGAACAAATGAGACTGAAAGTGGAAGACTATTAAAGAATGAGGGAGACTATAGTGACAGTATGAGCTCAATCTGTGCGTAAAGTTGGACAAAGTGTAATTTTATTGGCTAATGGATAAACCAAAGTGAAAGAGAGGTTCAGACAAGCTATGGGAGAAAAAGTTTAAAAGACTACAGGTGCATGCTACAAAATGTGCAGAAATGACAGAGTTTGTGTGTTGCAGGTCCTTCCAGCTCAACAGCATTATAATAACTGGGAGTATGCACTATTTACTCCATCAGGGTGTTAGTCAAGAGCAAGTGAGTACACTGGTCCTCTTGCATTGGTACTCTTTTACACACCATGTACTTCTCACCTTAGTAGTTGCTCTGAATAAAAGCATATGCCCATATTTAAGTGGACTGTCTAAAGGGACAATGTCTGACCAAAAATGCTAGGGCAGATTTTCTGTCCCAATCCAGCTCTGAATAAAATCTGCATAAAAAGTAACATCTGAAATTGCAAATGCTCTACAATTTCCATTAACAAATTAAAATACTTTAGTTTAGTCTTTTTTGTTCTGTACACAAAACAAATGTTTTTGTGACTTTTCCAACAATACAAACTAAAATACAAATCTAGCTCGTATACATGCATAATTCCAGATTTCCACAGTACATGCAACAACAGGGCAAGTCACTTTCCATTAGCCCTTCAGAGAATCACCACTCTTACAGCAAGACGGTATCTTGCTGGTAATTATCCTTAACTCCTAAATCTCTCATCATCAAACATGACTGCTTTCAAGTCAGAATTTCTGTCATGAAATACTGTAGGTCTTTTCAGAAGAGTGACCTGCAACACTTCACTTTTCACTATAACATTAGGTCTAATTACTGTGTTAATGATATCCAGCGTTTTAGCTGTTCACCTAAAGCTAACGTGTCCAAACCTCGGTGAGCTCATCTTTCCCAGCCACTCGCACAAACTTCACAATGATGGAGGGAAAGAGACAAAACGGCCTTCAGTCCGCCATCTTCAATTAGCCACACAGTCTCTGAGGAGTTGGGCAAATCCCAATTAATGACGGTGAGGAGGATCGAGATTTGACCTGCAGAAGCAGATAATAATCGTTCCCAAGGCGAAGGAGCGTCCCTTAAGTCCCTCCGCTGAGGCTTATTTTGGTCCCGTCTAATGTCTAATGAGCATGAAAACAGTTACTGTCACCATGCAAATGAATGACTGGAGCTTGTTTGTTTGTCTTTAGAAGAATGTGAAGGTTGCCGGTTTGGTTCTAGAGCAGGAAATTCCTCTCTTCAACTCTCCTCATTGTTTTTTCATCTTCTTTCGGTTCATTTTGTTGTTCACTCTGTTTTTATCACTTTCATTTTAACATGTTTTCAGGTTAATTCCGGTGTTAAAATAAAAATCATGGCAGTCTGAATCTAGAAATGTACGAAACAAACTAAACCCCTGTAAACCTGCTGGTTAGTACTGTGCAAACATTTGTCTTACAGCATGTTGTTAGTCTAATCTCCAGTCTTCAGGTTTAAGAAAACTATCTTTTTATCTGGTGAGATAATTCTGCCTGCTCCCAGGTCAATGTTGCCCGGTTCTGAAATTTGGTTCTTTGGAAGGAACATGGTGATGGAAAATGTCACTATGGTTATAATTATTTAATTATAATAATATAAGATAGATGCAGCTGTAGAAACAGTTGACCAATTACAACTGAATAAGCGAGATAATCATTTAGGCATCATATAGTAGCTATTCAGCTACGCTAAGTTAAGTAAATATACAAAACTAACAACTGGCAACTCAATAGGCTATTTGTCTTTCATCTATATGAAAACTGTTTGGATAACTTCTAGCATCTTATTACACTGACTTCATGTCATCCAAACACAGCTTTGATTGTACAAGAATGTCGCTCTCTACTGAACAAAAAGACACGAAACAAATCAAAAGTGTCCATAAGGTGTCGTGTTGTCTTCCACAACTGCATCAATTAGTAATACAGGGCATGTGCAGATGTCACTTTCCAACCAGAAAAAGTCCCCCTCACGTGGACTCAGTGGCGAAATAAGCAGCAACATGGATAAATAGGGGAAACTGCAAAAACAGGATTAAAGAGATGATAGTGAACAGTGACTCAGTAAGACTTCTATGGGGCACTTTGTCTTTAAAGTTTTAAACAGAATTTGGGTGGACATTTGCAATGATTTGACTTAAAATCAGGCAGCATTGCTCTTATAATTTTGATCTCCCTTTTGTTTGTTGCAATTCGTATTGATGATGTGATTGATATGTTACCCCTGTCTTCTCCAGCACATCCCAAAGATTTTCAATGAGGTCAAGGTCTGTCTCATGTTCTTTGAACACCTCCTTCACAACATGATCCCACTGGATCCTGGCATGGTCATCCTGGAACGTGCCTGTGCCATCAGGGAAAAGAAAAATTGATGGATGGAAAACCCTGGTCATTCAGTTCGCTCTGGTAGTCAGCTGACCTCACTGTGCTGCCAGTTGAAACATATTAACTGCAGACTCTTACCTGTTTGCTTTATTGGCCGGACAGTGTGGTTATGAATACTATGTTTCATTTCTGCTAATAGTTCCCTCAAATTCTTACACACCAAACCTTTACAGGCTGCTGTGCTGCCGCATTGAAACAGTTTGTGTCTTTGTAGTTTGTGGATTAGACAGGTTGCAGTTATAGTTAAGGGGCCGATCTGAGCCTGCAGGAATTAAACCTAAGTGAATACAGTGTCCCTGCTGATGATGAAAACAACAGTGTAGGTTTTATGGGCGTGTGTGTGTCTGTACAGCTGCAGGCAGCAGTGTGATCTGCACACAAACAGACAGCAGCAGAAGTTATATAAGATACATGATCTGAATTCACATCAGCCATCCTGTCGCCTCCGATCTGTGTGATGTCACAGCAGCTCACGTCCCCGCTACAGCCGCAAAAGACGCACCGCTGCATCCAGCTGTGGCTCATCCCACAATGCCAGAGTCAAATTGAAGCTTTTCTAATGTTACAAGGCACAGAGAGAAAGTTTGTGTCTGTGTCAGTTTCTGTGGCTGTTTGTGTGTTGAGGTAAAACAACAGAAGATGTGCAAACCAATTCAAAGCAGCGTGAAAAAAATAAAAACACAAACTACAAGGAAAATCAGACACCAAACTTCATTTACGTTTCCCTCTCTTATGCAGATGTCCCTTGGGATTTGGAAACTTCTTCAAAATAGTGCATTAAATTTCAAAATACACGAATAACAGTGACAACATTAACATTACTTGTCTTTGAAAAGTTTTTTACACCAAGCAAAGTATGGTGTTTTTTTCTTTTACATGGGTTACAGGAAACAACTTTCTAACAAAGTGGCCCAATCTCCAAATGAAAAAAAAAAATTACAGATCACAGGAAAGTAAATGACATTCTTACAGGTGTAGTTTGGTCTGAAGTGCAACATCTTAAAAGGTTAAAGATTAAAATAACCAACATACCCAGTTTGACTTTAGGAACCATTATTACCTCTCTCTCTCCATCCTTTAATGTCATTGCTCTACTGAAAGTCATAACTATCCCAAAAAAGAAAAGAAGACTAACTAAAATATTGAAATCTCTTAGTCTTAGGGAGGAAAAGTGTGGCGAGTTGTGCGTTGCTGATCAGACTTCAGGGTCATTTAAAAGAAATATTTGTGCTACAAGAGTCATTTTGGAAAATGGGTTCCCGCTTCTTTTGAGAGTGAGATGAGAAGATCAATATTAATCTCATACCTCGGTGCTGAAGGTACCCTGTGGAGCTTTGTTGTACACAAACTCAAGTTTGGGCTACATTCATGCTGCAGTCAAGGGTCATCAACTGTGAACACCTCCAGCATTAAAGATGTTTACAGATCAATAATCTTTCTCCCTATCGTTACCATGGAAACTGAGAGGTGGATAGCTGCTTAGCTTAGTTATATGCTGATGACACCATCATTTATGTGCAATGTAAACAGGCTGTGCGGCAGTTATCAAATGTAAAGGTTCAGTAGACTAATTGTGTACATACCTATGAATTCTAAACCTCAGGTTTTCCTCCACTGAGAAGTACTGTAGTACTTATATTAGATTAAGACTTAAGACTAGACTTTATTTTAATTTTCTAAAGACCAAAAGCTAGAACTAGGATACCAGTTACAGATGAATACATCACACCATGCAGGAAAGGATGCTAGGAAGTTAAGATAATACGGTTAATGGAGAAAATGAAGGTTAAAATGATCAAATATACTGTAGATTTTCATTCTATTCTCCGTGTTTGTCATATGTGATTTCTAAAATCACCACTTGGTGATGTACAAAATAATTCATCAGTGTTATATTCAAGGATTTTAAGTCAGCTGTTAGAGGGCAAAAGTCTCAGTTTAGAACATACAAGGAGTCAGCGTACTTTGCCTAAAGGCCCCAGCAGCCATGTTAAAATTAAAGACAGCACATTTAAACAGGCACACTTCATATAAATAAGCTGTGTTTTCAACATGAGATCAGAGTGAGCCTGGCAGTCAGCACGGTTGTGTATTTACGTGACTACATGCCGAGCTTTGTTGAAGTGAATCTGATCGGACAGGAAACCGCATGTGTGCTAAACACCGCAGGCTGGACGCTGGCCGTCCACACTGTCCCCGTCTCTCTGTCTGTCTGACTTTCATCTGTCGTCCTGCTGTTCAGAGTCGAACTTTTTCTCCCTCACACATCCACACCTGCTGTGCCTCACTTCTCTTCCTGCTCCATTTTTGTCTCCATTATTCCCTTCTCTTGTCGACCTGAAAAACCTTTACTGTCAGCTCACCTCGTCTTCTTTGCCCTGCTGCTGCTGTGTGTCTTTTGTTTCTAATGCAGAAGCACCATTAGTAGTACTAACAGCAGTGCTGACAGCAGTACTGCCTGTGTTTAGTTGATTTATGTACCAGTGGCTGCAGTGACTGTAGCAGCTACTGTCAAGGCGAAGCAATCATGGAAGTAGTGTGTTATAGGGACACAGCAATCCAGAAATAGCATGACAACAACGCACCTCACGACACCTCATGTTCATTTACTAATTAGACCTTTTTCACCACTTAAACTAAGTGTAAACTAAGCTAAAACAAACTACGCAAACACCTTTCTTAGTGTAATTTAATAATTATTAGATTCGTGTAATTTTTAATTCCGAAATATTTGTTTTGTAGGTTGTCAAATTTGATAAAAATCCAACATGAATGTGTGCGATAGTTCCTGGTTACGTGTGGTAGCGGGGGGGTGGGGGGTGGATGGCATAATAGAAACCTCTTTTTGCACAGGGGTCTTCTGATTAGCTAAATGGAACGGTAAACATTGAGATATTCCAGTTCAATGTGATGCTCTAAGGTAATTATTATGGTATTTATCGCTACCAATGTATTCATAGCTATATGGATGTAATGCTGATGCTAGAGCCAGAGAGAGACTGTTGCTGTGAGTGTGAGTGTGTGTGTGTGTGTGTGTGTGTGTGTGTGTGTGTGTGTGTGTGTGTGTGTGTGTGTGTGTGTGTGTGTGTGTGCTGCTCTGTCATAATGAATTACACTCTAGATCCTGGATCCTGTTGTGCCTTGTGTTTTTCAGCCTGTTAGCAAATCATCTTACTGCTGTTCCAAAATCCAAATTTAGTTTATGCACATTTCTATACTTAGCAGCCACAGACTAAGATCAGTAAGTTCGTATGTGGCTTTTTGGAGATTAACTTCATCTATAAAAATGTTTTAAGCTCATTTTAACGTACTTTTTGTAAGTTTTCTGGTGTTAAATACTTGCACACTTGCTCCATCATCACCAACTCCTTTGTCCACCCTGGGGTGTAGATGTATTACCCTTTATTTATTTTTTTTATTAGGTTGTTTAGAATACCTGCTTTTTGTTTCAGTAGCCTGTTATTCAGTGATTACAGACCAGGAGTAAATGAACTATAGCAAAAGTAGAAGTAGGTACATTAAATGCTTTTATTGTTTCCTGTTATGATCAGGGTAAAAAACGTCCAGTACATCATCTGTCTATTGAGTGTACTTTTCTTTTTGGTCGTAAACCCCTCCCTGTCTCATGCACCTCCAGGTCCACTGAAGGTGGTCGTCCCCACCGAGTCTGTTTCCTCATACCTTGGCGACACTGCCCTGCTGCGGTGCGAGGTCTCCGGTGAGCCAACACCTATCATCCGCTGGCAGAAGAACCGGGAAGACCTTCCGATGGCCTTTGACCCCGACTCCCGTCTGGCGGTGCTGCCGTCCGGCTCGCTGCAGGTCAGCCGCGTCCAGCCACCAGACTCAGCCACGTATCGCTGTTTGGCCGACAACCCGGGCAGCACCAGGACGGGGACAGATGCTGAGCTCCGAGTGCTCCCAGGTGACTAATCAGAAAATGATGCAAACACATGGCTGCTTGATTTAACAAACATTTCAGTTGAAGTCCACATGTTTCACGTCAAGTCAGCATGTTTGACACATTTCAGTGAGGAGTTTTAGTTGTAAATGTGGTTTTACAAGCTTTTCTGCCCTAATCAACAAAACCTACAGTTTATATCAAACCTATTTAAAATATTACTTGTTTTGTTAACCTTGACAAAAAGACAGCTGATTTCAGTTCCTAGTCTTGCTGCTGGATAAAACTGCTGGTACAGTTTTATTCAGTAGTGAGTTATAGTTTTCCTGCAGTCATCATTTTGTCAGGTAGTAATTTTTGTTCATTTTCTCCCAGTGCCGCATGTCTGATTTTAAAATGAAATGTGATGTAATGAATATATAGAGTGTAAGATGTGATTTTAATAATGTATCTGTGGGCCGAGAGGAAGCAGCTTCTTCTCAGTCTACGGGGAATCTGTCAGCAGCTGATTTTCAATACGCTCCACACCATCCAATTATACGGGTCCATACCGCATCCACTTCATCACTCAGATTACAGCTCAGGTTAGCTCACTCTCTTCCTGGTTAAACACCACTCTGAGTCAGGCTCACAAAGTGTTTCGCTGCTCGTTCCCAGCGGGGCGTCCCTGGAGCCGAGACGTCGACCTTCAGTAGGATAATCACAAGTATTTTGAATTTCAAACACCCTCCTCCCAGTTTTCATCACAACTGCGCCCAACCAGCAAACACACACATAGGAACACATAGAAAGGGTTTTAACAGGGGTTCAGTGGTTAATCCTCATCTGGCCAAGTGGCCTAGAAGCTCAGTTTCACTTTTAACTTTTATTTACTGTTATTGTTTAACCTCAAAACTCCCACTAACAGTATTTACACAATAGTATATAGTTTATATATAGTACATGTATATACAGTACTGTATGATAATGTATACTCAGCTGGCAGCAGCACACGTGTTCATGTTTGAGAACAAGGTAAAATAGAAACTGATGACATCCCAACGGGTGCAGCCCAAGGCTCCAAATATGAGGAAATTGTTGAACCGAAAAGATGGTTACACTAAGCGTAACATTGTGTCTATATATAGATTATCAATGGATCCCACTGATAAAGTCTTAATGATTATTGCTCCACAAAGATGTTGCTGAAGAGTTGGAGTATTTTGTCATGCAGATGTTTTTACATGATGAGGTTTCCAGTTTAATCCTTTTTTCTTTTTTTAAAGCTTAAAACCTCCTTTTCTCTTTGATCTGTATGAAGTTTTAATGGATCAGATGGATTAAGCTTTAATGATTCTGTCTCTATAAATGTTTTATTAACTTTCACTCAATAAAGTTTTTATCAGATGGAACCATCACAGGGACTCGGGGGTCAAATGTCAGAGATTATGGACCCATTCGATCCCCATGTGTCACTGGCAGACAGTTTGATGTTTAACCTCTGTCCTAGTTTCTGTTGTGTTCCAGTCTGGATGAACCAGTCAGATTAATCACAAAATCTCTAAAGCTCAGTTATACTTGAAGTTCTTCCATTTAGAGCTTTTTAAGGTTTGTGAGAACATGAAGCTTTATCGGAACTGTCAAAAAAATCTAAGGTACAAACTTAATATAACATAAAATTAAATGGGATGTCAACTAGTTTCCCAATGTTCATTTTAGGAAGAGCTCAAATAAATAATTTTAGGAAATGTGATGTTTCAGAGCAGCTTAGTTTAGCATAGGTGGAAACGGTTAAGAGTCTATCCAAAGATATCAAAGACCACTCACCAGCACCTCTAAAGCCTATTAGTCTAATTTGTACAAAAGCCAAAGTGGTACAGCAACATGATGTTAGATTTCTCGGCCAGGTTCATCTTTTTTTTCTACTCACATGCCCAACTTTAGGTAAGACAGACGTGGTCCTAAACTTGATCTGAAGCTAATTGGGATTTTTTTACACAAAATGTTCTTGTGTTGCTTCCACACCAAGTGCATATTGTCTTGAGCTTGGAAAGATCCTGGATGAGTGAAGGATAAATCCGCTAATCATGACAATGTGTTTTATCCCCATAACTAACAAAGTGTTACAACTCTGATTCATAGCGTTGCTGAATGACAGTTCTCATTCACAGTCTGTACAGCAAAATACCAATGCTAAAGGTATATTGACGTAATACTGTATATTAAACCAGATGTTTGTGATGGGAGGAATATGGATATGTCAGCAACACAGAGGTAATTGCAGCAGGAGACACACGTTTGAGTCCAGTGTAAAACATTGTTTGCTGTAACAGTGACTGTAACACTATGAAACATTCATGTAGTTTATTATAGTAAGACATTTGTGATTGTTGCCATGAAGACAGCTACAACTCGGCAGCTGCCACTTTGGTGCTAAATTAAGGAATGCCTTCCAGTCGTCATTCACATAGTGTCAAATAATGACATTCAGATGGTACCTTTAGCATCACTGTGAGGGCTGTTACATACCAAGCTGGCATCAGAGAACTAAGTTACTGTTGTGTTGCCTCACACTGCCTCTTGATTGGTGAGCCCCCCTTTTATACCCTCACATGCAAAAAGGAGTTGTAAAAGTGTCACTATTTAAACCCTGGGGACAAAAACAGATTGGAAACCAGTGATTTTGACTGGAACAGCTACTGTAAATGTTTAGAAGTGTAGAACAGCTCTTCAGTCTAATTAGTTAGACTATGTTCTCTGAGCCTCACAGGTAACCTGAAAAATGAAAGAAGGTAACAAGGCCACACACAGATGGAACAGGTTGTGAGAGTTATATAATGCTGGCTTGTAAGCAGCAAAGAATCCACTTGAGTTTATTTGACTCTGCAGTGAACTCAGTGAGTTTTTATGTAGTTGTCTTTAGAGACACATAAAAAGATACAGAACTGTGAGTGCTGACAAAGAGTTTGGCTCTACTGAAGTATACATTTTTTGCGTGTGTGATCTGAGTTGCTATCTGATTAGCTCACAGCCACCTTAAGCCTTCAGCAGTGTGTCTGTGAAAACATTTAAGACAGCACGTTGTCACTCAGTGATCATCTCTGTGATCCATCACTCTTTACACGTCTCTGTAACCAACAAAAAATATCTGCTGTGCGGACATTTCCCCTGCTGCTTCTTTTTCTCGTCAGTCTCATGATAACCTTGTTTTCTGCTTCCTTTCTTTTTTTTCCAAAATCCGGAAGTCATACAGTTTTACATTTTGAATATTAGCTGGCAGCTGATATCATGGATATAGAAATGATGTTTGCTTTATTTGCTTAAATGACCTCGTGAAGTACACATCTACTAAAACATCTTCATCTCAAGCTGAAGAAATGATAAACTACTGGAGGATTACCACTGTATTTCAGGTTGAAGGTGTGTGTGTGCGTGTGTGTGTTGGTACCATGGGGCGTGTTGATGTAACTTACTGTCTTTTGAAGGAAATAGTCTTTTCCTTCTATAAAGAATTTTCTGCCCTCGGGCCAACCTCAGGGCAATCGCAACCTGACCGACTGCAGCCGTGCGTGTGTGTGTGTGTGTGTGTGCGGGTGCATGCGCACGACCCAGGGCCTCACTTCTGGCTCAGGTGAGATCTGATAGGAAATCTGAGTGTGAAAACATGAAAGCTCCGACCTATGTCCGTTTTTTTTCAACGCCATCGCTTAAAGTTTGGGGCTTCTAACAGACAGTTATCTGTGTCAGTGGATTAAAGACAGTGTGAGGTCATCTCGTTTGTCCATCAGAGGGGTCCCTGGCTCCAATTTCTGATTATTAATTACAAACACTGTACATACTAGATACTCATGTGGCTTTATCAGGTCCTTTCTTGTGCTTCCACTGTAGTTTATTGCAGCACACTGAAACATTTCCATTTACTCTACCACACACACTGTGATCCTTGGTTTTTCTATCATCTTTTTCATATTTTACTGACAGGCGAGGTGCCCATCTATCTCTTTTCTAGTAATGAGAGTGGTTATTAAAGTCTGAGTCCTTATTCATGTGTGCAGGACACTAAAGAAGCATCGCTAGTACTCATGCTCTGTCAGCATGGAAGCGTGAGATGTGGATCTCAGGATGTGTTGTACCCTATAGAATTTAAATATGTTCTACAAAACGGGAGATGGATGTAAAAGGTAAATAAAGTTTTGCAAAACATAGACATGACTTTTTTTTGAGGGACCAGCTTTTGAAAAACTAGAGAGACACAAACCCAGAGAAGATTCAACTTTGCCACAGTGAAACAACATAAACATCTTGTTATAGTCATCTGTTATATGGCTTAAATTAATAAACTGTGAATCGGGTTCTATTTTAAAAAACACTTTTATTCTTCTAATTTCTTTTTTTTGTTTTCCTTCGATCTAATAGTACCTGGCACCTTGTAGTTTTCTTCGTATCGCATTCTGAGCTGAGATGATACCAAAAAATGACATGCAAATACTGCAGACTACTGATTGGCCAGAGAGTGTGTTACTACTACAAAGTCTTACTAACTCAGCACTCTAACAGGGTGAAGATCCAGAGCCAGGAGGTATAGGCCTTCACAGATCACATCAACTCAGTGGACACTAACATACAATTCACCAGGGAGGATTCCAGAGTTAACCGTCTAGCATTCCTGGACTGTGCAGTTATCATTGGGACTGATAGAAAGCTGGATATAGAAGCATACAGAAAACCCACCCACACAGATCAGTATCTGTTGTTTGACTCACATCACCCACTACAACACAAACTAGGAGTCATCAGGACTCTGTA
>JAUYWH010000014.1:18988408-19007700 GCA_034779795.1 Ctenopoma multispine | reverse complement strand
TTGGAAGAAAGAAGTCCAGTTGCCATGACTCAAACTTCAGACAACTTTACCTGGATGACTGAGAATCTTCACAGACACTCTAACACAGTTTGTACAGAGGGAGGGTACAATACAGTTTCCTCATACTCCTCTGCTGTATTCTTCATTTCTCTGCGTTTGTGTGTTGCATTGACTACAGCGTCACATCTATTTCATGCACAAAGCTCTGATGACCCAGTACACTGATACAGTTCTATATCTGCAGTAGAGCATGAAGTGTAACGTGTTAAAAAATGCTATTAGACTTGTTGTTTGACCTTCTTCATACATACACAATAACACTGTCATGCAGTAGTGTTTGTCATACTTGTCCTTGTTGTAATGTACTGTAACATCGAATCACAACCAATTAACAGAAAATATCTTCAACCTGCATTCAGCATCACCTCCTGCCCTCCTTCAAGTGACTCGTTTGTTGCGTGGGTGTAAGTGTACTGATTAGTTTTCCAGCTCTTGTCTTCAGAACATGCTCTCCTGTCAGCACCAAGGACAATGACTACATCGATCACGCTCCCCAGACTGAATTACAACATTGATGCACCTAAACTGTATCCATCTGTGGAATGGACCAACAGTTTTCAGTACCCAAAATGCTAATTACACATGATGTATGTTTTGGTGTATTTATTGATTCATTTATTTATTTATCACAGTCCCTGTTGCCTAAGGCTGTACATGCACATAAAGAAAACTCGCTGATGCTCTTGTGGCTAAATACAAACAAATCCCTGCAGCCAAGTTAAAAAAATGTAAAGGCAAAATAAAAACATGGAGGCTGTTACATCAACAGATTAAACAGCAACAACACACTTTTAATATGTGTTGCTTTATGTACTATGTGCCAGCTTTTCACTTTCTGTCTCTCACTCTCTCTCATATACTCTCTTTCAGAACCGGGGGTGACCAGGAGCCTCCAGTTTCTCCAGCGGCCATCCAGAGTATTGGCTCAGCTGGGAACCGATACCGTGCTGGAGTGTTCAGCATCTGGATACCCAACTCCAAGCATACAATGGAGGAGAGGAGAGGAACTGATCCAGAGCTGGTGCGTCTGATTCTTGAACAATCAGAAATGATCAAATTAACCAGACTTAATCTCTCAGTCTTAAGTATAAAATAAACCTATAAAAAAGAACAAAACACTCAACACGTATCCTGTCACTGTAGGAATAAGAAGTACTCTCTGCTGGCGGGCAGTAATCTGATCATCAGGAGCGTCACTGACGATGACTCTGGCAGCTACAGCTGTACAGCTGCCAACAAGAACCACAACATCACTGCACAAACAGAGCTGAGTGTGCTGGGTGAGTAAACGCACATGTTCTGTTTGCTTGTTTTCTGGTGAATGTAAAAAGAAGATTGTGATGAGGGGAGAAAGTGGTGACACGCGCCCACCTACACCTTCTTCTAACTATAACCCTCAAACACTTATTGCTAACAGACCTCACTTTGTTTAAACCCCACATAGGTCCTCACACAGGTAGTACAAAAACACACACACACACCTCCGCTTCTTAGTGTGTGGAAAATAAAAGAACTTGTCACTCCTCAAAGCTCCCAAGGGATGGAGTAAAAGAAATCCTGACTGAAAACTGTTAACAGCCTGACAGCCTCAAAACAATAAAAATAAATAAAGTAGAATAAAAAATCGCCCACATCCTTCCGCTGACAGAAACCCTTCTGTCTGCAGACACTCCCAGGGACAGAAATTCACATTCAGAATCAAATGGAGGCTTGAAATATAAAATCTCAGCCGTCTGTTTGCTTCAGGAGGTTTTGATACATACAAATATTAAATATTTGTATGTATTGTCTGACTGCTCCTCAGCTGCTGGTGGAACCACAGTGAAACTGCTCATGTATACAAGTGAATTCAGACGTCTGCACAAAAGCTGATTGCTTCTGTGGTTCGAAGAAACACTGTAAATATATATTTTTGCTGTACTCTTATTGCATTTACATAACAAGTAACAGTATATGGGCAGATTTTACGATTTAAGTAAAACAATGTCTGACTGTTATACAGTACAGTATTAAGTTGATCTGCATGGATTGCTGATGCTAACTACATAAGTACCTAGAGTCAAGTGAAGAGTCTCATTTTCACTTTGATTTTCCCAGATGTACAGAAAGCATAGACTGTATGCAGAACTCACATGAGGATGTGCAGCGGTGTTACAGAGTGGAGCATCTTCTCCAACAAACTACCTTTGGCTGCGTACAGATGCTACCTGCAGGGAGCGCTTTTACCAACTTACCCACGATTAATTCAGTTCATTAGTGACAGCTGAAAACAACCTGCTGCTTGTCACTGAAGCTGTTAACATCCTAAGTAGTTTTATGCAGGAATCAAACTGATATGTCCCTGCTAACATTTAGCAAAGCTCACATTTCCCTGGCAGATTTTGACTTGTTTTCACAAAGCGGAAACAGATTTGAGTTTTCGTTGCCTGTAAAGAGTAAAGAGAGGCCTGCTGGTGCTTGCTCGACATCACCTCGTTATGCTTTTCCATCAGAAGTTTTGACACACAGGATTTTATAACCGTGCAGTGACAATTATTTTGTTTTCTGTCGTGACAGTGGTGAAATAATGTTCATGTTATAACGTAGTTTATTGTAAATGTGTACTTACAAATTGTATTGCACTGTGTGTATTGTTTGAGGTTTTTTGTGGGATCCTTTTATGCAGACACCCTGACTGAGATGGCCGACTGGCCTCATTCAAATCTTTTTTTCACATGGCAAAAGTCTGTCTGGCTTCGGTCTAAATCTCACTTTATGGGCTCAAACATAAACCATGGAAACTTTTCTAGGGTTCATTATATTTTATATATTCAGGTCTCTTGATCATTTGTCCTTCCAATGGCAGTTTAATTCAAATCCTAATGGTGGATTTGAAAGGGATTTGTTTGAAAAAATGATCTAAGGATACGCCTGTTTGGGTCTTTTGAGTTCATGAATAGATTTGATTCCGCTGTCATTAATTTGTGTTTTCCTGTGATAATGGAACGGCTGTAAAGTTTTTGTGTAAAAAATGGCTTTCGGAGCTCAGGAAGCTTTGTAGCTATATCTCCTAAATTGATGTAGACGATTTTGAATACATGGACCATAGTCAGACAACTGCATCTATTTCGTTTTTCCTCTACAGTTGGATTATGGATTGTACCTTTAATGAGACAGAGACAGATTTTACTGTGAGCAGAGAATTGAAATCACACAAACAGAAGCAGCTGTTGTTTGTACTACTCTCAGGAGAAAGTCTGCAAATTAACCTTCGGGTGTCTTCAGTCTCCTTCCAGCTGGGCCTCTCTGCTGGCTGCCGTCCTTTAATGTCTTTGTCTCGGCATCCGCTCGGAGTCTGTCTCTGTGTTCTCGTCACGTTCGTGTTCTGTTTACACTCTGCTCTCAACAGTCACTGCATGCAATGTTTGCAGTAAACAGGAGGAGTCTGTGTCTTCAGTTAGTCACATCTGGGATCTGATCATAAAGTGCTGGATTCTGCACTTGTAGACATCATTGCCATAGTTTCCAAAAACACGTTGGAACCTAAAACTCTCTTAGGTAGTGAAAGAAAATATGTATGTGAGGTGGGGGCCTGTAATTATATTTCTGTTATAATTAAAATAGATGCCACCTGTCTTTGACCTTAACACAATTAATACTTTAAGGAATTTCAGGAGGGACTCTATGATTTAAACCATAATATCTTGATAGTATTCTAATGTCCATATAACTGCACAATTTGGTAAATAGAAATGGAATTATAACAGAAACATTAAGAAAACCCAACACAACTAAAACATCGCCAATGATAATTGCATTACATAACCCACCTCAAAAACATGCCAGTGCCCAAAAAATGTTAATATTCCAAATATCATCATATTGACTCGGCATGAGTGGAAGCTTGATGGTCTTTCACATGGAAGTGGTGGAGGATTGTTGTATCTTCACTGTTAACCTTCTACAGGCTTTTTAGGATATAAAAGGAAAAATACACTCCAGAAAATGGCACATTTTTTTTCTGGATTTAAACTTTTACCAATTAATCTGTTTTAGATCCAGAATTAAATGAATTACTTCACATGAACATTCAGAGCGTGCTTCATATTGACACCATGTGATTGTTTATTTATAACAATAAAAAGGAAAATGCAAATAGAATATAATATAACTTTTTTTGTCTAAATCATGAGTCTCCCCGCCCCCCTCCCAAAAAATGCTCACATTCTTTCAAAGTGTTACAAGTGAGCCATGAAAGTTTGATATCTTTCCTCTACAGGTTTGCATTCATGGCTGTAGTTGGCTGACGACAGAAGTTCATGCTCTTGGGTTCACATTCGCTTCTTGCATGCAAATTACACAGGGTGTTTTGAAGTCTTTTATATTAATTAGACTCAAATGAATTGGACTGCTAGTAGATGGATCCTCTCAGTAACCTTACCATCAGTGCCCACATAGTCGTGATAAATGAGCTGTAGTCTTCATGGGGTGCCACCAGTTTTTTGGTTCTTGTGCACATTTTGATGTTTGCAAAGGGACACTTTATAAAGAGATGGGCAGGCAGGGAGGGAAGAGGGTAAGCCCCCGAAAGATGATAGAAAAGATGGAAAGATGAAGTAAGAAAGGGAGAAGGAAGAGAATAACAAAAAAGCAAGTGAAAAGGAAATCAATTAGTCCACAAAGAATGTAAAGTTTAAAGCTGCAGTGAAGCTGACACCATCAGGATCGTCCCTCTGAGTAATTTCAGCATTTATGCTAAACACACAGAAACTGATGCCGTAGATTTTCTACACTTTGTGTACTTAATCTGCTTTTCTGTCATTTCTTTGATAATACATTTCAGAGCTGAAGGAGACACGGTTTTAAGCTGAGGTTTTCTTATCACGACGAGCCTGCGGCTATCCGTGAATATTTATTCATCCCTCCATCAGCCTGCCTTTTATCTCTCTTTCTTAAATTAAATTTATTTGATAAGGTGAACAGTTTACTTACATGCTACATTTCCACACTTTCCCTGTGTGTTAATGGACTTTTGTGAAGGAGTAAGAAACAGAAGTGGAGCTCATGTCATACTCACTAGTTACTGTCAGTACAACTCATCATTGTCCTCAAAGATATTTCAGGTGACACTTTATTTTAGGGATGAAAAAATGTATTAAGTTTACTGGAAGTGACCGTGTGATTTGTTGCTGATATCAGCTACAATGATCCGTCAACACACTCCCATTTATCAAATGATGAACTTGCACAAGTTTGGATGTATTCTTCAGACGATACCAGGTGAGCTGAAAAGGCAAATTCAGATATGTCTACGAGCAGTTTTCCCATGACAAATAGATTTTATTATACAGTGTATTAAAAATTTTAAAGGATTTAAATCAAAGGATTTATTTCACCTGCAAGTGAATAAACTGAACTGATTGAACTGTCTGAAACAGAACTTTGTTTCTATTCTCGTAATTGGCACAAAACTAGATGGTTCCTCCAAGAAATGATTAGCAAATAATGGACCTGTAAATAAAGCGTTTACATATTTCTTATTCAAAGCATCCCAGCATTTCCTGCTTTGAATGTGACACATCTGCAGGATGTGTTCAGTTTCATCATTCATGAAAGTAGAAATGAATGGAAATGAGTCAATGGAAAGTAAAAATTGAAAGTGAGAGGACTTTATTTGAGATTAAGTTCTTATTTGTACATTTATGGTTTATGATACTGTCATACTGTGACATTTTGTTTTTTTACTCTCTGTAATTAAATTCAGACCATCTTTTAGGAGTGGGCATTCTTCTTTAACTCTGACATACTGTATGCCGTATATACGTACTTTAGATATTTCACATTTTATTTGCTCACAAACTTGTTTTTATGTCCAAAGTCCAGGATTTTGGACATAAATCGCACTTTTTATGCCCTCTAAAATGTTTTCCATTTAACAGTACAAAGGTCTATTGGGGCCATGCAGAAAGAGTTCCACAGCCAGCCAGCAGTTTAGTATTAAACATAAAAGCACTACAGATAAAATATATAAAGAAAAGCTGCTGATGGATTGATGGATAGTTGGCTGGGCATGAGGCGAGCTGACTCATCCAGTCTCTGACCTGCATTTACATTAAACTATAAAAAAACGTATGTTGCGCTAATATGCCCCATTACACTTAGTTTTTTCCAACTAGGGGCCGTTAGATGCTGATAAATATCTGCAGCATGGTGATATATGGAGATGTGTGTGTTCTGACTCCACAGGGTAACAAATGTGTGTGTTGTTTTCCATAATAATGAGTGCAGCCTGGCTCGTTAGCTTCTTCCTGTTAGCAGCTTAATGAAGGAAGTGACAAACAGACCCCACGCTGCAGCTCATATTCACTGCTGATATTAGCGGTGGATGCTGGACGGTGTTACATGGCATTAGGTTTTTCTAGTGTTGTTTTAATGGTGGTATGGAATTACCACTTGTTGCAGTGTTGTTATATGAGGGATCTTTTTACGGTGTGAGTTACAATCTACCAAAACACTCAGTCCACTTGCAGTTGTAAAGTACTGTTATAGAGTGGAGAGTCTTTCCTCTTCTATTTTAGTCTCCCTGAAATCCATGACCAGTGAGCCAGTGTACAGCATACTGGGCTCTGAAACTGACACAACTAGGTTGAATACATCCTACCTTAATGTTGGTAATGCTATCCAGGCTGCAGCATCTCTGTCTCCGTCTGTTGTGACAAAGCAGCAGTTGACATGACCTGCTGTTCAGTTATGGTTTCAATATTTATGGTGAAAAAAAAAAGAAGCTGCTGCCTGCATCTTTTCCATTTTGCTTATTCCTACATAGAAAATAGATTTACAGCATGCAGTCCATGTATTTAGTTAATCTGGGTACCAAAGGCACTTTCATGAGTAGCTGCATGTTCTTTGACCCACACTGATTTTGAAAATTGCCACTTGTGCCTGCAAATGTCTGCAATTATGAAGCTGCGTAGGTAATTCTGTGACTCTTTAAATCTGAAACTCTCTGAGAGAAGCCCGACCCAACCTCCAAAATGCACCGTTAATAAGATACCAAAAATGTACAAACACCAGATTAACGTAAAAGTCATGTAGACATGGGTTGTTGTGGGCAGTGCACACAGCAGAAAAGCTCACATACAGGTAGCTGCAGATTTTAACCCATGCCACGTTTTTTAAATATCCTAGTGTCGACTCTGGGACAGAATATTGGGATGAGCTTGGTAAATCTGTAGTTTGGAGCTATCCAGGACGATAATAAAATAGACTCTTTCGTTTGACAGTGTTAACTTGTAACGAGGAAATAAAAACAATGCAGCATTACTGAAATACTGCAGCAGGGATCTGACATGAACTATTAGTGGGAATTTAAACTGCCTCTGCTCTGCTTTCACTTCACCCCAATTTGAAGTTGTTTGCGTCCTCCAGAGTGTTGAATGCACCAGTTTTAAAGGATAACTACACTCTGCAATTCTGCTAGAAGCTTCTCTCCCAGTATGTTCTCTGCAACAGAGAAGCTGGGACGGGGGAAGGTTGTGGTCGACGGTACGGAGTGTGGCCTCGTGGCTGAGTGCAACACAGGGGATATGGTGGCGACACTGAAAGTAACGTAGAGCAGGATATGTGAGGCTGCTTTTAGACTCTCTTTTTTTTCTACTTGCTACTCGAAAGAGAGTCTGGTTGAGTTTTCATAGTTGCTAGAAGCACACTTATTAATCCTTTTGAGAGAGTTACTGTGTCGACTCTGAGGCTCTCCTAGGGCTGCTAGCAGCAGCTATGAGAAATTTAAAATGTGGCTTTCAAAGACCTCTTTTGATGTCAGGAGAAAAAGAGCAGTTTTTCAGACACTGTACAAATTTTTGTCAAAACAATCTTCTGTATTAGAATAATTTGCATGGATCTAAGTTATTATGTGTAAGAAAAATTAAGAAGTGAGTGGTTGTTCTTTGACTGTGCAAGTGGTGGGTGTAGTGTCAGTACTTTCAGCAGAATACACACAGTGTTGCGTGTATTTAAGAAACACAGCTAATGCAGCTGAAAATTCACTGCAGTCGATGCCACGCTAATTCCCAGTAGTAAAACATTACTGATGGGTTTAGTGGTTGTCTCCCTCTCTAAGAAAGACACCGTACACACACACATGCAGTAAACACACACACTCACACACACACCCTCCTGGTTGCGGCCCGCGGGGTTCCTCTCCTGATTAATTACAGGCTCTGTGAATTACTGTGGGTGTTTTTAGAAAACATTTAACTAGCTGCCAAACTCCCCCACGGAGCCACCGGCCGGCCCACCCGAAAAGGCTGAACTGCTGCCTGAAAGACATGAAAGAGAGAGGGAAGAGAGAGGGGGCAGGATCACACGGCTCCCGTAGAGAGAGGGAAATCTTCACTAACATGTAGGTTATGGAGGATTTAAGTCCAGCAGTCTAGACCAGGACTAATTTTCACTCAGCTGGATTAAATAAACTCTTAAAACTATTCCTCCTCTCATATATTTTGGTTCCATATTAGATAAATACAGTTTTATGATACAAAAATCACCTTGATTTCTTTTTTATAATCAGGGAAAGATACAGATAAATAAAAGCAATATCCTGCTAACCTTCAAGTTAGCAGGAGACAAAGTAGTGGAGGAAACAAGGAAGGCTTGTATGCATCAATACAGCAATGTTCATAAAAAGAAAAGATCCATGTTCTACATATATCCAGCAAGATACATTTCTTACCAGCAGATTTTCCCTGAAACAAATCTAAACCACTACAAAATGACATTTCACAATCTCCAAAGAGCCACACAGCTTAATGTCTCTGTGTAGCTCTTACAAGTCCATAACATATGGATCAAATCTGCATCCTCTTTATTGCATCTTGGACATTTAGAAGATACCTGGGATATAAATATTAGTCTGAACTCATCATCCAGTGCTGAAGATTGTCAGCAGACAGGAAACAAGAGTTGGGAGCTGTCTTAAAACAAATGAGGCTGTTTAGCTGCTTAGCTCAGTTTGGTGCTGGGTTTCTGCAAGTGCATCTTCAACTCCGGGGTGACTGTGGTGCAGTGAGATGTTGTTTAACAAAGCACTCAAACCCATGTTAGTACTGTCATGTATGTGCAGGAACAATTTCCCCATGAGATCAAGTCAAGTCAAACATTAACTGGTTAATGGGAAAGGTGGTGAAACCAGCTGAAACCACCTCTTTACTAACTCCTCTGCATGTTCACAGAAGATAACCAGTAGCTACACACTGGGTGTACATGATGTAATGCTGCTGTAGATCCTATATGCCATTTAAAAAAATGACAATAGACCTCATTCTTTCCTCCTCTGTGTCCAACTCTTCCTGGCTTCCTCGGTTAATCAGCATTTCTTTAGGAACTGTCTGGGGTTACAGATTAAAGCGCTGCCGGCTCTTTGGTCACGTATGTTCAGACTGTTTAATCCGTCCAGTGTGCGGCCGCTGCTGCTGCTGCTGCTCATTTCTTTCTGCCTGATCGCAGGTTTTTAATACACCCGCTAAGTCGACCCCGCCGATGAATCAAATCAAGCTGACCTGTTCTTTGTCTCTTAAGCTTTGTAATCCAGGATTTGAACTCAATCAAGTCACGGAAGGGGGAAAAGGAAAAGGACTTAACATGACTTTTCAGTCAGAGGGATCGTGACAGAACTGACCTGCTCTGTGTTTACTACCACAAAAGTGACTCATCGTGTGAGACCTTTGGGAGTGCAGGGTGTGTGTCTGCGTGTTCTTCACTTCACTTGCCAGCAAAGTGAAGAAATGCCTCATGAAACTGAAAAGTGTGAGGTGATCAGATTCAGACATCTGTTTATTTTCACCATCTGTCGTCAGCCCTCTCGACGCTGCATATTGTTTGGATGTCGGTGATGCATCTTGCAGGTTTTTGCTTCCCGCCAATCAAATCGCCGTCTGTTGCATCCTCGCTTGCCACCTTTAATCCTGCAGTGTGCGTAAAACACTTCTATCTAGAGGTGATCTGAGAAGGGAAGGTCATTCTGACTGAGTCTTTAGTTTTATCTCCTATTCCTCGAAGCGGATTGAAATCTCTCTCCCTTCTTCCTTCCATCCTTCCTCCCCTCTTTCTAAACCTAAACCATTAAGTTTAAAACTGCACTCTGCGAAAACACTCAGCAGCTGGTTGACCTTTGACCCTGCACTGCTCTCTCTTTTTTTTGGTTTGCCAACATCCTCCCTCTTCTGTTCTGCCTGTATGTCTGCAGCAGTTACATTCACGCCTGCTTCAAGTGTTCGTCCAGGCTGACAGCCCCGGCTGAGATGGACAGGTGAGGTCGGCCTCGGGTGTCTCGGTCCGGCTGCTTCTCTCAGCAGGCACATGATTGTACTCCTCTAACAGGATTTGGGTCACGGCTGTCGGACAGCAAGGGCCTGGCTGTACTAATTAGACAATGTTAATATCCACTGTGTCATCCCGCCACATTGGCTACCCCTGCTGCCTGTTAAATTGCTGCCATGGCAACCAGTTGAAAGTCTTCCTGCTGTGAGCTGCAACTGTGGAAGAAATCCCCAAAAAAGCACAGCTGTCCTTTACTTCAGTCTTCAGACACCAGAGAAGAGTCTGTCAGAGAAATCACTGTCACAGTGATTACAGTGATACAGCACAAATATAGGCTTGGTACAAACCTTTTGCTGCTCTGTATCACTTACAAACATCAACCACTTTCACTTACTCCTCTGCCAGGATCAAAAGCTCCTTATGAACCAGTGTTGATTTAAGTAGTTAAATTACTTTATGATTTTTTTATGTAATGAACTGCTGAGACTAAAAATATTGAACCAATTGTAGTTATTAGTATTAATTAACTAATCTTCAGAGAAGTTGTTGTTATTTCAGACATTATCTGGCTAACAGAGTAAAACCAAAGCTGAGGTTCCTGCTCTTTACTGCATGGATAGTGGCTTATTGTATTATTTTTTTTAGAGATCTGAAAGTAGCTTCACCAACACTGTTAACTAACATATAATACTAATCTACTTTTAACAGGGGATTGGAAATAGAAACCTGTCTCTGATATCATTTCAAATTAAAGTCTGGGTGGACATTTTTTTGAAAAACAAAAAAATAATAAGAGAAGTTTGTTTTTCAGTTTTGTCTTGGATACTGCTGGCTTCTGCTGCGGTGACCTTGAGCAGGGCACTAATTATATTTACTGGATTGTGAATTTGCACAGTTCGACATTAAACCTGTTTCTGAAGAAGTGAATTTTTTCAACCTGACACACGTAGTTAACAAAGACAATATTTGTTAGCATGGCATTACATATGTTTATTGTCAGTTGACACTGGACAAACATTAGTGGCATAATAACAGCCTGTGAAATGGTTTTTCACAGCCAACCACTCCACTCAGCTAACAGTGTTGTTAACAGAGCGCTTCTGAATGATGGTGGCTTTAAATCCTCAACTATTTAAAACACTGTCACCACAAAGTCAGTGATAAGGTGTGTGTGTGTGTGTGTGTGTGTGTGTGTGTGTGTGTGTGTGTGTAGGTAGTGAGGTAATGACAGATAATTGCCGCTTAAGTGCAGATGGAAAGAGGTTGCATACCAGTTCCTGAAGAGAGAAGAGAGTTTAACTCGGGCTGAATATGTGTGTGCATGTGTGTGTGAGTATCTAATGCTGTAGCTGGGTGTGTGCGTGTGAGTGTGAATGTCCTTCAGCGGGTACTATCATCACATGCAGCAGATGTTCATTGAAATGAACGATGGACCTGATTTCCATTTGAATGCTGAGTGGAAGTTATTATGGTGCAGCTATAGAGAGGCAGCATCACTGATACTGTGTGTGTGTGTGTGTGTGTGTGTGTCAGAGAGACAGAGATAGATCACAACCACACATTATTATATGTGGTTATAAAACTATCTTTGTTTTATCAGATTGCATTGACTGTTTTTTTTTTATTTTGGTGTCACCGAACGTTATAAAGCTAATGTCAGTCAGTATCATGTGACAATCCAGGTGAGAGTGTGTGTGTGTGTGTGTGTTTGTCCGTCTGAGGTGGAGTCTTGTTGTTTCTGGTGGAGGTCAGCTAGTTGATGTGGCAGATTTCCATATCAATGGTTGTTCTCAGCTGTTTGCAGCAGGAAATAAACTCATATTAACGGGGATGCCCTGGCTGTAGTCCAGCGTATCACAAAGAACCCACTCGGAAACACAAATGCTTTTGTAAACATGTCACCTCAGATGACCAGGTAATCAGTGTTAAGCTCGCTGGGGGAAAAAAAACATGCAAACAATCAATGAATTCTAATTTTGAACTTACTATCCTGTACCTCTCCAGCTCTCGATTCTAGAAAGTGACTGTCATTGGTTATTGGCCTGATGAATCTCGTTCCAGCAACTTCCTTCAATGCGTACATCAGTCATTATCATTCCCAAAAATGCAAACCAAGTACCCCTCCTTATAGGTTATTGTGTAGTAGGTGTTAGCTTTAGCGTTTTCTTCACACAAATTTAAATGTCTTTTCTTTTAGATAGACGACCTCATAGAAAGCTTAGGGCTGATTAGTGTTTACTATAAAGGGTGTGAAATACTCACGTGACCTGTTGATGGTTGATTGGCTTATTGGTCAAGCACTTGGGTATCAACACTTTCATTGTTGTGCCTGTTGTACCAGTCTGGCTGCAGTGTGTTCACACCGGAAAAGTGACAAGTAGAGTATACTGAAACCTGGTTCAACCATATCAACACATAAACCATACCAAAGCAGTCTTGATCAAACCAAACACCCATTGCTAACTTGTCGAATACAGTTACACGGCTCTTAACAAGATAACGGCAGATGATATGCAATTAATATGGAGTTCAGGGATTTTTATGAAAATAAATGTCAAATTAATGTCAAACATCAAAATAAAAATGTCAAATGCTTCTATATTTAGGGGTTGTTAGAATAAGTAGACAGCATGCACAGGGGTGATTATTGTGCGAATATGATAATCATCATACTGACATCACAGGTTGAGGAAATTAGAACTCCAGAGAGATCTCACTAACCAAAAATATAAACATGAAAGTGTTAAGTAAGTATTTCATCAGTTCACTTCAGTCAGAGAGTTACATCAGAAACACCTACTGGACATTTAGAAGAACTGCAGCTGCACGCTTCACCTCTGACTGCAGCGCTGAGATGTAGCGGCTCCTGATTGGTTTAGATCTGTTCTCCGGTGTTTAGTGTCTCAGACTAATTCCTGGACACATGTAGTGGTCTGTGTTGTTTGTGCGTCGTGTGTAGCTGTTGCTTCGCTGAAGCTGCAGCAGATTAAAGGAAATCGTTAGCTCTTAATTAGAGCATTACTGCTGTGATAAAGTTACACCTCCACATAATGATGTATCGATGGGAGACACACATACACAACCCACCTCATCTGCTAACCTACATATCCTTTTTTCCTATCGTGTCCTCTAGTTCTTTTTTCACTTCCTATCTCAGTTACACTTTCTCTGTTTTCTTCAGGCTCTTTTCTTGTGTCCTTGATGTTTTTTTTTGTTTCTGTACATTAATTCTCTCATTTCTCTTCTTATAATCTCTATTATTATTATTGTTTCTCCAGCTTCTCTTTCTGTATTTGTTCCATCATACCGTGTCACCTTTGATTTTCCAACATGTTCACATACAGGTGTAGTCTTCTGCTGTCCACATACTTTTGCTCAGGAAGCTGTGACCTGAATATGTGTGTGTTTGTTGACATTTACAGGCCGTTCCAGTGTGTGTGTGTGTGTGTGTGTGTGTGTGCGTGCGTGCTTGCTGACAGGGAGAAGGTTTGTTGTCTCGGAGCGCTGACAGCGTCGCCGCCCTGCTCTGTGCTACACGAGACCCTTCAGGCTTCGTCCTCGTCTCTATTGAGGCTCAAAATCCCTTCAGTCTCACATCTCTGATCTCACAGTCGTGAGCTGCCGCAGCATTTTCAAACACGACGTTCAGCGACAACAGAGCTGAAACACAGCAGCCTCCTTCTTTCCTGGTTATACTCTAGTGAGCCTGAAGACCATCGTACCTGAACATGTCAGACTGTTTGCTGTATCTATCACTTCACCTCCCAGTAATGTAAACAGTGTGTAGCTGATCAGGCTGAATCCACACAGCTGCTTCACGCAGAAGGTTTTAACATGTTTAAAGGAGTATTTTGGGAAATGTGATTATTTTCTTTCTTGCTCAGGGTTAAAAGAGAAGATATATAAACCACCTTCATATTTGTTTGTTAAAATATTACAATACAGTGTAGTGAAAGCAGAAAACAACAAGCCTTATGGTGTTAGAATCAATCTTTAAGCGCCCCTAATTTAATTGATTGTGTCTGTTTTTAGCTGTAGTTTCCTGAAGTGATGACAAACACTGTAGCTTTTCTGGAGTCTAATACCAGGTTCATACTACACAATATGACTCTAATAATCCCCCGACTCATCAGACCTAAGGTTTTAGGAACAAAAAAAGGTCCTCAGATGCCACAAGTGATTATCTTGTATAATGTATTATAGTTGGTGACCACCCATCCCATTTGGATGTTAATAATCGATGACCTAGGATCTGTTTCTCATGAGCTTAATTGGTCCCTGTTGTAGCTGCCGGTGAGTGGCTATGATATCCGACACTAGAACTTCCTTGTCATGGTAATAAAACAAAAGTTTAAACTCAACATTTAGTGTTGAGATGAACTAGTGTCTCTCATTGCAAAGTCCTGTGTTTTGTCTCCCATCCCAAGCTGCCCGCTCTACCAACTTTGTCACCTCTGTCACCAAAACAAAAGATACCAGCAGCTCAGTGTGTACTGCTGCTATAACAAATCACCCATTATCATCTCTAAATGACAAACGCTTACAAGCAAACAGAGATATTTATCCAACAATATCTGGCTCTTTAGCAGGTAGATGTTCCACTCTGACTGACAGATAGTTTCCATCTATGAGGATGGTTGTGTGTAGAAGGTCGCAGCAGCCACTCTGTGCTGAGAGCAGGTTAATGAGAACACTGAGATTACAAAGTTAGCAATACCTCACAGATAGATACCTGACGATGTCAGATGAATGTGTACTGATCCACGGAGGGTTATGAGATCAAACACAATCAACCCTGAAGTAAACTGTGATAATAACTGAAGTAATTACAGAAACCTCTGCTGTAACACCGAGTCCTGAAGGAAGTTATCCAAGGTGCTGAACAGGAAGTTCCTGTCTGGCTTATGTGTTGTGTTGCTTTGTGTATTCCTGCAGTGCCTCCTCAGTTCCTGAACTACCCGACCAACACGTACGCCTACGAGGCCACGGACATCGAGCTGGAGTGTGCTGTGACAGGAAACCCGCCGCCGACAGTTCGCTGGATGAAGAACGGAGAGGAAGTCATCCCCAGTGACTACTTCCAGATAGTGGTGAGTCAAACATGATGTAACGCATTTCACCAGGTTTACAGAGCCCAGAACTACGACACGGTCATGTTCTTCTTCAACAGTGACGAGCATGCGAGCATGTCTGCATTTTCTGACAGCAGTAACTATGTCTCCTGCGCTGGAGTCAAGTGAGCAGCTGCTGTTCACCTGGTTAAACCAGCCGTTACTATATTTAAAGTGCACACGAGCTCTCATCACGCCCCTAATAACAAGTAAACACACGTTACCTCGTGCCTCCAGTGAATCATCAGCCAGATCGTGGCCTTTACGTGAAACATGGTTATAATTAACCAAATCCGCTTTATTCCTCACTTTTGTTTTCTTTTGTTTTCAGTGCAGGCTTTTATTAAATCACCACCAATTTACAACACTAAACATTAACGGGTGCTATCTGTACAGGGGACCTTTGTTGTGCTGTTTCCGTCTCAGTTTCACAACTGTTCTACTCTTATAACTCACTTATAATAAAGAGAAGCCTCTGTTTCCAGTTTTCTAAATATATGTGATCATATTTGAAGTACTTCTGTTTTAATTTGCTGTTAATGCAGAGGACTGATGAACATTTCCACTGCGCTGTTTTCCCTCTGTGTCGTGCTCAACACTCTGTTTCTCTCTTAAACACAAAAGCTGTTTTCATTCACTCATTAATTAACCTCTTCTACATTTATCCTTTTGTTTTTTGAGCTCAGCTCAGCGTTTGGGCACAAATGTTTCAAATTAAATTAAAGGCTCACACATAGTAATCACAAAATCACAGTATATTATTATTATTATGCTGATTCTAAAATTACAGTAAGCCCTGTGTGATGATGGATCTCTTTCAGTCTGGGTTAGCTAGTTTTGACAGCCAGAGACAGAAATAGAGATAAAGATTCTGATGATTCTTTGGCTTTTATACTGAAAAGCTGCTGACTTCTGTCCATGTTTGTTTTGGTCCAAGCATATGTAACAGGATGTGTTGTTGCAGAATCTGCGGCACTGTCAACCATCAGAAGTCAAACTGTCACTGACTGACAGCGTGTACATAATCTGTTTACTTACCAGTGAGCTTCATGCACCTTTGTGGCTTTTAAAGAATCAGTGCACGGCGGAGGAAACAATCTTTAAGTGTTGATTGTCACTTGACTGAAATTCATAGCACCAGTGTTTCAACTATAAGTGCGTACAGATGTATCTGAGAACTCGCATGCACAAACATTATGCTATGATTGTGTTGTGTAATATCTCTCACACACACACACACACTGAGCCTCACTGTGTTATACAGGTTTTTGATTATTGTTTTTATAACCATGTTCTTGTTCCTTATTTCTCCTTAAACTTTGTGTACGTGAAACGTTTCATTGTATTTACTGACATGATGTGTGTGTGTGTGTGCGTGTTGTGATTGTTGTACAGGATGGCAGTAACCTGCAGATTCTGGGTTTGGTGAAGTCAGATGAAGGATTTTATCAGTGTGTCGCAGAAAACTCAGCTGGCAGCTCACAGGCAATGGCTCAGCTGCTGCTCAGAGAGCCAGGTAGGAAGACACACACACACACACACACACAGCTGACACATGTAGTGTCACAGTTACCGCGCATCAACAATGACAATCTTCTACCATCACTTTTTATTCATTTAGTCATGCTTCCATTCTCTCTGTGACTTTGCTGTATTTCCTCTTTTATCACTTGATTTTCACATCCACTGTCAGTTTTATCATTTTTCGTCTTTTTTTTTATTCACCTTTGTGCTGCCATTGTGCAACAAAAGTGAGTCACAGCAACACAAAAGTTGAGGAATAATGCCCGTGGTCTTTTTGTGTGATGTTCATGTGATCATGTTAGTTAGTTTGAAGGTTAAACTCAGTTCTCTTTAGGGCGACACACTGAAAGCTCCGCTTCATGTTAGTTTTCACGGTAAATCTGCAGCTACTCAAACATGCGTCTACAGACGGTATTAACATGGACGTCACGCTCACAGTGCGCTTCACTTCTTTACTAAAGATTACAAAGTGAAAAGAGAGTAAAAAACAGGAGAGACACATTTTGAGGTAAAGCAACATATTTGAAAATCCATTAGCAAACGTTGCTGTTGGACAGGAGCTAATGTTTCATTCAACAACTTAGATAGATGACTGGGAGAATGAAACTGGGATCCTCTAATGAGAAGATGTATCACTCCGCTGGATTATCTCACCCGAGTGGCTATAGATTAAATTAAAGAAATAACCAGGTTGGGTTTACTGTTACAACTCTCACAGTGAGCAGCAAGGAATCAATGTTTTTTTTCAGTAATCAGATTACAGTTGGAGCCACATCTGAGGCAACAGCAGGAGTCGGCTGGTTCTGGCAGAGTCATTGTTTTTGGTGTTGTATGGTTGTTTGTGTTAAAATTCAGTTATTCATGCAGTCTGACAGCAGTTACTGCCATCTGACACACACACACACGCACACACACACACACACACACACACACACACACACACACACATGAAGATGTGAACAGCTCAGCCAGTCTGCAGAACAGTTGAGTCAGCACATCTGCATCTAAATGGACCAGCGACTGTGTGTGCGTGTGCGTGTGCGTGTGCGGGGATGATGAAGGTTGAGAAGCATTGAGTACAGCTGTATTCACGCTGCAGTGTATATCATTGTGGTTGTGATTGTGCGCTCTGTAGGATCTTGTGTATGTGAAACCTGGATAATCTTGTTATAGAAATACTGAATATGTGACGGGATAATTCTGACAGAAGCCGGCGTGTATGTAAACAGCCCGTGCAGGTTTCAGATCAGCATCAGCTGGTGTCACCTGGTGTGACAGAAAATGCTGGCAGCAGCAGAAGCACACAGCTTTATTTACTGCGAAGACGACCAGGTTTTATTAGAGACAGGCTGAGACTCCTTCTTAGCACAAACTCACATTCATCATTAGTTTCACATTAAAAGCCTCTCAGCAGTTGAGGAGGCAGAATCACTTCTCCTCTCTGGGAGGGAATGTGTCATGACACACTTTTCTGATGCATGAGTTTAATAAAAGAATGATGAAGTAGAGTCACAGTGAATCCATCAGCAGGTGAGAACAACATTTCTGTTCTGTTCTGTTCAGAACTAGTTAGTGAGAGAAGATGTTGAAAGAAACGTCTTCATTTGACCAGGGTGTGGTGCACCTTTAAAACCAGATGTGACCACTGTCAGTGAACGTGCTTCATCGGCGTGAACCTTCTCACTCACTGACCAACTTCTCATGACTCAGTAGTACTGAATAAATGGAAAATACAGCACAGTTACCAGTGCTGTCACCTGCAAGTTGTCATCTTACCTGTCCCTCCTTCCTTCCTTGCTTCCTTCCTTTGTCTCTGCCTTAATCACTGCTCAGTGTATCACTGCTCCCCTGAGCCAGCAGCACAGATGGCAACACACATACGCTCATACACACACAGAGAAGCATTAAGAGGGTCAGATGGTTGGCGTTATCGCTTGGTTACTATCACCACGGGAACTGAGCATCCCAGCAGGCTCACAGCGGCCAATCAAACATTCCCATGAGAATCACAGTGGGTGTGTGTGTGTGGTGTGTGATTGTCAGCATACCGCCTTGTTACCCTTGACGATGTCGAGGCCTCTTGATCCTTGGAGTGACACACACACACACACACACACAAACACAATTATATCATGCTCTTGTGCTTTTGTTCTCTCACTTATACATACTTCATATCTCTCCAACGTGCATTTATACGAAAACATCTTTCACTCAAGTGAAATACCACACACGCACACACGCGCACACACACACACACACACACACACACACACACACACACACACACACACACACACACAC
>JAUYWH010000014.1:18963407-18987693 GCA_034779795.1 Ctenopoma multispine | reverse complement strand
CACACACACACACACACACACACACACACACACACACACACACACACACACACACACGCACACACGCACACACGCACGCACACACACACACGCACACACGCACGCACACACACACACGCACACACACACACACTGTGGTTTCATTTACACGTAACACTCGATGGTGGTGATTTACTTTCCATCAACCTCTAGGAGTTCCTGTAAGAAGGTGTAGCCAGTGGACAGTGGACACAGCTCTTCAGGTTCACACACATCCATAAAAAATGTTTATTCCCTCTGAAGTCAAAAAACGAGGATCAGGTTTGAACATCTATTGGTGGAACATGTAATTGATGTGTTCATTAACAAAGTGTTTCTCGTTAATTGTGAACATCTTCATTAAGTCAAATGAAAATGTAATCTGGCTACAATTAGGTTCCCTGTTGGAAGCTGCAGTTGAGTTGTGTTTAGGTGATGGGGATTGTAAATGAACCGTCCTCAACAGATGATGTCTTTCTTCAGTCTGCTTCTTTTTATCCAAACCTTCATATGTAGAGGTTGACGACGTGCGTGTGTGTTTCTTCATTTTTATCACCTCCTCTCTCTCCGTCTTATTCCCTTCTCTGACTTGCACCTCTCCCTCCTTCTCTTCTCCTTCTCCTACCACATCTCTTTACCTTCCTCTGTTCTTGTTCATGCTCCATCCTTTCTTATTTGTGTCTTTTGTTTCCTGCTCCCTTGGTTCACTTTTATCCATCTGTCCTTTATTGTTCTTCCATGTTTGGGACTTTAATTGTTCCCTCTTCTCTTTGTGTAATTGATTCTGTTCTTCCATTTGTGTCCGCCCTTCTGTTTTTTTCCATCTTTGTATGTTCTTTCTGTTTTCCGTCTTCCGGTGACTCAACCTTTTAAGTTAATTTGCAGCAGCTCCTCAGCATGCTGTCTTTGAGTAAATAGGTTTGGTATTTTTATTGGACCTCAGTCTGTTTCTCATCGTGTGCTGAAGGAAAGCTGCTCTCCTTTGTTTTACTCTTTCAGAGTTTGATTGCTGTGAATTGCTTCGTGGTGATTGGACTGTTGGACTTTGCCTGTGGTTGGATAATTTATTGGCTTGTTTGCTGATTGAACAAGGATTCAGTGAGAATATGATGAAATTGAAAATGAGGTGCCTTAATAATGGTAGTCTAATAAAACAATTAACACATTATCAAATCAATCACTGACAGACTGCCTTATTTTAACTGATGGACAGCTCTTCTTCCATTTAAGAAATTTAAATATCTGTTATTAAATATAACAGAATTATTTAAGGAGAAATAAAGGCCGTGACAGATGTTTTTTTTTTTTCTTTGCTGGACTAGTTGTGACTTTATTTATTAGTAAGGCTATGAAACAATGAGGGAAATATCAAGCTCTTTAGCTGCTAAATGCTCCACTATGTTCATCAGCAGGTGTCTACCTGTGTCAGTTTGTTGTGTGCTAGTTGTGTGTTCTCACTTTTAGGCTGCTTCCCCAGCAGCCAGGCTGTGTGTTGCCTGAGAGTCAAATAAAATTCTGCTGGTCACAGTGAAGCTTGTCGCTGTAGCTGCACAGTAACGTTAAAGACAGCTCAGGTGATCATCTTCTCGTTTTTCTCTTCGCGTGACGACAGTTGGACAGTCAGAGGACGTGGTTTAGTGAGGTTTCATCACTGCGTGATCGACAGTGCAGATAATTACTGTAGTAGACTTTGTGCAGATGCGTGTACATCTGCAGGACGTTATAGGTGCACAGTGATGACTGAAGTGCTGGTTGTCATTCTTAACTGGGCGGCTGATGGTTTTCACATTACTCCATCATGTAAAGCTGGAAGTGATCCTCTTCTTATGTGTTGCTGGTCCCCTGGTAGTTTATGTGTGAGTACTGACAGTATTTGTTGTGTTTTGTTTCTTTCTGACCACCAGTCCTGAGGGACGTTAAACTGGGTCAGTGTGTGTGTGTGTGTGTGTGTGTGTGTGTGTGTGTGTGTGTGTGTGTGTGTGTGTGTGTGTCAGCCGGACTCGGTCCACTTTCTCTATGTTCTGTTTTTCTTTTCATGTAATGACGGTTGAAAGGTTTTTCTGCACATACACACACACAAACACAGTCTTCTTTTCTTTACTGTGTCTGTTGTGTATAACTCACGTTCTGACAGCTTCACACTGTATTTTATGTACACAAAGTTGTTTAATGAAAAATGAAATTTGTAGAAAAAACATTTTTATATTTTATATAACTATAAACATATGAGTCATAACACAGCCCTTTACACCAAGTCAACATATGAAATTTGCTGTGCATTAGCAGAACTGAAATGTTTTCTTGGTTAAAATATTTTGTACATACAGTATTGTGCCAACTGTTGTCTTCATTTGATTGATTTAGATTTGTTAAAGGTAAAGTTTGGTAGTAGTTAAATTCCAATCCATGTCAGATTCATCATCTCTTGTTTTTTTTTTTTCACATTTAAGAAGTTTATTTATCCAACATTCTTGCTGCTAATTAATTTTGAAAGAGCTGAGTCTTGAAACTGGGAAAAAGATGATGACATGAAGAACTGTAGACAACTAGCATGTTAAGCTGCTCCCAGTGACTGCTAAAAGTGTAGACACAGTCATTTTTACTGAGCATCATGATAAAATGTATGTATTAGTGATGAAACACGTACTGATTCCACAGCAAACCAAGGTAAAATGTCTGATGGTTAGTATCACTGTTTGAAATTGGAGTTATCTTTAAAACCACAGTTGATCACCGTGCTTTGAAAAACAAGCTGCTGTGAACGGTGAAACACAGTCCAGCATCAACCAAAGTGAGCTGTAGTCCACAGACTACACACTCCCTCTGTCTCCTCATATATAAAGTGACTGAATGTGTTAGTTACACTAAATTTAAAAATATGTCCTTCGTGTGTGTGTGTGTTTGTGCTCAGGTTAGACTGAGTCTAACGTTTGAGACAAATTATCAGCAATTTGACGCTGAGGGTTTTAAAGTAGCATATGAGCTCCTGAGCTGAGCGCCCCAACTATTGATGCCTCCGTTGATAACATGCAGCCTGCACCGACTTCCACACGTTAGCGTGAAAACTTCATGTGTGTGACGTGTGACATTTTCAAAATCATTATTTCCTGTTACTGATTAGTATTATATATAAAGGAGACACTTTTTCTTATTTTCTGTCACAACTTTCTTGTCTTTCTGTCCCTGTACTGTATAAACTCCCTATATTCTCATTGGTATTATTTCTATCCTTATGTCCTACGACTTCAGTTTTAGTGAGTATGGAGTAGGGGTGGAGGAAAAAAATCAATACAGCATAGTATCTTGATATTTTTGCCTGGTGATATTGTATAGATACAGGGACACCAAATATCGATATTTTGTATACAAATAAAAAAACAATTTTGACAAAGTTTACCTTCATGGACATAATTTGCAGTTGAAAAAAACATGACAATCAAATGAAAAATATATCGTATCGCAATACTTAACATATCGCAGAACATTTAAAATCGCAGTAATAAAACACAACACAAAGTCATATAACTAGATATAGAATTATGTAGAAAATCCAACAGTCCCACTTTAACAGAAGAAACCTCCAGCAGAACCAGACTCAGGGTAGACGGTCATCTGCCTCGACCAGCTGAGGTTAGTGAAAGGAGGTGAGAGAAAAGAACAGCAGGCAACAAGAGAACAACAAGCAGTAATTCCATATTAAGTGTTCTTTTAGTACAGCTTTGGTTGCTGATGCTCTCCATATGTTTGTACATACCAAAAGTTCCAAAATGTAACTGTACGTAAATGTACGAAGTTAATTATAATTCCTCCAAGATGTGATATGACAGCCCCGTGGGAAACTTCTGCATGTTGTTGACCCATCCAGTCACCTCGTGCTCCCTACTCAAACTTCTGGTTTACTAAACTACGTCATTGTTATTGAGACGTGATCCATGTATCTCATAATGATGCTTAGGGGTAAATTTACCATCTGTATGAGCCGAAGGACCTGACAATGTGTCATTATCTGGTTCCCTGAGAGTGAGAGCAGGTTGGTATATTACATATAAGAATAAAACATTTTCAGACTGACAGAAAGAGAGAGGTAGGTTTTCAAACGTCATTTTAGTCTGCTGGATTAGAAAAGATAGAGGGATAATAGGAACAGATGGAGAAAGAGAGAGACGGAGAGATGAGGAAGAGTTGAAGAGGAGCAAGCTACAGAGAGTGAGAGAGAATTCAGTTGCCCTATACAGTTCTGTGGGTGGATACTAAAAAATAGAGGAAGGATATGGATGGATGGACAGATAGGGGAAGGAAGGTAGAGAAAAGAGAGACTAAGAGATGGGAGGGTCAAGCGAAGGGCAGGGCGAGTTGAGAGACTGATGTGGGGAGAGAGAGAGGAGAGAGGAAGTGTGTCAGCCATGACAGATTTGTATTCCACAGTGAGCGTCTGACCTTAGCAAACCCATCACACACACACACACACACTCACACACACTTTATCTCTCACACACAGAGAAATGCTTTTACTCTGTCACCTCTTCTCCCTCTTCTACACACACACACACACACACACACACACACACACATTCTACCCCCACTCTATAATAAGAGTGTGTGTGTGTAGGAGGTGGATATCGGGTGAGTAGTGTAGGGGTCTCTGTCTGTTGCCATGGCGACGATTGCCTCCTTCTCTCCCATCCTCTATCCTGTGAGGACCAAATGAGTGTGGTATGAGAGACAGGTAGAGATACATATTAAGTGTTTGTCAGACAGTGTGTGTGTGCGCGTGTGTGTGTGTGTGTGTGTGTGTGCTGTGGGCATTGCTGTTTGACCAAAACATTCTCTCTCACACTCACACACACACATATACACACATAAAGACATAAACACAACTATTGTCCTCCTTTGGTGACAGTCCAAATCGATCGATATGTTTGCAATGACGCTGCGTTCATGTTCACTTCTTGTATTGGAAAAACTACACCTGAATGCAACCTGTGCATTTGCATCTGAACTGTTGGCTTTAAATCCCCAGTTCTTGACTTGGTAAAACTTTATTTAAATTCCACCTCCAGCATCTATACAAGATTCCAGATTCTTTATTTGTCACATGCATAGTTATACAAGTACAACACGAAGTGGAATGTACCCTGAACCGCTTCTTTTTTTATGACGTGTGATGTACGACGTGCAAAATTCAGAATCAAAAGAGAAGTTTAAAACCACAGATCTAAACAAAGTAAAAATAAACAGAACTTAATCAAAGAGCACAAGTTACAGGTAAATGTGCAGTTATACGTTAAGTGTAGCAGCAGGTCCGGTAGAGCATATGTACAATGTGCAAAATGTGATGTTAAAGTGCATTGTTCCATGTACAATGTAATATAACAGTAATGTAAATGTAGCAGCATGTAATGATGTGATGACAAGACGGTGAACCTGACGAGGTGCTGTAACATTCCTTTGGTAATGCTGTGGTGGGGGAGGAAAGTGTAGGTTGTTCTGGTTTAGAACTCGAATGGCCTGAGGATAGAAGCTCCTCTTGAGTCTCTTTGTTTTGGCCATGATAGTACGGAACATTTTCCCTGATTGCAGAAGTTGAAACAGTCCATTACTGGGGTGGGACAAGTCCTTAAATGTCCGATCTGCTCTTGACCTACATCTCGTGGTGTAAATGTCTTGTAGGGAAGATAGAGCAGACCTGCAGCAGCGTTCTGCTGCACAGATCCCTATGAGCAGGACACAAACTTTAATGAGTTTCAGATATTCTACAACAGTGTATTTACTGAGATGTCCTGAGTTGATCTGACTGATCGGTATAAAACAAAATAGCTTCCTTTACCAAATGATAACACGTTTTGTCTCGACCTGCTGGTGTTTTAGCACTCCTCTCCTTCACGGCCGGGCTCTCTGGTGCAGCTTTTTGCTTCATAGGGGAAATTAAGAGTGTGTGACTTTAAAGTTCAATGGATTGAGTAAGATTATGTAGGATACAGGTGTTATTTCACTGTTTCATATACTGTACTTTACACATTCAATTACATTTCACTGTAGGGAAATAGGACTAGTGTATTCTAAGAATCTGTATCAGCAAATGCAAAATATAAGAGGACGGTGGATCAAGACAACTTAACTGGGCTCAGACGTCCCTAATATACACTTAACAAGTGATTAATCATTCAATCAGCTCTTTAATTATTATGTTCCAACACAACTCAGCTCCAACTACAATGATTTTGTACGAAAAAACATCATCGCAACCATAAATAAAAAAAGTTGCGTTACTAAAAAAGGTAGAATAATGTTTTCAGTGTAGCAATAGAGTCGTAATGTTTAGAAGAGGAGGTTGTGTTTTAAGCAGTGCAGTGTGGCAGATGAAGTGAACCGGAGCAGTAAAGTTGTGCCTAGAACACAGAGCTGAAAGACACTAAGGACTGAAGATGGACTAAAGAGTTTAGTGACATTATGAAATTATTCGTGGTCATATGGCTGCATGCTCACACAGGACTGTTGATTTACAACCATGTATTAGTATATTATATTCCCCTTTCCTCCACCACCCAACCACCACTCGTTCTTTCTCCTTCTCTTCCCATCCACCACGCATCCGTCATCCTTCACCGTCTCTTCATGTCCCTCTTCTTCAGGACAGTTTTTCCTTTTTTCCTGACAGACGGGTGCTGCTATCACTCTCTCCCTCACCTACAAAACCAAACAAAACATACAAACCAAAAAAAAACTAAACAACAAAACAAATCAAGACACGGTGGCGTTCTGTCTACTGGAGTGTCATTTCAATCCTCAGCAAGCGGCAGGCGGTGACCCAGTGACGCTCCACAATGGCTTCAAAGCACCCAGAGAGGAGGATTTAATGAAATTCAGCTCACTAACACCTGCTTGATATGTGGAGAGGGAGAGAGAGGGAGAGGGAGGAAGCAGCTTTTGAGAGATGGAGAAAGTGTACATATGTATGCGTAGAACAGCTTACATCCTGTACAAATAGTATCACAATGCAGGCTAATGCAAGTGTTTGGAGTCTGTTCATCAGTGAATATGCTGAGCATTTATTCTTACAGTAGTAACATGAGTTTATTTATAGATCATGTAGAGACAAGCTGAAAGAAAGAAAGAGCTGAAAGTGCTGAGGTGGGGCTTTCACACAGTGTCCCAGTCAGCAGACTTCCCGGGGTCAAGTGTCTTTTTTACAGTACTGTACTAGACTGCTAGTTGAGAACAAATAAGTTCACATGCAAAAAGATCATTATAATTTCATGCATTACATTTCAAAAATATTATGTTTTAACCTAAGCTATCTGTAGCAATATTTTTATTTTGTACATTATCATTTTGGGTTCCTGGCAGCTTTAGACTTGATAATCTGAAAGACTGAAAATCAGACTTATACCAGTGTTTTGCCAGATGCAGTGCATGATACAAAAATAAATAGTCGAAGTTTAAAAGCTAAAAACTAGTTAGTTAATCAGTGCACATAACGTTGGCAAAAATAAGCTAAATGAAGCAGGACTGCAGAGTGTTAATGATTTCAGTTTTACAGCATAAACTAATAGACCTCTAAACATAAGAACTCTTTTTAACATTAATACTTTTTTTGTACAGGGTTTTAAAACCAACAGTTTGGAACGCTTATGAAAACCAGTTGACCTACACTCTAATGTTCCTGAACGCCTCACAACACGGATGGGAGCTGTTATTAATATGTGGCAGGCGGGATTGTTGGTGGTGGTGGTATGATGTTGCAGTTCCACCTTTCCGAACCTTAGATGTTTGTATCGTAGTCTCAGTTTCACTCCTACTAAAAATAAAAAGTGATCCAAACTTCCTGCATATTTTACATTAGCAGAAAGAGCCTTATTTTGATGAATAGCAGTGAAGAGGCAGAGAGGGAGTGTGGGAGAGACAGAGAACACGAGATACATCCAACGTCTCCGGCCAGAGTCAAACTGGGGACGTTGCAGTTGTGTGATAAACTGCCGTACCAATCATTCCATTATAACATACCTATTTAAATCATAGCTATGTTTATAATACTTCTTTTTTTTTTCGACAGTTTGACTCAGTGCTTTAGTTTGGTTTCTCCATCACTGCCCCCTCTTAATAATCATTTTTCCACAACACTCTCCTCATGAGGCATCAGATCAATCTTCTCTCTCCACCATTAAAACCCCATCTTTTCTGGCCCTGCATAAGGAGAGATGGAAGAAGAGAGGAAAATATTTATCTTCCCTCCTCTCATAGTGCTGATGTTTCTGTGATGTCGGCCTTTATCGATCGGAGAAAGTGGAAGGTCATAGTGTGTGTGTGCGCTCGCCTATCGATTGGTTAGAGGTTGGAGGTTTGTACCTCACCACCTACGCCTAAAAGTGTCACCATGCTGTGTGTGTGTTTTAGTGTGTGCTTCTATGGGTGTGCGTTGTCACTTCCAACATTGATCCGCTTTGTGATGAAACACCTTCCCATCAGCCCCTTCATAATCACTCAGCAGGAGTGAGAAAGAGATGTGTGTGTGTGTGTGTGTGTGTGTGTGTGTGTGTGTAAATGGACTCACACTTGTGTTTCTTTGTGTCTTTACTTTCTCTTCGGTTGTTGGGCGAACCCTACTGTGAACAGGACCTTTTTAAAATGTATTTCACAGTGTTTCATTCCAAGTACATACATACTGTGCGTTAAATAAAGAGTATACACATTGTTTGTGTATGTTGCTGTGCTGGCAGTGTACAAGAGGTGTTAACAGTACACAAATGTGTAAACGCTATGTAGCTTGGCTCTCAGCATCACTGTTTGGTTCATTTTCTGTGCAAGATCATCTGGTGCTATAGTATTTTATAATTTCTGGATAACAGCAGCCTTTGCCCATCTATACAGGGCAACAGATAATTACTGGACAGTGGTAATGGGTAATTACTGGACACCTGCAGGGAGAGCTTGTTAATGCAGGGCAGGGGACGATTCTTAAATGGCTGCAACTCAGTTGACAGATTTTAAACAACTGCAGCTTGTGCTTTTTCAGGGCAGTGGGTAATCCCTGAATGGCTGCACATTTATGCAGGACAATGTGTAATTCCTGGATGGCTACATCTTGCGCTCATTCACACAGGGCAATTGAAAATTGCTGGATTTGTGCTCCTTTATACATGGCAATGGACACCTACAAATCAGGCTTGTTAATAGTGGGCAGTGGGTAATTTCTGGCAGCTACAGCTTGAGCTGGTTTATACAAGACAGTGGATAATTCCTGGATGGATGCCGCTCATGCTTCTTTCTGCAGTGCTCTAGGTAATTCCTGGACAACTGCAGCTGGTGATGATTTTTCCACGACAAGATGTGGTCGTTTATACAGGGCAGTTCATAATATTTGGTGAGCTGGGGTACGGGCTGCTTCATAATTGGCGATGTGTATAATACCCAAATGCTATGTTTGAATGACTTGTTATTGTTCATGTATGTACTGCAAACCAAAAGCACTCAGATCATATTAAATCAAAGACGCTGCCATGTCAGTTTTTTACTCAGTGACTGACATGCTAAGCAGAAGTGCACTGCAATGGCAGTGTCATAGTGGGGCTACAGCCCCACTAAGCATTACATTAACCCTACTATATCCCTGGAGTAGCTTCGACGTAGCCCTACCAAAACATGTGTGATCAATACATTTTTGCATCATTTCCCCCATCACTCGTGTTAGTGTCCTCAATTGCCATGGTTACAAAATTATGTCATGTAAGGTTACGCGAGGTATATTTTCTTTTCAGTAAATTCATTGTTTAGTCTGTCATTGTACACATGCATTTAGTCGCTTCTCCAGCAGAGCCCACTCAGCCTGCATCTAGCCGTGCTCTCAGTCGTGGCAGCCAGCAGCCAGCAGATGAAAGACCTCTCTGAAAAAGTGCCCCTTGCATGAATGTCACTACTAACAAAGGGGCTTCATTTAGAGCTGGTATGACCAGTACTCTTTCTGACTCTCGATGGTGCATTTACTTCCAGACAGAACAACAGATGGATTTTGCTTCTCTGAAAATGCCACTGGTTGAGTACTCGGTGTGTCACAGCTCAAGGTCGGAACCGTTTTACAATAAACATACAGTGCACAGTGCAACCAGCAGTCTCACCCGGTACACTCTGGAGCAAACAGGAAGTTATTTTTTAAAGACAGCATTGTTTCCAGTTGAGAACATTTTGATGTTCTTATACCTCATATACCCTGTTACCCTTTCAGCAATATTCAATGATCTGATCAGAACCATAGAAACATTCATTAAGTCACTTATCACAGGTGGAAAGTGTAGGAAAACAAATGACATGTTGTATTAGAGTGTTTTACTTTGTTCACAGTTTGCTAATTTGCACATACGTTTGTGAAAATATGTCTTTATTATGTTGATGCAGGAAATGTAATCCACATAAAACACAAAACACATATTTACTGCTACAAATAAGTAGCACGTAAACCACGATTCGATGGCCGTGACCCTTCTTGATAAAGCATGTTTTGGGTCACTTCACACCTGTAATGAATGTTACATCATGTTGAGAGCAGCCAGCCCATATTTGGGAGATACTATGAGAGACTATGATACCTGCTCTTATACGTCAGGTGAAGTTCATGGAAATTCACTAACATGCTTTATAATACTCAGCCTTTTCTTCTAAATTCCCTGTTGCTTTCTTGCTTCCTGCTGCAAATTGGCGATGTAAACTGTCTCTGTTTACTCAGAAGTAGACCATTACAGACTGATCAGGCTGTTAGGTCTGTTCTGTGAGGTCACCTCTGTGTGTGTGTGAGTGTGTGTGTGTGTGTGTGTGTGTGTGTGTGTGTGTGTGTGTGTGTGTGTGTGTGGATGATGGTCTCAAAGTTTGGTGTGTGACCTGCATTTCCTGCTTTCACTGTAATAACACACAGGGAACGCAACATTGCACAACAGAAAAACACCTGGAATTACTGCACTTTAAGACGGAGCTTTTACTGGAAATTACACACGCGACACACACACAGCTTTCAGGGTAAATTAATGTCTACACACACACACTCACACACACACACTCAGCTTTCACAGCAAATTACTGCAAACACAGACACACATCGTCAGGAGCAGCTTGAAAAGTAGACACACACTGAGCTTTCACAACAAATTAGAAAATACGCACATGCCCCACACCACACAGTGCTTCTGGAGGTAAAGGTGCAGTTCCAGCATTTATGTGAACCATTTTGTTTTCTGACTGGAGTCACAGAAGATGGAGATCTGTTTCATCTGTTTAGCACAAAGACTGGAAGCGAGGGGAACGTGTTCACATAGCTCCATCCAAAAATGAATAACGTCTCCAGCTACTGCACCACCGTTTACGACGTCCAGAAATAGAAATGTAAAAATACAACTGTGGTTTAGTAAGTAGCTTGCTAGCAAGCAGGATACCAATCGGCGAACCTCAGATTCTGTTGCAGTGCAGCTAGAGGTGGGGCGAAGTTGAAGAAACAGCATTTTTATTTCTAAATGGCAACAGAAATCCCTCTCCTATTATAGTGCAGTGTATTTGCTTTAACCTGCAGTGTCTGCGTCTTTCTGTGTGTCTACGTGCCTTTATTCAACTTTCATCCATTAAAGTCAATTCTACATTCAGGTCAGGCCGGTCACACACATGCACACACACATGCACACACACATGCACACATACTTGAGATAGTTTTTAGACAGATTTTACTCAGTCACCCACAGCAGTGGAGATTTACAGGAATAAATATCCATTTTAGAGGAATTTAAAACTAGAGGGCACAGAGAGTGTGCGAGTGTGTGTGTGTGTGTAGTACAGACGTTTTTAACGGCAGCTGGCTGAAATGAGCCCTAAAATTGAGTGCAGAGAGAGAGAGAGAGAGAGAGAGAGAGAGAGAGGGTGCAGTAGCTGAAGCAAGTGAATGAGCGTAGCAGTCTTCTTCTGCATAAATAGAGGTTAAAAAAGAAAGAGACAGACGGCAGGGCAGAGAGGGATATGGGCAAAATGATAAGGAGAGAGACATTCAGTCATCTGTTCTACATATCAGAGGTCCTTCTTAGTGTAAAGTCTACCTCTCGAGTACTGCATAATGTAAAATATATTACAATATATAATGTAGAATTTTCATGTGTCTCTATAAAACTGTTTGTTTTAAGTTAGCATTAGAAGAAGCCTTTACAAAAACCTCCTGCCACTCAGGAAACACACTTTACGTCCCCCAGTATCTAGTCCCAAGCCTTGGCATCTAGAGCCTCTTTCGATGTCAACACTTATACTGTATATATACATACATCAGTAGAAACAGTGTTGTGACTATTATAATTCTCTAGTGTGTGTTTACTCTAATAGCACACACACATAAAATCTGATTTCTTGCCTGTAGAAACCACCGAGCTGACACCGAACACCCCTAAAGATCAGTCAGGCAGCAGAAACAATATAAATGCAGAGCAGCTTGTTGAAAATGGACACAGTGATGGAAAAACACACAGAGGCTGTGTGTGTGTGTGTGTGTGTGCGCACGCGCACGAGTGCACAGGTATCATCTGTCGTCGGGCACACCGCAGTATAATTTTCAGCTCTTATTCAGATTGTCTCCCAGCTCTTCTTCTGTGGTGTCTGACTCTATTGTTTGGCCTACCCGTCTATTTTCGGCGGAGAGTGACGCTTTACTGCTCAGCGCCGTCTCTGCTTTTTCGGCCGGGTCACCGAGCAGGAACGAATCCGCCCTCCACACCCTGAAATCTCATCTCACAGAGACGAGAGGAGGTGTGTTAACGCTCTTCCGTTTCCATCTACTCATCCTCTGCCTCCTCCACTCGCTCTTCCTCTTCTTTCTTCTGGTTCTCTCCTGGCACCCTCCTCATCACGTTTCCTGTTCTTTTCTATTTTCTTATTCATGTCCATCCATTTCTTACTTTCTTTTCTTTTCCATATTTTCTTACTTTATCTCTTATTCTCTCTTATATCCTTTTTTTCCTCCCAATTTCCTTTCCTCTATTTCTCCTCCTCTGCCTGCTCCCTCCCCTCCTCCTCATTATCTTCTGATCACATCATAAAGTGTGTGTATGCGAGTGTTGAGTGAAGCTTTATTGACATGTACAGATGGACAGAGGCATTTAAAGACTCTGCAGAGAGTCACAACCTTTGACCTTAGGGTTAAATTGAATTTCTCTCAAGTTATGAAGGAGCAGCAGAGGCGGTTTGGTTTTCGATGATTAGTTCTCTGTTGGGAGTCTTTATGTTTTGAAAGCTGAGATCTTTCCATAATTACACACGGACATACAGTGATGTGAAATTCTCTCAACATGTCATTTTACGCGCGCGTGTGTGTGATTATTGCTGTGTTTTGAGGATGGTTACACACTGCAGCATTTTAGTGGCAACAACTAGCACTGCTGATCACCCACACGTCACACACACTGCTGTCAGAAAATGTTGAGATTTGCTCCCTGGGGGAACATGACGGTCAGTGTGCGTGGTCGTTCTGGTGACAACAGTTTAAGAAATACTAAAAACTCTGAGCAAGCACAGAATACACATGCGTAGTAGTAGTAGAAGAGACGAGAAGAGTCATTATTCATTGTGTTTTCATTTTCATGATTTTATTTGCACCAGTGTACCAATAAATCTGCATAATCCAGAAAACACTTTCATCCTGATAACAAGTTATGCAAGTTACTCCTGTTCTGTGACACTGTGCTCAGGAACTTCTAGTGCAGTTTTTTATAGTTTTAAGCTGTTATGGCTCATCAAGACAAATGACTACATGGCTATGTTTGGTTTACACATGTGCCAGTGACGGACAGTGACCCACGTGGTAATAATGTGGGTATCTGTGTATCTCATCTGTTTGCCACTTTCTTTAGAAAAATCCACTGAACACGTTGAAAGGACATACAGTTCAGCTTCTTCCTGTTACCCTGTTATTCCCTCTCAAGGGATAGTTTGTCTGCGACATGCAGGACCAGCTTGCTCATGGTAACTGAGCCAATGCTAGTACAGCAAGCCTCTCTGTTAACTCTGATTATCAGCTTAGATGAAAAGATCTGGTCACAGCATCCTTCAGAGAGGTGGATATTTGAGGTAAATAAATCACTATTGTATGTATTTAATGTAATTTTTATTACCATGGAATTGCTACATGAAGCGATTCTCGTCCCATATAAAAATGTAAAAAAACACAAACCTTTGATTAATCACATGCTGTTTTGAGGTTTGAGGTTTTGAGGAAATGGAAAGCTTCAAGAGATACTATGACTGCCTGATTCTAGCATGTCCTCATGTTAGATGGAAGGCTACGTAGTGTATTAGCAGTCAAATGTGCTAGATACAGTACAAAACTAGCATTTTACCCAGTTCTTATATCACTAAGCTTCTAGAGCGGTTTATTTTGTCTCTGTGTGTCCTGACCACTGACTTGCAGGCAGGGGACTGATACAGGAACATTACCAGGTCAGTCAGTATCCCTTACAGTTGTCATTAAAAAGGGATATGGCACATATGTAAATCTACCTACAGCAGGTTGTCATCAAAGACTGTGCGACTGTGGCAGGAAAGGGACTAGTGCAGGAGGCCACCAAGACACCTGTGACTCATCTGAAGGAGATGATCACAGCTGTTTCCTGGCTTCTTCACCAGTCCAAGCTTTCCGAGAGACATCATATTAATTCTCAGCTCGAGTCTGAAGTCAACTGGAAGAAGCTTCTGTTGTCTGAAGAAACCATGAGGCTCGAGGCTCTGACTCGTGAAGAAGCCGACTGATACTTGTTATTTTAAAAGAGGAGCACATTTTGAATCAGTCACGAATAAGATCACTGTAATCTGAACGTTGATTTAACTTTCAACTTTCAGATGTTGATGTGTTGTTTGATAACTAAACTCTTCAGATGCTCTGCTGCTTTTTCTTCTTGCCTGTGATCTTCTTTACCACTCTTCTTCCTCCTTTTCTTCCTTCTTGTCTCTTCCACGTCTTTTCTGTTCGTTATCTGCTCATCTCATCTGTCATTTGCTCTTTTCGTTTTTTCTTTGCATCGCCTCCTTTGCTCCCCTCCTGCACCCCGCCCCTGTCGTCCTTCGCCCCCCCCCCCCCCCCAACCCCATTCCTCCTCTTCCTCCCCCTCCCCGGAATGAACTCTTAACAGAAGCCACGCCTGCTCAGTATAGACCCGTCCACACACCTCCCCCTCCTCGCCCTCCTCCTGCTCCTTCTGGCATCCCTTTGACTTACTCCTCCTCCTCTGATCCCCCACCAGTGTCCCCCAGCCCAGGCGTTGCCCTTCCCTCTGCCCCCTGCGACCTGGTCCCTGTCCTAGTGTCCAGCCGATTTGTTCGACTCAGCTGGCGCCCCCCAGAGGAGACCAGAGGAGCAGTGCAGACCTACGGTGTTTACTACTCCCAGGACGGCATCGAGAGGTAAGACAGGATTTTCTTTTCTTTATTTTTGCTTGGCCCCACATAGTTTCTGAATCCTTCCTCTAAGGAGGTAGTTCTCACCTGGGGGGTCAGGATGTGAGCAGTTTACTTTATTAAACGATTCTTTAATCGTTGCTTTTTGTTAAAAGCAACATTTATTGTTCACAATTAATGTGAACCAATGTGAGAAAGAAGCGTCAGTCTTTATTTGTTCATTATCCATGCAACCACGATGAGCAGTCACAACCAGAGATACTGCAGCTTCACAGGTTCAAAAGCCAAATCATTTGCATTTATTAAAATCATAATGCTCAGTTAAGAAAGTTTGTTGAACAGGTGTTTATGGGTTACACAATGAGTGGTGCATGTGTAAGTGGTATCATGCACTAAACATATACTCTAAGCATGTATGTATATACAGGAAGTACAGCCTCACCTGTTATCAAACCAAAACTCTCACACTCAGCAACAAAATTTCTTTCTTCTTTTAATGAAGACATAGACACAGACATAGTTACATATGCATGCAGCATAGTTACAGATATGGGTAACTATGCTGCATGCAAATGCTCAGTAAAAAAACATGTTAACATGATTTTTTGTTTATTTTTTTAATAAATATGGTCGTGACAGCATGATCTAGAGTATTTTTTATTTTTATACAGTCAGGTCCATAAGTATTTATATAGTGACACAGTTTCCATTACTTTGGTTCTGAAAAGAAACATACTCTGAAGGCTTTCAGAAGACTTTAGTTGCTAAAGGCAAAACTAAAAGCACCCAAAGAATAAACAGGAAGTGGCGACAGCTGCAGTAAAGACCGGGCAGAGCATCACCAGGGAATAAACCCTGCATCTAGTGATGTCTGTGTGTTCCAGACTACAGGCTGTGTCTCAGTTCAGTTCAAGGTCTGCATCCTCAGAAGGCTGCATTTGTAGATCTGTAGATCAGTTGCATCAAATGCAGCAGAGAAATGCAGCCTTGTTTCCCCAGGCAATGAAGGATCCAACAAGTGGATGCTTTATGGCCAAGACTATCCCAAGATTCTTTGCTTCTTTAAAGTATGCGGCTGCTGAATTGAGACACAGCTAATGACTGCAAAAGACCCACAACAGAGCATTAAAACTGACAGTTCAATATGCTATTGGTAGTGTATCCAGTTGAGCCCCTAAAATTCAATGGATAGAACTACATAGTTCAGTCCAATATTTTTTGAGTCTGACAGTCTGAAATCTGAGGTGATGTACAGATCCAATGTAATGGAAACTGTGTTACTACCCAAATACCGATGTCCAACTGTATAAGCACTATAACAATGCTGTGCATAACCTTCGTGTAGTTGACAGACTGGAGATACAGGGACAAAGACTGATAGTGTAGAGTTGTATACTTACAGTTTGTCAAAGACAACACTTTCCTTTGATCATAGCTCTGCTGCACACAGCAGTTCTGAACGTTTAGTAGAAAAAGCTCTGGTTGACATATTGGCGAGTCCCTCGCTGATGTTAAATGGTAACCTCTGACAGTCGGGGCTTCAGCTGAAGGCTTTCACATCCAGGCTTTTTAGCTTTCTTACCTCAGGGACAAACCGGCCTGCAGCGCTTTAAAGCTTTGAACGGTACGCTGGGCAAAAGAGCCACTGAGGTTTCATCTGGGAATGATGCGACAGAAAGAGAGTGTCAGTCCTAATGACTTACAGAAGGAACAGAGGCAGACGTTTTGTCAGTTCTAATGACTTAGAGAAAAATACAGAGATGAGTTTTGTCAGCACTAATAACTTGCAGAAAATGAGATGGGAAGAAAGGGAAGAGAGACACAGAGAGAAAACAATGACAGATTAAAGGAGAAAGGGAGATGGCATGAAGGGAGCAAGAGGATGAATTTTGTTGGCAGTTGTAATGACTTCCAGGAAATATGTTGACAGTAAAATGGAAGAAATGGTAGCAAGAAGAAAAAAAAAGACTTAAATTGGTGTTTAAAGCCTTTTATTAAAAGACATTTGACAGTGTCACTACATGTATTAACTATACAACATGTTGAACTGATATGTAAGTGTAGTCACAGTAATGCGTGACAGTGGTACACGATTACAACGATCAGTGCCCCTCATGGCAGCAGCAACATGGTTTACTAACAATAGCCAGTGACCATTTTACAACTGTAAACTACACTGCTCAAAAAAATAAAGGCAACACCAAAATAAGACATCCTAGATCTGAATGAATGAAATATTCTTATTAAATACTTTGTTCTTTGCATAGTTGAATGTGCTGACAACAAAATCACACAAAAACTATCATTGGAAATCAAATGTATCAACCCATGGATTGGTCTGGATTTGGAGTCACACTCAAAATTAAAGTGGAAAAACACACTACATCCAACCTTGATGTAATGTCCTTAAAACAAGGTGGTGGACGGTCTCCTGAGGGATCTCCTCCCAGACCTGGACTAAAGCATCCGCCAACTCCTGGACAGTCTGTGGTGCAACAGAATGATGGTGAGGTGGCGTTGGTGGATGGAGCAAGACATAATGTCCCAGATGTGCTCACTTTGATTCAGGTCTGGGGAACGGGCGGGCCAGTCCATAGCATCAATGCCTTCGTCTTGCAGGAACTGCTGACACACTCCAGCCCCATGAGGTCTAGCATTGTCTTGCATTAGGAGGAACCCAGGGCCAACCGCACCAGCATATGATCTCACAAAGGGTCTGAGGATCTCATCTCAGTACCTAATGGCAGTCAGGCTACCTCTGGCGAGCACATGAAGGGCTGGGCAGCCCCCCCAAAGAAATGCCACCCCACACCATTACTGACCCACTGCCAAACTGGTCATGCTGGAGGATGTTGCAAGCAGCAGAACGTTCTCCACGGCTTCTCCAGACTCTGCAACGTCTGTCACATATGCTCAGAACCTGCTTTCATCTGTGAAGAGCACAGGGCGCCAGTGGCGAATTTGCCAATCTTGGTGTTCTCTGGCAAATGCCAAACGTCCTGCACAGTGTTGGGCTGTAAGCACAACTCCCACCTGTGGACGTCAGGCCTTCATACCACCCTCGTGGAGTCTGTTTCTGACCGTTTGAGCAGACACATGCACATTTGTGGCCCGCTGGAGGACATTTTGCAGGGCTCTGACAGTACTCCTCCTGTTCCTCCTTGAACAAAGGTGGAGGTAGCGCTCCTGCTGCTGGGTTGTTGAACTCCTACTGCCTCCTCGACGTCTCCTGATGTACTGGCCTGTCTCCTGGTAGCGCCTCCATGCTCTGGACACTATGCTGACAGACACAACAAACCTTCTTGCAACAGCTCACATTGATGTGCCATCCTGGATGAGCTGCACTAACTGAGCCACTTGTGTGGGTTGTAGACTCCGTCTCATGCTACCACTAGAGTGAAAGCACCACCAGCATTCAAAAGTGACCAAAACATCAGCCAGAAAGCATAGGAACTGAGAAGAGGTCTGTGGTCACCACCTGCAGAACCACTGCTTTATTGGAGATGTCTTGCTAATTGTCTATAATTTCCACCTGTTGTCTTTTCCATTTGCACAACAGCATGTGAAACTGATTGTCAATCAGTGTTGCTTCATGTCTGTGCCGATGTTTCCTCAAGTGACCCGGTCCCCTAAAAAAGATCTTCCTATACAACTAAACTGCAACAACAAATATGTTTTTGTGGCAAATATAATCACATTATAATTATGTTCTGTATTTATTGAATTAATCAAGTGCTCCATTTACTCACAGAGAGCTATTTGCAAAGAGGTGTTTGTGGTGGAAGGAGGGCATTGATGTCATGTGTGTGGTTAGGTTTGGGCAGGAAAACCACTTTGGCTAAGGTTAGAGAAAGATTGTGGTTTTTGTTTAAAGTTTAATAAACATGTGTGAAAGGTGTTAAATATGTCTGTAGCCTAGGAGCAGTCAATGCTTAAACTCAAGTGTAAAGAATTATACACTAAAAAAACACAATAGTCACAAAAGTGGAAGTTGTACTGAAGCATCATAAGAAAAGTGGATGTTAAAGCGAAGATATTGTGATGAAACATTGTGTTGATTGTATTGTATTGTATTTATATTACTCATGACCATATTCTCTGGCAACAATTGTCAAAATCTATCCAAAAACCTATTTGTGATGCAGTTTAGTTGTATAGAAACATCATTTCTAGGAGACAGACTTGCCTGAGGCCAGTACAGCCAAGTATCATCAATATTCATTTAGGTTTACAGGGTTGTAAAGAGACGAGATTTTACATTCAACAGTGTTTGAGGATAATATAGACACATTGGTTGGTGGAAATGTATTTGTTGTATAAATAACATTGAATTTGAAATGTAATTACTGTGCAGTACATGGATAATTTTATGTTTATGTCGTGATCAGTTGTCCTCACTTGCTACTTAGGATGGATTTGTTGATGCTGCATGTACAAGACAGTGAAGAAGAGGGTAAAACAGAAAGTCAGGAGGGCAGGGAGAGTTGTAAAAACAGACAGAGGTGTGAGATGAGACCGAATGAGTGAAAATTGACAAGGAGAAACAACTGTTTCTCTCTGCGGGTTATTTGTTGTAGAGCGGTCTGGATGACATCAGAATATGGCCTTTGAAGGGCAAACAGAGTTCACACTGTGTGACAGAATCCAACCTGCTGCTTAACTCGACACCCAGCTCGGCCTCTCTGCCTTTTACTCAGCAACTCAGAGGAAAATATGGATTGATAAACCCAGCGAACGCCGCTTATCTTTTATATTTTCTTTAACCTTTGTGTCTTGGTGCCGCTGCTGATTTTGTTTTATGTATTGTTCTGTCAGTATGGCTGTTTTTTAATCCACAGCCAGGTGCATGAAATTTACTGTGGACAAAAAGTCAGTAATGAAAGTATTTTACTGTGTGTTGTGAATGGTTATAGTTTTGAAAAGTGACCACATGAATATATGCCTTTAATTAATGTGAAGAGTGGGCTGGGTTGTGTTGACAGTAGAGTCGGGAGAGAGCCCAAACTTGGAAACACATTAGTGGTGTGTTTTAACAGGTTAGAATAACACAACATGGATTACAGTTACAATAAGAGGGTTTTAAGGGAAGCAAATCTCTTAGATATAACAACATGTGGTTGTTTGCTAAATTGGCAACGAAACTAGTTGTATTTTTGAATACCTATTAATTCTGATGTGACACTGTAATTAAAAAATTAAGGTAATTTTGTGGTGCAACGGTAGATGGGAGGTAAAGAGGGTTTTACTCACATAAATCTTTTAATCAAATGCAAAACAAACCATTAAAAACATGACACGTGATCATCCATGATGGTTTTCCCAACACCGACATCATCTCATCTGACTGTAAATCTGAGGTGCTGGAACTATTTCCTGGCAAACAGCTGCCGGGTACAGTGATCGTCTACAGCTTCCTGAATCTTTTCATCGCAGCGATGCTGTCATGTTTGGCTTCATCAGGCCTGCACAGCGAGCAAACCCTTGTGTGGACGGGTAAATGAATGAAGAAGTTTTCATGTCTGTTTGTGAACAGAACATCTTAATTATTGAGCCTCTGAGGTGTTGGTAGGTGGGGTTTTTTTCAGGACCAGGCATTTTTACACCTGCTTCCTATTATTTTTATCTTTGATTATTATCATCTTATTGAGTATTTGCAGTTATATGCAAATAGATATAGACTGGAGATAAAATAGCAATAGCAATCTTTTAGTTAAATTAATTTTCAGTCACTAAAAGTGCAATTGTTGCATAAAGCAGTTTGTTCTCATCTATCTCTAGCAAGTGAAAAGGCATATTATGTAAAATGTCAAACTATTCTGTTAACAGTCGCTCTGTGTAGCACTTTGTCAAAACTTGAAATGCCAAACAGGTGTTCCAGCTGTAATTGTGATTAATTTCTTTGCTTTTCGTTGATTTAAAGGTGCACTTTCTCACTCACTGGTAGCAACATTCATCTGGTAGATACTGAATTTTGTCACTATTTTCAGTACATGTGTTTGATACATGCTTTCCTCTGTCTAAATGAAGGCTCAGTTACAGCCAGTGTTTTTGTTGTTCCTCTGTGTTTCTCACTGCATAAAATCAAGTCAAGAGTCTGCAGTAAAAAATCAATATGAGAGAGATTCATCAGTGCAGGCTACAAAATAAAGTTTCCTAAAGCAGAAAAAAGCTTGAAGTTGAACTCATTTAAATGATATTTTGACTGTCAGCACAGCACAGCACAGTACAATGAGCTGAGCAGAGAAATCTCCAGAGTGAATTTAATACTGTTTTGGAAACAGGCTATAACTGGTGCAGCTGTCGCTTCAGTTTTTTGGTGATTGGTTGAGGATTGAGAGGCTGCAGAGGTGCTGTAATCTGAGGATTAGCTGCAGTCACTGAGGGATTACACAAATTACAACTGATTACTGCTCAGATTATCTACACTATTACAGAGTCAAACTGGGTTCTCTCTTACATGTCGTGCTGTTTGAAAAGTATCAGCTCTGAGTTTAAAAAGTGTGGCTTGATGAAAAAGATAAGTGCTGTAACTTTTACAATTTTAAAAGCAGCTCATAGTTAATGAGCGGTGTGTTTTTCTGTGTCAGGGAACGGTCAGTGAACGTGTCAGAACCTGAGTCTTTGGAGCTGACGGTTTCAAACCTGAAACCAGAGGAGAGCTACAGCTTCAGGGTTGTCGCCTACAATGACGTGGGACCAGGAGAGAGCTCCGCCCCCCTGAGGATCACCACCAAACCTGACCGTGAGAATCTTTTGTTTTCTCGTTTGTGAGACTTTATTTTGACTTGACTTACACTTAACTTTAACCATAACCACCACTTCAGTCTAACCTTTAAAAGTACCAGCAGGTTGTCCAGTGATTTACATCATAGGGACCAGTATCAGGTATAAACTGATTTTGCTCCCCACAGTAAATTAACAACCTACATACATGTATTTCTTAATAAGCATATTATACTACAGTATGTATGGATACTGAATTGACTGGAATAGAAACATCCACTTCCACCCTTTTTTGTTCCAACTCCTGCTTTTGGCAAATACTTTTTAAAGATAAGAAACCTGTTATTTTACCATTTCTGCAGGGAAAGTGCTGCGATACTATCAGTCCAAAGAGTAAAGAGTCCTCTTCCCTAAAGCACTTTCTCTTGAAACACAATAGTTTGTCTTAAAGCAAAATATAATTCTTCTTCCTGTTTATCAATCACGTACAGAAACTCTCACGTCAGGCTTTTGAAAGTGGTCAGAGTGATTTTCTCCGGCTCTTAGCAGCATTTTTCAGACTCCTCTTCATGACATTTTGTGTAATTGCTGGGCGCTTGACAGATGACTTTGCCCTTGGACTGTTTCAATCCTGAAGACATCTAGAGACACTTTGGACTCATTTTCACTCTACAGAAATTTATTTCCTTCTGCAATAAAACCAGTTAGTAGCAGCATCACAGTGCAGAAATATTCATAAGTGAAAGAGGCCAGGTGGTAATGAAACATTATCATTTAAGCACTACAAGCTGTAATAGTAGCAGAAGTGTTACCACTTGTGTGTAGAAGTAATAGTAGTATCAGTATGTGGGAGTGTGTGTCAGCATTATGTTCTATCTGTGCCTCCACAGTCCAGGTTCCCAGCAGGGTGGAGTTTTTCCATGCGGAGGCTCTGTCTCCCACCTCCATCCAGGTGGGCTGGGAGCCTCCCAGCCAACCAAACGGCCCCGTCCTGGGCTACAGACTGTTGTGGACAGAGAGTCCGTCCGGCAAGGAGCAGGTCAGCCGTGCACAGCACAAGGGAGATTTTTTGAAATGTCATACAAATCAGTTTTACTCAGACTTTCTGAGGTGTAATCACTGCTGTGTGTTTGTATTTAGAGTGTGGAGGTGAGCGGACTGAACTACAAGATGGAGGGACTCAATAAGTTCACAGAGTATACAGTTCGGGTTTTGGCGACCAACCGCTATGGACCAGGCACCACCTCAGAGACCATCAGCGTTACCACCCATTCAGACGGTGAGTTTAATGATTCAATATGTTTTAGACAGAAGAAGGTATCACCTCTTGATTAATGACTTAGGGTACAGTGGAAAACATTTTTTGTAAGTCTGAGGTTGTATTTTACACAGAATTCAAAGAGGGGGTACCAACTTGCCTAACTTTCAAATTAAAAGGTTGATGCTGTCAGTGGTCATTATCCTGGCACATTATTATAACACCAAATAACTAAAGTTAAACATAATAACAGGTTGCAAACATAATAACACCAGTCGCCCAAAATGCCAAAGACACAGTTTTACTGGACGCCTCAGCCCTGATCACTGAGATTAATGGTTCACTCTCAGTGAACCTTTAACATTGACCTGAAAGTCATTGGTTGTTTAAATGAGAACATTCCCAATGAAGATAATCCATATTTATACAAGCTAATGTGTGCTAAGAGATGAATGCTTGGTTATATTATATTGATTTTACTTAAACCAATACATCCAAATCAATTCAACAAGGACAACCTTTATATACGAGGAGGCAGCTGATGTATTTCAAACACAGCGTGTCCAGAAGATGGAAGTGTAATGAGAGTGATGCTGGCAGTCTGACTGGTTTGAACTGGTCCCAGTTTGAAGTTCTGCAGCCGCTCAGCTGAGACCACATAACTGCAGGGCCAGGTGCCGGCTATTACCTCAAATGTGTGAGAGAGAGAGAGAAAGAGAGAGAGAGACATGGCCATTAGTTTAGAAGTATAGGAAAGGAGCCAAGTAACAGCAGCACACTTTTCTTTCAGTATCACACATTGTCATAGACGTCTGTGAAGATTCTCAGTCATCCAGGTAAAGTAGTCTGAGGATTGAGTCATGGCAACTGGACTTCTTTCTTCCA
>JAUYWH010000014.1:18883280-18952994 GCA_034779795.1 Ctenopoma multispine | reverse complement strand
GGTGGCTGTGTGTGTGTGTGTGTGTGTGTGTGTGTGTGTGTGTGTGTGTGTGTGTGTGTGTGTGTGTGTGTGTGTGTAGGTCACAGGGTGGATGAGGTTCTCTGTATGCAGCTCTCACACTGCAGCTCGGCATACAGAAACAGAGAAACCCACTGAATTAATTCCAGTTTGAGTTTGGAGTTTTGTTTTTCTTCAAAGCGTTTTCATCCTATCGATCAGTCACACTACAAAGAGTCAACGTACAGCTGGAAATACAATAAAACTAACTGTACTTCTAAAAACCAAATGCACCAGTAATGCCATCTGTCCTGCATCAGCACCACAGGAGTTTCTAAATAACATTTTCTGTTTGCAAGAGAAGAAGCAGGAGGTTTACATGAGGAAGAACATTTAAAGTCAACTACAATTCTCATGCTTCTAGTTTTGCAGTCACACTGTACAGACACATGACCCCATATTTACATATGCAACAATGCTATGTTGGTGGAGGTGTGTGCTTTCAGATATCTGTGAGATGATGACCATTAAATTCTTCACAGTGGACCTTCATTACTTGACAGTGATGATGTGAGGCTGAGACAGATCCGCCAACTACTCCAAGTTTAAATGACTTAGAATTTTACCATATACTAAAGTTATACTAACTCAATTTGTAACTGATATTACCCACTTGAAACATGTACCTGAGTTCATGTAAACCAGATTAAGTATTAAGTTTTAGCATTAGAATTACCAATGCTTGCATCATTGATAGAAACACTAAGCTAACAGTAAACCTATGGATAGTATTGTTGTAGCAGCAGTAATAGTATCATAGATTTTATTATTTATTATTAAGTAATAAATATAACGTTTTCTTCAGATGTGTTTGTGATCATCACTTGATGTCGTTTTTGTTGGTACTCATTACTGCCTCATCTGATTCATCTTTCTGCAGACCTCACTGCATTTTCCTCACGTTCTCTGAGGCAAAATTAAAACAGATGGAGGTTCTTGGTCTGTTTGAAGGTGGTGAACAAGGCCACGGCTTCTCTTGCCCTGCTGCTTTACAATGTCAACTACATCTGAATACAAAGCAGCAAAAGCAAGGCCTTTTGCTCCTGACATTTTGTGCTCCACTCAGACATAAAAAACACAGAGAAATAACTCAGTGTTATTGTACAGCCTGAGGCCACTTCACCTCTAATTCACACATGGAAAGAAGATACATACTGAAATGAGTTTAATTGATCCACGGAGCCCATTTGGTTCAGTCAGCGCCGTGGAAAAGATGAAACTGAACAACTCTATGACCTCCAGACTGTGGTTCAGCTGTTTCATTATCAGCAGGTGGAAAGTGGACAATCATTACTGTACAGTGTAGCTTTGGTGTGAGCCAATGAGATTCACTGTCTCTGGCAGCACAAACCTCTGAAGCACTGACACAATTAGGAATGTTCGGTTTGTTTCACTAATCTAACATTAAGTTAGTTAATTATTGCTCTTTAGGTAAGAGAAAGATTTGATTGGATGGATCAGTTAGAGTAAAAACAAAGTAATGGCAAACAATAACAGAACCTTTAATAATGGCAGTAGTAACAATCACAATAGTAGCAGCAGCAGCATTAATAAAACAGGAGCAGCAGTGTGAATAGAAGTGGTGATAGTGGTAGATAGCAATGTAATAACAGTAGTAGCAAACGTAATAGAAGTAGTAGCAGCAGTAATAGATGTAGTAGCTCTGGCAGTATTGTAATTATAGTAGTATGAACTGAAACAGTGGATTTAATAATAGTACCACTAGTCTAAAGAAGCACTAGCTGCTGTTGTTGTTGTTGTTTCCTTCGAGATAAAGACTGTGATGATCCTGTCCTTCGTCATGCATAGTTTGCCTCTTCATATCTCTGTGGGAGTTGTTCCAACTTGGATGTAACTTCTGTATTGTTTCCATGGATACCTCACATCCAACTGTGTGCTGTCAAAGTGGCTAATTAGTTAATGAACCGCATGCTGATGCCCGAACCAGAGAGAAAGACAATACGGAGGACTTTGGCTGACACACTCTCGTATTTAGTTTTCCCCCTTCCTCTATCTCTCTCTCGCCATCCTTCTGCCTCCTCCGTCTCAGTAATCAGTTCTGCTGTAATCAATTAGTAGGATGAGGAGCAGCAGAGAGAACAGGTGCAGCTAAATGTTAATGAATTCCTCTGTGGCCGCCGTCACAGTAACACTGGCTGAATATCTAAACTGCTCATTGGCCTGATGACATACCCCACAGCTGATGGAGGGACGCACACACCATCACTCTGAGCCTATGCGTTTTAATATGACATTAACAGCAGATGTGTGAATGGCTGTGATACAATCTGTACATGTGTAAGTGGCCGTCTGCTTCTGAGCTGTGCATATTTTGTTTTAAATGATAATCCACTTCATTTCATGCTGTTGCTAAAACTTATACCACGACAAAGACGTATTGCTTTCTAATTAGCAAAAACAAGCACACAAAAAGAACCCAGTGGATCATGAGGGAGAGCAGGTCATCTGCTGACCACATGGTCAACAGGTCCATCCCCAGCTCTTCCTGTTTATATGTGAGTGGCCTTGAGCAAGACACTGAACCCCAGCTTGTGCCTTCAGTTGACAAAATAGTGGGAAACCCTAGACATTACACACACTCACATACAACTAATGCACAACAGCAAATGTGCTTTGATGTAACCTAATTGTGACTGGATTATGTTTTATCTTAGCATCAAGATGGAATTCCTTATTTAGGGTGTGAACCTCTCTCTCTCTGGTGTGACAATCCTGCACTTTATGTCCCCTGACCTCCTGGCTACTGGTGCACTGCTGTAGATAACTGTACCACTTCATTCAGAAGAAGAAAAACGTCTTCCAGTCTCTCACAGAATAATCTGGAAAACACTTACAGACTGGAGTGAACAGTGATCTTTTTTTCCCTTTGCAGATTAATTAATCTTCATTCATTAATGACCACCTAACACACAAACACAGGGTCATACTGGTTTATCGGTTGATGGCAGCTGCCTCGCAGAAAGGAGCACACTGGGGGCAGAGCAAACATCTGCTGTGTGTATGTGTGTTCAGTGCATGTGTGCAGGTGTGTGTCAGAGGTGGGTTGTTAACATGCAAATAAAGTAATTAAAATTCAACACACACCAAACAATGTAAAAAATAACCCAACGCTGAAATATATACAATATAGTTTATTGCCAGTACACACACATACACAGTGAAATTCAAACTACACCAGACTCTTACCACAGAAAAACCGACAGACATCACCTCAGCATCAGACTCTTCTCAACTAAAACAGAAAGACAACAGAAGTCAGACGGGTTTCTCTGCTGACTGCTGTTCAGATTCACGGATCCATTTCCAGTCTTACTGTAATAAAAACATAAACACAGTCAAACGTAATCTGCGTTCATGCCACATCTTTGCGATATAATCTTATACACAAGTGATAACATGATTGAAGTTTTTTTTCCTTTGGGATTATTATTTTCAAATAAATTTTTTCCTATTGTTTAAAAAATAAAATCTTTGAATGTACATATGGTCAGAGTATAAATCAATGTAAAATAATATTCTGGTGAAGAGGTTAAACAGAAAAAACAATTTTTAATTTAATTTTCATTTTTTATTTTAATTTTTACGATACGTAACATGGCCTTTTAAAATACAGTTCACATTATCTCTTACTCAGTGTATATATATGTATATGTGTATGTTTACACCACATTTTATGATGATGGACACAAGTGATTTGGTAGAAAATGACAAAGCTATGGAAAATGATTGCAAATTTAATTTTTTTTTTTTTATCACCGGAAAAATACTAAAGCAACCAAAAAGATATATAAGAAGATAAAAAGAGAAAGAGACAATAAAAACAGAGATGCCAAAAAACAGCCACAGAGACATAAAAGCACTACAAAGACTCAAAACAAATGTAAGAGACAAATCAACTTCAAAGACATATCAACCATAAATAGATACTAAATCTAAAGACAACAGACTCAAAACAGCCACAAAAAGACACAGCTACAAAGAGACAGACTAAAACTACAAAGAGGCCTTTCACTCGTCTATCATGCTGTGCTGTTTATGCCACATGTTGTTTTGCAGCACATTAACTTTATTTCATGTTTTCTTTGTTTTGTCTTATAGAGCATCAAAGTGTCATGGCAGCCACCGCCACGCAGCACCCAGAATGGCATCATCACAGCCTACAAGATCAAATACAGGAAGACTGGTCGGCGTGGAGACCAAGAGGCTATCGAACCTAACAACTTCTGGTATCTGTTCACAGGTGAGGCTCTGCAAGTGTTTTTTTTTAGATTTTAGTTTGTTTGAATTAGTAGAGTCAGGTGGTTTTAATTGCATACATAAGGTTGTTATTCATTGATTTGGTTTGTTAATGAGATTTCTTGACAATATGAAAAATATGTTGTTGAAAATCACCAGATGTACTGTGTATCTAAATATATATAGTGTGTATCTCTCCCCCCTTTTCCATTAACATAAATTTAATAAAACTGGATTTTTTGTTTTCACAATCATTCTGACTGAATATAGAAATTAAATCCATTGTTTCCACTTGTGGGGATTTAAGGAGTCCACAGACAAGTGTTTCACTGAACGTAACCTGAGGCTGACAAATTCGTCCAACATAAACGTTCACATAGACAAAGAGAAGATTAAATCCCTGAGATATGTGTTTCAGTGTGTCTGGAAATGTTTGTGCAACGTGCTTGTGGGTGGGTCACACTGTGGACTGTGTGTTTCTTTTTTCGTCTTTGAAAGAAAATTTGCATTTGCATGAGTTAACATCTACACGTTTGTGCATGCATTCAAACTGCCACCAGCTATTATTTCAATTTGGGGTTAGCAGGATTTGAATGAAACTGAACTTCATTTTCATTATTTTCCACTGATGGTTATCTTCATCTGTCCTGTGTCCACACAGGAAGTCATTCCCCTGTGGCAGGTGTTTGTGTTTGTCTGTGTTGAATCTGATGTGCCTCCTGCAAACCTAGCTGTCAGCAGTAATCACCCCTTTCTACTGTCTGGGAATATAAACCAAATTTCAATAAATAAAAAGAATTGCTGCTCCACTGAGGAGATTAAAGGGCAACACCTGTATTAACATTTACATTTTAGTACACAGTAAAACGTCTTCAAATAAAAAGTGATTTAAACAAGAGTTTAAACATGTCACTTATTGTGTAGAGGATGCCAGAACTAAGTTTTGTCTGCTTAAAGCCTCATGGGTGGAGCTTTGTTCTTAAGGCGGTGCTAAAGGGAAAAATCATGTGCTCGTTCAAATCTAAATGGTTCCTCTTCTGGTGAGGAGGAATCTGATCAAGACTTTAAACAATAAAGTCACTGGTAAATCACAAACAAGACAAGAAGTCTCAGAAATCCTTTCTGCTGAGAAACATTCAGTAAGTCTTACAAGTCTCAAATCAAGCCACAGACAAGTCCAGAAGAAAAGCCCAAGTCAGGACATACAAACCTGTAGCCAGTCCCAAGAAAAGACCAGCAATTCCTGGTACAAGTCCCACGTCAAGACCAGAAAGTTCCAAATCAAGAATTATGTCCTAAGTCAAGACCGGCACATTCAATTATCAATTAAGTCCAAGCCTACACATTACACTGAGGTTCTTCATGGACCTTTATCAGATAATATCTAATAATTTTACTATAGAGGCAGCAACAGTGTAATGCATTCAAAACTAGTCTATGAGCCTTAGCTGCTGTTGCTATGGAGAAGATGATGATGATGATTTCACAAGAGTGAATCAGAACTATAGCAAATAAAGACTGTGTCATCATTACAGGTACTGAGAGTCTGATAATTCAGAAGGGAAAATGAAACATTTCTCCTTGATGACTATCACGTAACCCTGGGTGTGGTACCGCTGTTTGGGAGACTCCTGTATGTCTGTGTTATATTCATTCTATGACCTGCATTAGATTTCTAGTAGTTGTATTGTTTAAATGATAAAGCTAGTTAAATCGTAGGTATAATAAGATGTTCTGTCTCTCTCTCTCACCAGGTCTGGAGAAGGGCAGTCAATACAGTTTCCAGGTAGCCGCCATGACGGTCAATGGAACAGGTCCAGCCAGTGACTGGTACACCGCTGAGACCCCAGAGAACGACCTGGACGGTAAGAACAGAGAAAGACACGGGAAGTTCAGCACCATTGTTGTGAGGACATGTTGGCACTTTAAAGAGCTTGAGGGTTATTACTTGATTTTAAGATTATAGTTAGAATTAGGTTGAGATTTATGTAAGGGGCAAGAGAATGTTCTCACATCTATAGAAAGATGTGTCTTTGTGTGTGGCAGCAGCGATCTGTACAACAGCATGTAAATACTTCCACTGTCTCAACACTCACATAAATATTTAACCAGTTTAAGGATTGAGGCGGATGGATAGGTGGAAGATTTGCCTCTGGGGAGCAAGGGAAGTGGAGGAAGGATGGAAGGAGGAGGAGGAGGAAAAGAAAGGAAAATAACAAAATGTAAGGGAGAAGAGAGGAGACGAGATAAAAGGAAAATGACCTGAAAGGAGAGGACAGAAGGAAAAGAAAGAGTAGAAAATATCTGAGAAGATATCACATGTTTAGAAATGGAGTGGTGCTTTTGCTTCTCCTGACTTTGAGAACCTATTTATCATTGATAAGCAGCATATAAACAATTATTAATGTTATATATCACAGTTGCAAGACAATGTAGTCAGTGTTAGAACTGTTGATTAATCCTGTGCATTAATACAATGCTGTTAAATTATTAGATCAGTTAATCTGCTTTTACAATTTGGAGAAAATGTTGTTTTACATGGAAAAGATACAATATAAAGAAAGAAAAGCAATAAGAAAGTGAAGAAGCGAGCTGACAACTCTTTGGGCTCAGTCACCTAACAATTTCTAGCAGGACAATCAGAACAGCTGACCTCAGGCTGGAGCTCAGAGGACACTGCTCTGGTCAGCAGGAAGCTCCTGCGATGGAGGACAAACACATCCATGCTAACTGCATTTCCAGGCCAGAACAGAGGGAGACGCAAATTTCATTTCAATGGATTATCACTCAATAAAGTGATATGAAGCGCTTCCCCCTGAGGACTGAGAGTACGCTAATCTGATCTAATCTGATGCTGAGGAATAACACAAAGTGTCAGGCCTTATTAGGGCTTAATATATATCTAACAGGGTTAGCATCTGTTAGCTAAGGCTGCTGTAAGTACCAGGTACTGCAGTTGTAAACAGGGTTAGCTTTAAAGTGCCACTATATATATACTATGCTACACTATACTGTATATATACTCTCCTATGAAAAACATATTGTCTGACAGTCTGACAGGAATCTGTTCTCTTTTTCTTTGTTGTAAAGTTTCATCCTTTGTGTTTTTGCAGAGAGTCAGGTACCCGATCAGCCCAGCTCGCTGCATGTCAGACCGCTGCCCAACAGCATCATCATGTCCTGGACTCCGCCCCTTAGCCCCAGCATCCTTGTCCGAGGTTACATCATCGGCTATGGCGTGGGGAGTCCCTATGCCGAGACGGTCAGGGTGGACAGCAAGCAGAGATACTACTCAATCGAAAACCTGGGTGAGAAACATGGTGGTTGACATGAAGCAGAAATACTGTGAATCCTGGGTCTTAGTTCACATCTCAAAGTTTGCAGCTGCCTTAGCCTGTATTTTAGGAATACTGAGGACATGAATGGAATATAATATTCCCACAGTGTGATTTACAAGAAATTATAGATGTGCAAATAAATAGCTTGATTGATGACAGAACTCTTCACACTGACAAGAAGAGAAGTTGTTAAAATACTGAATCCTTTTATTTATTATTGGCCCAGATTCGGTAAAAATAACTCATTGAGTCTAAAAAATACCCACCTAGCATCAGTTTTTCATTGTACAATATAAAGTGCTGTGTTGCTCAAACCCCCAAATAGCCAGGAAGACAGCTGAGGACATGACCTCAGTGAGTGCAGTGGCAGACACGGCTCTGTTTGTCCAAACCAGTCACCATTAAGCAGGCTGGGGTCTTCTGTTTTATTCTGCAGTAGAGGTTCTGGGTTAGCGTCGGTTTTTGTCGGAACAAATAGCACTTTGCAGACGTTATGTGTTCTGACACACTTCAGCGAGACTGTGAATCCCTCAGCAGGGCTGCAACTCGCTTTGAATTTAAAATGTACCATATTTGCACAGAGCCTTGCTAAAGGGCAAAGTGGCATTGATGTTGAACACCTCTAACATCACATCAGTACACCAGAACCTAGAGCCAGAAACACCTGCACAACGAGGGAGGGGTGAAGATCTGATGGTTATGATCAAATTCCATCAGAGTCAAAACCATCTTTTGTGCTATCAGCACCAAAATAATTATAATTCCCCAAATTGACATTTTCAACATGCTTATCAACGCCAAATATTTAATGTTTTCATCTCCCAAAAAATCCAGCTGCTCTTGCTGACAGCGGGCCAATATTGACACAGCATTCCCCTGTTCCATTAATTCATTATGATGATGAAATCCATTTAATCACAATCAATAATTTAAAGAAATTTAATAAGAAAGCAGCTTGAGGTGGAAATGTAATTGTGAAACATTGAGAAAGAGCAAAACATCCTCCCCAGCCACTGCAACAAACAATTTGCATGCCAAAGAAGACAGTAACAAATTGTATGAATTTTTATTTGCAGCTGAAAATTCCTGGCTCAGGTCTCATAATGGAGGAGTAATGAAAAAATAAAATCCGGTCATTGCGCTGCACACACACATGGGAATGAGTGCACATATGTACAAGGCATTTATAATTCATAGCGATCATTAATTCATGTGGTGAGGCGTCTGGGGAGCGGAAAGGGCATTTGTTTAACTGATGTGAGGGTTCGACGCCACACGGAGAGAACATGCAGCATCATCACATCCAGAGCGCCAAACGCCCGTTACATCAGTTCGTACGTCTGCAGTTATCACGCCGCTGAAGTCAGTAGAGGGAATCTATTAGCTGGTGCCACATAAATAAATTCTGAGAATATATTGTGTTGATTGTAATGTGACATAATTTATTATGTCAGTAAATTATGAAAGTTTTCACAATGGCTTCTTCAGAGAAGAGGCTCTGGACAGTTGTTTCATTCCCTTCACAAACAACTCATGTTACTTCACAGGCTACATTCAATAACTCACGTAAACCCTCAAATGTTCTGAACTCTGAAAAATAAAAGCAAACATTTGTTTCTTGTTCTACAGTGTAGTTTACTATGTTGCATTTGCTGATTATAATTTAAAATGATTGTGTCTCTCTTTCTCCCTCTCTGTCATTTTCTCTCTCTCTCTCTCTCTCTCTCAGAGCCGAGCTCACACTACGTGATATCCCTGAAGGCGTTTAATAATGCCGGAGAGGGAGTTCCTCTGTACGAGAGCGCCGTCACTCGATCTCTGACAGGTAGATCACACACAAGTCACTGACAAGAACCACAGCGATCTGTGGATACGCTGATGATGTGTTCACATACAGTGCTGCGTTACAGAGCAGAAATACTGTTATATGCTGCTATTAGTGGTAGGACTAGCACTACTGGTTAGTAGTAGCAGAGCAAGGTGGAACAGTATTAAACAGTACTAGCACTAGGAGTAACAGTATTAAAAGCACTATATCAGTGAATGTAGCAGGTAATGTAAAGACACTGGTCCCTACAGTATATCTACACGTTCTCATTCTGGTGCCTTGGTGTGTACTGAGCTGTGCTTGGCATTTCTGAGGACATTAAAAAAGTTTGTTCTTGCTACTGATTAAAGAGAAACAAGTTTAAAGTCAGAGTTTGGCCTCAGTTTCAATCCAACAGTCCAAAAATATTTATTCTAATGCCTCAATCACAGTATGTGTGTGTGTGACACAAAGTAACTGTAGCTGTACATGTATGTACTGTATTTACATATGGGGTGTGTGTAATGGATTTGACCCATTCCCGTGCGTGTGTGTTTGTGTGTGTGTGCGTGTGCAGTCGTGTGTGTGTAAGTCATTAGATTGTCCTGCAGACTATTTGCTGTAGAAGTGAGATAAATGAAATACATCCAACTCTCAGCCAAGTTTCATCTCATGCATTAAACAGCTGGCCCAGCTCCGCTCGCCCAGCAGCCTGCAGCCGACATAAATCCTTTATTACTCTCATAAAAATGTCACATTTCTGATGTTTTTCAAGCCTCATCATACGATGATAGTCGCAGGAAAATTTTGCTGTAGAGACCACTCAGCTCATCTCTGGTTTTTAAACAATCATTACAATTGTTTTGTGATCAGGCTTTTCAGGATATAATCATTTATTATTCCCACCCACAGAAGACTTGATGAGAAAGAAAGAAAGAAAGAAAGAAAGAAAGAAAGAAAGAAAGAAAGAAAGAAAGAAAGAAAGAAAGAAAGAAAGAAAGGTCTGTGGCTACAGAGCAAGTTGCAATTAACTGTTCGTTGTGACACCTGTTGGTTATTAACATTCTTTTTTTTCCTATGCTCACAGAGACACATCTGGATTTGAGTTTCCTTACAATACTAACCCCTCCATAAGCAGTGCTATGATGACCGTATATATTTAATTCTCAGTTTTCACATTAGAACACACACAAAGCCAAAAAACACTTTTTTGTGTTTTTGCTTTCTGCTTTCCTTCCACAAAGAGCATTCCTGATCAAGCTTCTTCTAACTACAGAAAGATGCACTTGGCAAGTCTTGACTCCTATTTTTATTCTTGACCTCTCCAGATACTGTATATATATATATAGACACACACACACACACACACACACACACACAAATACACATACAGTGTTGTGTAGGAACAAAAGAACATATGGGCTTTTATAGAAACCCAGTCACATCTAGACTACTGTAGAGATATGACACACTGTAAAACGTTCAGACTCATCTGCATTTCTATAAAGATACATTAACATATCTGGATTTCACATAAATATCTGGAGTTATAAAGTTATCTGTAAGCACATCTGGATGTCTTTAGAGATACATAGACACATGTGGAATTCTAAAGAGATTTGTGTGCACATATGCAAGTCTTAAGAGATATATTAAACACACATTCTGTAGTCATACATACAGAGATCTACACAAATATGAGTATGTTAGTGTGAGCCTCTAACAGACATGTAGATGTAGAAGAGACATTAAGACATAACTACACACATCTGGACCTCTAGAGATTTTTGGAGGTATGTTATCAAACTGGAGTATTCTAGTTATATGCCGTCTATTATGTAGATGTAGTGTGACTGACAGGAGTTGATAAGCTGAGGTAAGGTCAGCAACAGTGACACACACACACTTTCATGCCAGGACAAGCTGGATTCTCTGTCACTTTATACGGTGGCAGGCTGCTGAGAGTTTTTTTTTGTCCTTTTATGAGAGCTTTAAAAAATGTCTTGTTAACGGCAGGATTCTCGCTAATGTACTGCCTCGTCCTCGCCTCGTCGCCCACACACTGCAGAAACAGAACTGATCGTCAGCCAACCGCCAAGCCGCCATTTAATCAATGATTCAAGGACCACAGGGAGATGGGGGAGATGGGGGAGATAGGGGGTAGGGATACAACCAGTGAATGAATGAAAAGATGCAGGAAGAAAACAGAGAAGCAGGAGAGGCAGATGTGTGAGGAAGAAGTGACGGAGGGATGGTGGGTTAAAGGAGGAAAGGATGATGGGATTTAGAAGGAAGAGGAGAAGGAGACATTCGGGACAGGGGCGAGAGGAAAAGAACAGGAGTGCAGAATTATTTGGAGAGGGTGGAGAGAAAACAACAAAGGAAGGATGTATAGAGAGTAAGGAAATAAAGGATAGAGAGAGGAGGCGTGCCCTGCGTCCTCATCAGTATTCTGTCCTGACTGGAGCTTTATTGTGATGCTGGACGACCAGTTTAACCACGATGCCGCCTGCTGCAGCTTACCCCTCCTCTCCACACACTTCCATCATCAATCTCTCTCTTCCTCTCTCTCTCTCTCTCTCTCCCTCCGCCGGCCCGCAGCTGTACATCTCTCTTCAACAGCAGCACATTAGACGTCTCTCTCTCGATCCTCTCAGCGGTCTCATTTACGCTGCAGACACAACACGACAAACCTTTTTTTATCTCTCAGGTCTCACTCAGCCTTCACATGAACTCATCAGGTCGTAGCTGCCGCACTGAAAGTCGAGACCACAGGTGGAGAAAATAGAAGGTTGCTGCGTTTCATAGAAAGGCAAGCGGTGAATAAAAAAATGAGCAACTCATTGAATAACAAACACAGCTGTAAGTCAATAAATCTCAAACTAAGAAACACGTTAGCTCATTTGAGAACATGCAGCCCACATAAGCTGGCACCAACACAGCAAACCGAACCAAAATACATTTGTGAGCGACACTAGAAACTAATTAACAAGCCAGTAATTAGTAAAATGCCTACAGTGAAGATATACCCTATACCTCAGATAATACTGGAATTAGGGTGATAGCACTAAACAGAACAATCTGATTCTAGGACAACACTAATGCAGCTATCCATATTAGATTATTCCATAGCTCATGATTCAGGTCTGTGTTCAGTACCAACCAACAATAAGATGAAAGACTCCCACTGCCTGTAATATTCATTCTTTTTTGGCTTTTCCTCTGTGGTATTTAAACTACCTGACTGCGTGCCAGCTTTCTAACAGGCTCTGCTAGCAAGTGAAACATCTTGTGTAGAATCTTTGGCTAACTAAAGACGCCACAGACACTGGTTTTACAATCCTTGGAAACTATAGTTGTAATTGAAAATAAAATGTGATTAATGGCCCAGTCACAGCCCCAATCATAATTTAACTGCTCGACTATATTTGATGATTGCCAGGAGAAGATATTGTTACAATAGAGCTCCATTTGCATTTTTAATTATTTTTCTATATTAACCTTCAATCTTAAACCTAAATAGATTTAATGCCAGCGAGAGAAACGCTAAAGTTATATTATCTGCTTCATGTTGGGTTTAAGCTATACACTAATACATACAAGGTGCAATACTTGTATCTATGCAGTATGTTTTATATTTAGTTTTTGTATTTTGGGTGCAAGAAAAAAGTACCCAATGCAACATTAAAGGATATTGTACCATATTGTATACAACTAAGACTCAGAAAATATGTCTTTGTCAAAAAAAAACAGGCAGCCTGAAGTCATTGTAAATATGCAGGTTTTAGCAGAGGTTTTTCTGAGATAGGACCTTGTGATAGAAACTTTTTTTTAGATTTTATGGCAAAAAGTCAATTACTTCTACGTCTGAGTATACATAATCAACATACGAATCATAATGAAATCATGAACATAAACAGATAACCGCTCAGCAACATGTTTTAACACTAATCTTTTTGCAGCAGGTTTAAACTAATATTACATATTATAGAGTTTTACTAAGAACATAATTCAAAGCAATGTGAGAATTTTTTTTTCCTGCCAAGCGAGATTCCACTTATGTCTGTAGGCCACTCTGGCCCATCAACAGTTCAGACAGTGTAGGTGGATTTTAGAGCTGATAATGTGGAGCCTGAGGAGGCTGTTCAACTGTGAAGTTATTAATGATTTGTTCCAGTTATACAGAAATCTGTGTGTGTGTGTCTGTCTGTAAAGATAAAAATAGGTCTTCAAACCTGATTTTTTTCTGTTGTAAAAAAGCTGTTGCAGTTGGACAGACAGATCAGTTTACCGGATTTGTCCATATTTAACTGAAACAGCGAATAAAGGATCTGGAGCAATATTTAAATGAATGCTCGTGATTTCAGTTTTGTTCTTATCATTTACGTTCTATTTTTACCTGCATTAATATTGCATTAAATCAATTAATTTTGTACTTTCCAGTTGTGTTATATTCTTTTTATTTCATTTCCCTTTCATTTTGACCTTCACATAATGTTATTCGGCACCATTTTTGGGACAGGCAGTGAAACAATCAGGAACAAACCTCACTGAGATTTCCCTGCATTAAAAATTAGCATCTCCCGTCTCCCTGCAGGCTGCTTTACTTATTTAACACAAGAGCAGAAATAAGGATCAAGTTGAAATTCATGTCAGTTAACTCTGCAGTGAACCAGATAACAGTGCTGTTAATGTGGGTTTACTTTAACTGTGCTTTAGCTTCCAGTAGGTTGGGCTGTCAGTAGATCAGAGGTCACAGAGCTGGAATCAGAGGAGTTTTATGTGGTGTTTTATAGCTGCTCATTCCAGCTCTCTGGCAGCATCTGTTTAGTCTCCTGCTGCCTTCAGGTGATGATTCTGAAGTCATATTTATTCATCCCATGAGGCGTTCAGGTGCTGCATATCAGAAACTATATTTTGTTGATTTTCCTACACTGTGGAGCAGAAAATGCAAATTTGATTCACAGAGTAAAAAACGGACACCAAAATTAAGAATTTACAACATGTAAAGACAAATAAGCAATTACCAGTCATGACATTACTGGAGTAAAATGCTCCCATGTTCCTTGGTTTCATTTTTATTAGTTTAAGTTCATGAAGCTTTTCTTTTACAGTATACTGCATAGGACTTCTGAAAGCACCTGATGGCAGATTCTATTCTCTGTCTGGAGACACGGATCCACACATATGGGTTTCATTTGTTCAAATGTAAAGAAGCCAGCAGTGTGAACTGGCATAATGGCGGGAAACAATATCGTGTTGAGCTTGAATGTACTCATTAAAATAATCCCCTGCCATCAAGCAGCAATAATTAGACAGGTTTCCCTTTAAAAATACACAAAATTTGATATTCAAGTCCTGCTTTTGATGGCAGAAACTCTTTCAGTGACCAAAGGAAAACATACAAACAGAAGTGCCAAATCCATTGTCGATTTTAATCTAATTATGGAGCAATTAAAGGAAGAATCCACATTTTTGGTTGATTATACTCAGGTTTCGCTCTGGTCTGTTCTGTCCGTATATGAATCCGTGGCTCCACTTCCTGTTTAGAGTAACACTTTTTTTCTTTCACTGTCTTCTTACTATTTGTTTTTTCTCTCTTCTTGTTTTTCCACTTCCTCATCGATCCACTTGTCCTCACCTACTGCCTCTTCTGAAACAAACATGACTGTGTGCTGCATTACACGTCACATGCATGTCATCCGATGTGTTTGTTAATATTCCTTTGCATATGAACATGTAACAAACTACACAAACAACATCTGACTAAATGCTTGTATCACTTACGTCTCCATATAAACCTTCATTATCACACATCCTTTACACTGTATGATTTTGGTGATTATCCTCATACATCGCCAACACCAGACCCCATAGATCCATCTGAGGATGACCTCTTTCATCTCTTTGATAAATACCCCACCCCCATGCCAGACACCAGCACTCCCATGATCCCTCCTGTAGGGGTCCAAGCCGTGGCCCTGTCCTCAGACTCAGTCCGTGTCTCCTGGGCTGACAATTCCATGTCTAAGAACCAGAAGACATCTGAGGTCCGGTACTACTCAGTCAAGTGGAAGACCAGCTACTCCACCAGTGGAAAGTACAAGGTACAGTAGATGAGTCCCTATTAGTCCTGACATAGAGCTTGACTTAGGACTTATAGTCAAATAGTGACTTTTTTTTAGGTTTGAAATACATACTTTATGACTTTAAGCTCAACTTGGGAATCCATTTTAGACTTACTGGTTCTTGTTGGTCATTGGGAACGGGGTACTTGTGAAGATCAAAAGATGTGTTGAAACTTAGGTGTTGACTTTAAGACTTGGACTTATTTGGGGACGTATTTGACCAGATTCCAAACTTCCAAGTCCTCCAAGCTTAGGACTCACTTGTCTTGATTTACTGGTCCTGACTTGGGACTTGATTCTTGCCTTTATACGACTTGAGACTTACTTTTTGCAGAGCAATTACTTTGTCCAGTCTCTGCCCTCTTACAAACCTAACACTCACACAAGCTGCCAGAAGATGAAGTCTGCAATCAAATGCATAACATTTGCATATATTGATAACGTCATGCTACTTACATTTCTAGTCCACATGATTGCTCCTTCTGAACACGAAATTGCTCCACAACCTGGAGCTGTTTGATTATTAGCTGAGAGTGATTAAATCATTTTGCCTCCATCTTGTGTGCAGCCTGTTCTCAATTAGCAGATGACCCCTTCCTTGCTGCAACATAACAAGTGGCTCCCCAGCACAGCTATGTTGAGCACAGGCACTGTAAACAATATTTAATATTTTTTTATTGGGCAAGAAACATTTCAGATTTTCGGCACTGCACTAGGAAAACCTTGTAATAATACTTAACCTGGAATCCCATTAACCGGTATCAAGATACATTGTTTCTAATCCTGTCTCATGTTCTACTCTTCCCCCGATGAGCCATATTGTCTTCCAACTAATGTTGGAACTTCATCAAAACTCTGACAATGAATCAGCTTCAAAAACACTGAAAATAGGGAATCTATAGAAGGGCACATAGTCTGCTCACCTTAATAAAAAACTGATGGGAAACGGCGAGAGGAGTCTCTTCATCTTTCTTTCCAAAAGATTTTGAAAATAAGACCTTTTCTTGAAGGACGAACAGAAGTGAAAACATAACTGAGTTTATGCAGCCACTGGGATTTGTTAATATTCATTGATGTCAACCTCTTAGATAGAAATAATCTTTAAAGTACAAAGACAAGGACAGACTGACTCTCTCCACAGTGGACAGGAAATAGGGTGGACACACTTTTAAATGTTTTATGAAACTCTGAAGGTTTTATTCATCACGCTTTTCTTCAGTTTTATTCTAAATTCTATAAATGTTTTGTATGTTCCAGTCTGCAGACACCACTGCACTCAGCCACACCGTCACCGGCCTCAAACCAAACACCATGTATGAGTTTGCTGTCATGGTAACCAAAGGTCGCAAGTCTAGCACCTGGAGTATGACGGCACATGCCACAACATATGAAGCAGGTAGGTCTCTCAAATACACAGTCATGTTTGTACTTCTGTGCTTGTGAGGAACCAGAACTAGCCCAACCTCTTACCCTAATCTTAACCAATAGTATCCCCACAAGTGTCCCACATGATGTCATACCCTACTTAAGATACTCCAGTCCGTAGACTGCACCACCCTTGATCTTAGGGTGATTACTGTAATAGTTTGTGGTATATTCAGGACATCGCGGGGATTCTTCCAATGATTTTACAGTTTTACGTTTTATTGACATAAGTTTTCATACATCAACATAAATCTGTGTGGTTATGTGTACAGCACAAAGATATATTTGTGACATCTTGAAACCTCAAAGATGATCTTGTAGTCAACAATGTGTTTACTTTAGAGTTTTAGAAGAAGTGGGTGGTTCTGATTGTTCTCTTTTCCAACTGCAGTAAACTTTTCCTTTTCATCAATATCTAAAAGACACCAACAAATGATCAAAGTGCACAGTTTTCCTCCAGAGGATTTAAAAGTAATTCTGGAAAAACAGGAATGGACTGAAGTAGGGCAAGTTTGGAAAATGTCTTTTTAAAATGTTCTTTCCCATCCTGAACAACAATGACAATGCACAGAAATTATGATAAGGTTCTGTGAGATATTATGGAGAAACGCCATTCTCCCTCACAACAGCACAACAACTGTCTGCAACAATGAAACCCAACCGTGGACTTAAATCAAAATGTCAAGGTATCCCTTTCAGGATGTTTACAATCATGTTTGTCGGATTTGTCATCCAATTAAGTGTGAACAGCATAACCCCCGCCAACTCCCTGAGGCTCGCAGGAATACATTGACATTCAGAGCAAACAGACGGACTGAGCCCACTCAGTCCCTGCAGTGATCCACCACTTCTGGACACACAAACACTGACCACATTTTCACAACAAAACACTATCTTTACTGTAGCTCTTAACACCTCTGCTTTACTATTAGAAACAATTACCCACTGAGTTAAAAAGACACCAGCTGGGGGGCATTATATTATATGTTGGTATTTACCTCTTGCCAGAGGCAGAGTCCTAGAAATTGTGATATTGGTCCATTAAGCAACCATTAAGTTGTATGGTTTGAGCCAAATCTCTGAACATCTACTGGACAGATTGCCTTTAACATTTGCTGTGGTTTCTTCTACTTCCCAGAGGATGAATTCTAATGAATTTTGTGATCTCCTGACCTTTCCATTCTCTGTGTCCATCTATTGTTCAGTTAGAAATATAAAATGGGCTTCAGAGACTATAGTAGTGCAATCTCCATGCTTCCAGTACACCATCCTGCTCCAAGCACAAACTGGGGAGACCATATGGGGTTACATGATATACAGATGTAGCTGCAAGAAGTTCATCAAACAATTGATAGGATTCCTATAAAGCTGCATAGTTTATCTGACTCCCCTGTTAGTGAGACAGTATAATTTGCCTACTAGTTTATCCATCCCAATTGCTGCATAAACCTCACTTCAACTGTTAGTTTTATAATGTGACATTGCCATTGTTAAGGTTTTGTATGGTTTAGGAATAAATTATTAAGATTAGGCAACTTCACAGTCTGGTCTAATAAGTCTTTAGTTAATGTTAAAAACATATTTGTTTGTTAAGGGAACTTTTGTTATCATGGTTACAATAATAAACATTTCCTTCTGGTTAGGCAACAATCCTGGTCCTGGTCCAAATAATTGCTATTAGGAAACAGGGAACAAACTATGGTCTGTCATGGTGAAGTTTCATTCATCATTGCCTTATTTATGCACCCCTACATCCTCTTTCTGTCTTTGTTGAGACAAGAGGGTTTTGTCACTTGAACATCCACAAATGTTAGGTTTGGGCATAAGATAAAAGCTGATCGATCCGGTCTTTCTTCTTGGGAAATCAAATAAAAATATGATTTTTTTGCGTTCCCTAAACAAAACAGACATTTCCCTGTGGGACACCACAGGGTAAGAACTTAGAATTAGCAAGTGTCCCATTAGGAACAGGAAGACTTAAAGAGTTTTTTTTTCCATATTTAAATTGAATTGCATTTTAATTGCATTTTGTATTTACTTGTTATCTTTGTGCAATATTAAAATTTGTTTGGTAATCTGAATTATTTAAGTGTGACAAATATGCAAAAAAATCAGGATGGGGCAGATACATTTTCACAGCACTTACACATAACTGTGTATTGAAGATTTAATACATTTGATGGCTATTTCACAGTAACCAATGGCTCTTGATTTGAATATTATTTTGCTGATGCAGATCCAGTGTTCATTTTGGCAATGAAATTTTTGACAATACGTTTTCAGTAACAAACGTTCATTTAATTAATAAATTGTAAAGACAGATAATTAAAAGATATTAGAACAAAAGGGATGGTGAAGCCAGCATACCATGACAAATAAAAACAAGACAAAAAGACTGCTGACAATCTCAATAAGAAAGCACTAAGGGTTGTTTTCTTTTTTTAACCAGTTGTTTGCATGTATTCCCTTGAATGCGCAAACCTTCTACCTCCATGCTTCTTTTTCATCTTTTACACACGCCCAAAGCTAGGTTCTGGACCTGCACGTATCCCACACTGCTCATGCCAACTGTAGTTAAACACATCCAGCAATCTGCCACAAAATAAACAGTACCTGGTGGTTTCCCTGTGCAAGATCGCTTTAACAGGTCTGCAGCTACTACTCTATACGCAGCAGCTGTGATTCTTTACTTTACTTTACTTGGCAGACGCTTTTATCCAAAGCGACTTACAAGGAGACAACACAAGCAATTACCATTCAGTTTCTACCTGATTACTACAAACACGAAGCCCTGATAAGGCTTAACTCATCAAGATAAAGAACATGCTAGGAATTGTTAGGGGCTAGACAATTTTTGTGAATGTGTGTGAGTGTGTGTGTTAGACTCATTCTTTGCGTACTGTTATTCTGACACCTGTCAATCATAGCCAGCCTTAAAATTCAACCACAAGATCAAAGCATCACGTCGTGTTACTGTTTTAGCTGATAGATCCGTCACTTTAAACCTCAGCATGGGCAGGTATGTGAACATTATCTTTTACTTAGGGCTTTGTCTGTATTTAGGAGGAGCACAGGTTGTCAGTATAGCGAAAAGGCTCAGCTGGAACTTGTAATTTCTTCCAGCGTGTCATGTTAACTTTAACAAGCGGTTTCATTAGCCAATGCTGGAGTGTGAGCTCTCAGGTCTGTCCGGGTGTGAAACTTTAAAAACTTGCATTAAATCACATCCGTAACTCAAGACACGCAGCGATCACATGCTATAGTTCTGGTAGGCTGTCACTTTGTTTCCATAGTAACAGTTTAGAAAAGAAAAGGCCTGGTTGTCTGTGCAAATTCTCACGACAGGAGCAATTCAACAAGGCAACACAGGAAAGTGATGAAGATTAGCTTGTTGAAACTTCTCAGGTTCAAGAAAATCACACCAAATTTCACAGACCACCTGAACCCCAACAAAAGACCTACACCCAGACTTCAGTTGCACTTTTACCACTGGCAAACATATATCAATGAAAATGTTTGAAAACAAACTTGAACTGAACTTATATAAATAGTGACAATAATAAAGGATACCATCAATAATATAAAGCACAGGCTTTAAAGAAACTCAAGCTTTCAATTAAAATAATCAATTTTCTTTAACGTTTTAAATTTTTATTTTCTTCAATTACTTCAGTCTTTTTTGTATAACAGGTTTTTGATGCAGTTTCTTTCTGGAGAAGGTGAAGCTACGTGCACCATGTTGTGTTTCTACAACTTTTCACACTGCTTTTTCCTACTTTTCTTCCTGTTTATTCCTAAATCTCAGCTCCTAGCTCCACCCCCAAAGATCTGACAGTGATCAGCCGCGAGGGACGACCACGCGCCATTTTAATTAGCTGGCAACCACCCATGGAAGCTAATGGACGAATCACAGGTGAGTATCATGACTGATGTGAGAAGCAACAGGCAGGTAGAGTCCAAAAACAGGCAGTGAAGAGGTTTTATGTAGGCAGGCTGGCAGTGAACATGAAGTGAGTGTTGCATGAACACACCAAATCACTCCAGGTATATCACTCTACTATTCGTCAGTATTAGATTTTCAGTTAACCTGCTGATTGTCAAAATGTATTTTGTTACATTATAACACAGTTTAAGAGTACTAGAATGCAGTTGTTGTTCTGTGTATATCCAGAGTAAAATCTGTACACAACACACACACACACACACACACACACACACTCTTTCTGCTATTGTTCTCTCTCTTCCTCTGGGCGATCAGCTCAACTGTAAATCCGCCTGTTTTAACGAGCTCTGCTGCTCCTGCCGCGTCCCCCAGGATGAATCAAACCCTCCCTGCAGGGATAACAGCGCAACACAACACACACACTGATACTATTAGAGAGAGATCAGAAAGCTTTAGATCTTAGATTTTAATGTTTTTTATTGTTTTTTTTATGGTTTTCATTTTCTTTAAACAGTACAAAGGAAAAGTAAGTAAATTATTTGCAATTTTCTGCTCATCAGCATAAATTGGTCATGATTGTGGATTAGACCTACATAAAGTCCAGGAGGAACTTTAGACCATTCTTTGTCACAACTGCTTCAGCTAAGTCAGATCTTGTTTTGTTATTATTTTGATATTTTTTTTATTTCTTCATGTCTTACAGGTTACATTCTGTACTACACGCTGGATAAGAACATGCCGATAGACGACTGGGTGATGGAGGCGATCAGCGGCGACCGGCTGACCCACCAGGTGGTCGATCTGAATCTCGATACGGTTTATTACTTCAGGATTCAGGCCAAGAATGCCAAAGGAGTCGGCCCACTGTCTGACCCCATCCAATTCAGAACTGCCAAAGGTGTGTGTCTGTGTGACTTAAGATCAAAATCTGCTTTATGCATTCCTTTGTTTTATATTTTATTACTTTTCTCTGTGTTTCTCTTTCAGTGGAACATCCGGATAAGATGGCCAATGATCAAGGTAGGCTTTTTTCCTGCTTGTGTCTGTGTACACTTGTATGTGTGTGTGTGAAAGTCAGATTTTAAAGAAGTCACCCATCACCCATTACCTTTACAATAATTTCCTCTTCTGATTTTCTAGTTGTGATCAAATCATGTTGTGTTGTTTTCTCTACATCATACTGTCATATGTCTCTGTCTGACTTTCTTCTCGTGTCATGTTTTTAGATCTGATCATTTCTTATTGAGGTCAAATTGTCATCATAAAATCTGCCTAGTTTTTGCATCATTCATGAAGGCCCCTAGTTGGTGCATTTTGGAATGTAAAATAAATCTTCAGGTTTGCTTTATACCAAATGTGGTGAAAATGTGAAAGGTGGTCAGAATTATTATCATTATTATTATTATTATTTTTGCTTTCAGACCACTAAAAGCAAAAAAGCAATCAGTTAGCATTTAACTGTACTTGAACAAGATAAGTGGCACTTAAACACTGGATTGACAGTGACTACTCTTAACTTGTTTCTAGGAAGTAATATTATCATGCCAAAAAGTAAAATGGTGATAGTATAATTCTGTGAGGCTGGTTTGCTGCTTCTGGCACTATGGGTTTTCCAGCAAGACAATGACCCAAAGCATAAACTGAAGTTTTCAAACTTTTGAAGAGCACCAAAACCAAGGTCAGGTCCTGGAGTGGCTCACCTATTCAATCTTTGGGTCTTCCTGGAGAAAAATCTTAGGATCAGTAAAAACCCTTTAGCATACATCATGGAGGCACCACAAGTGTCTGTACCAAATGCTAATCTATCCAGTAGTTGTTGAGATATTTCACTGCCAAAGTGAAAAATTTGATCTGCTAGTGGCACTAAAGTAATGCTCAGGGGCTCACCAACGTCCCTAGAATACATCATCTTACACCATGTATTTCTGTACAAATCCACCTTTCCTCTCTCATTCACCCTTCATTTAGTTTTCACAGAGAAGAATGTTTTCTGTTCGAAGTTAATTAACAGCTTTACTTAAAATTGATCAGGTTGTTTTTAGGAAAATAATAGAAAGGAGAGGAAAATGAAGTTATTAATTATTTTCTTCTTATTTGATTTGTCACGAGTGTATGAGACTAAGCTGAGAAATCAGGAAGATCACTCCTCCCTTGATCCTTCTTCTTTAATCCATCAGAGTTGTTGTAATATGTATTTCGATCATCCTTAGAGCATATAAAAAAAACAAATATGGAGATGTACTGTGTTGCTTTGAGGTCACCAAACAGATTCAAAGTCTGCAGTTGGAACCATTGAGTCACAGGTCAAAAAGAGGCAGTTCACTATTTCCCAGCAGAGTATCACAACCTCAGATCTAAATGTTTGGACTCTGGTCCCAGCTACTTCACACATGACCCCACACGGTGTGTTCTGGACTTAAATCAATAGAACTGTATCATCACTTCTCCAGAGAGTTTGTCCATCCATATGAGAAACAGAATGAGAAACAAAGGAAAACCCTGCTGGTTTCACAACAGGAACACAACTCTCAACGTGGATTAAATAGACAAGAACTGTATCACTTGTATCAGCAGCAAGACGCCCTAAAAGAGACACTCGAATTCCTTCTCCAAGTCCACAAACCTCATGTATACTGTCCTCGGCACATTTCCTCAAGCTTGATTTGATTGTTGATAATTTGACACAAGCCTGGACTCATTTAAGTTTGACTTAAATTAATCTGGAGCTATTGTCAGGACAACAAGTCACAAGTCCAAAGAGATTCTACAATATAGCTGAGATTAATCCAGAGAGTGGATATGGACTCACTGCCATCTACAAATGCGTTTAGGGAATGTTCAGTGCAGCTGGGCTTCAGTGCAGTGAAGCGATTCAGTCGTTGGGACACTGAACCAGAGAGATTCCGCGTTGGTGTCAGGCTGTTAAATGGGGCTGTTTGTCACTGACAGGTGTGTGTGTGTGTGTGTGTGTGTGTGTGTGTGTGTGTGTGTGTGTGTGTGTGTGTGTGTGTGTGTGTGTGTGTGTGCTGTACACACTTTGGTCTCTCCATATAAATTAGAAGTGTCGTCAGGGGAGCAGGAAAGATGGATGTTCAGCCATGTTACTGTTGACCATCACTGTAAATACGCACACATACAGTACACACTCTACTGTTGAATGCAAGATACTGGAATAAAAGATAACTAATGTAACTGTGCATGAAGATGTTCAACAGTTTTAATTATATGGAGCTCTGTAGCTTCAAACTGCAGGGAAACATCAAATATGTTTCATATTTTAAGGCACTATAATTAAGCACAGTTGCTGCTGGATGGTGGGAGGGGAACAAACCAGCCTCTGGTTTTAAAATGCAGGAGAATTATGTATTGTATCTGATTTTGAGTGAATTTGAGAGGTGGAGGTCTTTAGATTCTGCATCCTGGTAGGAGGTTTGTGAAAATCAAAATAATTTTCCAGTGTGTCATCCCGCAAGGTCTATGATGGCGTATGAGTTGCTCTTCAAACTTCCTCCTCTATTATTTCCATTTTACTTAAAATACACCATAATACTAAAAAATAATAATAATAAAAATAATATATAACCGAAGGTACTCATTTCGCCTTATTTAACCTGAGATTGTGTTCCTATAGGTATTTAGTTGACCCCTAAATACCCCTAGTTATTCGATCAGTCCTAACTGATAGTGTGACTTACATTGTGGTTGTTGGAGGGGCCCTTTCTTGATACATGAGAAATTGTCTGTCTCAAGAAGGTCAGAAGGCAGAGCTTAAGCAGGATCAAGGTAGGAGAGGCAGACAGGGGAATCAGAAATAATCAAACAATCAGTCATGTGCAGGCAAGAGCACAAGCAGGATTAAGCAAAAAATACTTTTGAAGACTTATACAGCCTTGTAAACTAATGCTGTGTAGTAAATGAGTGATGGATTGGACAGAGTTAACAATGTCTCTCAGCTAACATAACATGATATCCACAAACGTTGTCACCACAATAATTTTGGAGAGAGGAACTGTTTCAAGTCTCCATGGTCCACCAATGTTAGAAACGGAAACGTCTTAGAGGTAAATTCACGTTGATCCACTTATGATAGATCTAACAAGAAACTCCCTTCTGGGCCATTCCGTTTCATCACTATCAGCAACTCAGTGCAATTTTACATTAGGCTGTTCTTTCATTATGCCTTCCTTAAGATTTCTGTCTGTATTCTAAGACAAATAACCAACCACAACAGCACCAACGGAAACATTCTTGATTTTAAAAGAATTGAATTGAGTAAGTTTGTTTTTGCTTTTTTAGAATCTGAAAAACTACAGCTTCCATACAATAAGTGCAGCAGGGTGACATTTTTTGTTGATATCAATAAAACTCACCAACGCTCTCATTCAGTGTTCCAGCTGTAATGTCTGCTATCGACTTGCTCTGGAACTCGCATCTTCTATCAGTCTGTGACATTTAGCCCCCGGACGCCTATGCCTCCTGGGAAATGGTGTTCTTTAAAGGCCGCTACAAACCTAAATATTACCTAACAGTAATATTGGATAATTTTTCAGAAACCTCCTATACTTCTATAAATGGCATTCTGTTGAAGGTTATATAGTTGTAATTCTAACCAATTTCAGTGACATTTTGAGGAAGATTTTCTTACTTTTGCATTGCATTTCACATTTTCACTGCAGCTATATATGAAGTAGGGAGATCATTACTGAATGATGAGCAGGTGAGGTGGCTGTGGTAGCTGAGGCTGGGGGATAAACCAATGCAGAACAAGTATGCAGGTGGACCAGGAAGGAGTCTGAGGACATCTAGTGGGTGGAGGGAGACCAACAGAAGACAGCAGGACTTGAAAATGAGGTCTGAGGAAGTGAGATTTTGGCTGAAGAGAGGATGGCAGAAATAGCTAAATCAACAGAGCGAGGGCAGGAATTGTGATAGTTTAGCCTTTGCATGTAAAAAAAAAAAACGTCTCATGACCTTGATTTGCTCGGCTGCCTCTGAACCATCAGCAGCCCTTGGTGCTTTGCCTTGGTATGAATCCTAAGGCCTTCAGGACTCCAACCACACAGTTGACTAAATGCCACTGAGCACAATATAAAGTAAAGCAATGGTGACATAGCTGGTAATTCACTACCCATTACAATTGATATTGTACTTTCGTGGAACAAATGTGCAGTTACCCAGTTTATTTAAAAGCAATTAGCACACGGTGAGTCTGGGACATTAGGGGCCCCTGTGGGTTTGAGGCCAGTTGTTTAATTTGCACAGTTTGTAGTCTAAAATGTACTTATAACAGTAACCTGAGTTTTCTGCAATTCACTATTATGAGAATCTATTGACACTGTCGAAGTGTTCAGGAGGCAGATGGATAAACCGCTTAAGGAGTAAACTACACTGCAACTACACACAAACTGTACATGTGCGTGTGTGTGTGTGTGCGTGTGTGTGTGTGTGCGTGTGTGTTCGTGTGTGTGTGTGTGTGCGTGTGTGTGTGTGCGTGTGTGTGTGTGTGTGCGTGTGTGTGTGCGTGTGTGTGTGCGTGTGTGTGTGTGTGTGTGTGTGTGTGCGTGTGTACATAAAGTAATTTATTTCCTGATAAGGAACCAGTCTCTATCTGTGCCCTTTGTTCCAGCTGCAACATGAGCTGTTCTCACTTCAGTTTTCTTATTCTTTCCTAATGTTCCTGTTCAATTCTTCCAGGTCGAGGGGGGGATCACGCCTACTGGCCTTCTGATACCAACCTGATCGACAGAAGCAGCATCAATGGTAACGCGCATGCAGAAGCTACACACACTGATGCTCTGCTTGACTGAATCTGACTGTCAGAAAGTAAAATTACATTTGGATTCATTATTGTACTTGATACAGCAATGAGTCCAAATCTCCTGGGAGCTGAGCTGAGATGATTGTGTGTGTGTGTGTGTGCGTGTGTGTGTGTGTGATTTTCTGCAGCATCATCACATCATCAGAGCAACTCAGTTGTTATCTTTGATTACTCCGCTCAGTCAGGTCTAAACTTACTTTAATGACTTGCTACGTTCTGACAAGGAGCAGCGGCTCCCTGGTTTACACTCCGTTAGCATTGCTTCCTGTTTGTTGTCATATCGCCGCTGGCAGAAAAAAATAATAATTAGATTCGCTATCTTACCATCAATTAGTGTTTTTAGAAAAACGAGGAAAATAGTAATTATTATGGAGAAATTAGATTAAATGAGTGTGATGGCATGTAAATCATCTGCTTGTAGTTTTCAGTGTACTGACAAAAAATATTAATAATAATTTAGGTTGGACAAGAATATATGAATATAAGCTTCAACTGACTTAATATCAGTTATTGTTTTCTGTTATTTATTTATACTCACATACTGGGACACTTTCATCCTTATTCCCTTAATAGTACCAATGATAATACTCCTGCTAATGGTGCTGTTGATGTTAATACTACAGTAACACCAAAGTCAGTGTTAATGCTAATAATATTATTATTATTACATAAGTAGGAGGTTATTGTAGAAATTTGAAACATAACAGCGTGGGGTCTGCTAATTAATTTTCAGATTTTGGTAATAGGGTTGTGATTTCCAGCATTCTGATGATAAGAGACAGCATTGTTATAAACTCCTTTTTTTCTCCTCTACTCACACTGACGAATATAAATCATGGCCAGAACTGTAACTGTCTTCTTTCATTTCTGCTTAAACTGGACAAGTTCAGTTCCCCCTCCCCCCTGGAGAGGTCAGGGGTCAGGGTCTGCAGCTGGCAGTGATTCAGTGTCTCACTGGAGGACAGTTAAGCAGCGTGTGTGTGTGTATCTGTGAGATTTTATCAGCGTTGCTGCTGCTGTCGGTGGTGATCATAAATTTGTCCTCTCTGACCTCTGGCCTTCCTCTGGCTTTATGGTTGGTCGATGAGGGCGAAGCCTTGTTCATCAGCTCAACAGTATTTCATCGTTAACGTGATGTCGCGGAGCTTCCTTTCACTTGAAAAACAACCTACTCTAGAAGATTCACCTCACACGGAGCAGGTTGCAGCTCCGTGGCTCTCTGTGTTCACAGCCTTGACTTAGGAGATGTGATCCGACAACAGTATCCGAAGGCTGAAGGTCTTGGTGCAGCACAGTCGTGGCTGCTGCATCACTTAAAGTGTCTTCTCTCTCTTTTCATTTTCTCCAGAGAAGGTGATGTTGGCTGTTGTTCGGGCTGAGTGCCTCGTTGCTCTCAGAGCACCAAGCAATTAAAGTTAAAAATATCTCAGCTCGAAGCAAAAGAAACTTCAGGTTCAAAAGAGTTTTTAATGGAAGACATTAACATTTGAACCCTCGAATTCCCACGAGACTTCACTTAAGTAGCTTAAATGGTATGTAGTACCTTCCTGTATGATGTCCAAGCTCCCAAGAAAAGCTCCACGTATATAATAAAGTATTAAGTTTTTTTGTTTTTTTTTACTAATTTAACTAATGTGTGGAAGGTAGATAAACAGGATTTTATGAGCACTTCCTGTCATCGTGTTGATTTGTGGATGTTGTTGTGGCTATAAGCTGCTGAGAGCTTCTGATTTATTCCACACAGCCTCTCTGGGCCGCTGGGAGTTCGATGCTCAAGGGCATCTCAGCAGAGCTTGTTAACGCTCCTGTTACCATCAGTAACATACATTTTGCTTGTGGGTCAGTTCTGACTTCCTGTCTGTCAGTTGTTGTTCCTGTCACTTACACTTGCACTCATCCATGACTATGTCCTCATTTTACTTCAAAGTCCAAAAAACATACATGATGTACTGTAACAAACTGTAAGTATTAGTATCTTGAATTAACAATTATATATAATTATTATGTATTATTATCATTATATTATCATTAACAGCGTCACAGTTTCATTTCCATATAGGAGGGAAGCATTGATCCCTATTGATATTTAACACATATAAGAGTTACTCCAAAGAAAGACATTTTCTGTGGGTCTGTTTCTAGCTTTTGGCTTCACTTCAAAACCCAGTGTTCAACCTGATTGCTCAGGTAGCTCAATTAGGCTAATGATGTCACAGCAGGTGAGCACAAATTCACAGAAGGTTCTTACAACGACTTCAGATATTTGGAGACTGAAGTTAAAGTAAAACCAAATGCTAGTAAAAGAGTCTTTTAGAAGTACAATGATTGGCAAGATCCGCCACGCTCTCAAAGACTGCATGGGCAACTACCTCAACAACTAAAAAAAAGTTTCTCAGTGTAAAACTGCAAAACTAATATGGCGATCTACTGTACAGAATATTATCACAGAATTCATAAATGCAAGTTTAAACTCTGTCACCTTCATCTCTCACACATGTTGCAGCAGCATAGCTCGGTGGTAAGACTGATCTGCTCACAGTCCAGACCCATCACCCACTGAAAAGGGCATATTACGAAGCTAAAAATATGACACGATGCTCGAACCGTTCAATTTTAACAACCTAAAAATATTTTGTTGAAATTAAATGAAAAAACATGTTTCACAAAAAAAGCGATTTAAGGAAGAGTGATTTCACAGTCTCTGTGCTGCAGCTGGAAGTTGTGATGGATTGTGGTTTTCACTGAGAGTGACGACCAAATGTAGAGAGCGAGAGAGAGGGAGGGAAGGAGGCTGGAAGAGGTAAAGTGCCTCTCGTTTTTTATCTGATGTATCTTCTTAAATTTCTACCTTCATTGTCTTTCTACTCTCCTCTTCTATCCACCATTTTTCCTCCTTTCTCTCTTTTTGTTTAACATACTTCCCCTTCTGCTCCATCCAGACTTCATGCTCCTTCTATTCTCTGTTCTCTCTCTCACTCTCTGTGCTCCAAGGTCGAGTTAATGAATGACAGAGCGTGTCATCAATTCCCCTTTCTCTTTTTACACCTGTCATCCACTCAGACACCACACACACACACACACACACACACACACACACACACACTCGGATGCTTCGTTGACATAATGTGTTCCCTAACTTTTACACTCTATAAATAACAAATGTTTCATTAGGAACCTTATAAATTTTCATTCATCACTCAATCAGTAATTTATCATCTAATTTAATTTCCCATTTCTCGGTATGTGGTAGAAAAAATATTTTAATAAAATTACTGTCAAAATAAAATAAATCTGAATGAGAACTACAAACAATAGAAAATAAAAATAACACTGACAACGAAAACAAAATTGAATCAAATATGATGAAAATTAAACTGAAAATGAAAAATGTACAACTGGATATTTCCCTTTTCACATTTAATAAAATTGTAATTCATATTTCTACTAGTTTAAAGATGAAAACGAAAAGATCCATTGCTCAGTGTAATTCATTATCATTCTGGTAGTATTATGCATTCATTTCAGTCATTTGAGCTAATTTTGTATCTAAAGTTTGCAATCGTGCATTTTACAATTTGTAATTGCAGTTTTCATACAGGGTCATGAGCTGTGGGTAGTGACCAAAAGAACAAGATCGCAAATACAACTGGCCAAAATCCGTAGGGTGTCTAAGCTCTGCATTAGAAATAGGGTGAGAAGCTTGGTCGTCCGGGAGGGGCACAGAGTAGATCCGCTGATCCTCTGGATGAAGAAGAGCCAGGTGAGCTGGTTCAGGGCATCTAATTAGCATGCCTGCTGGACGCCTCCCTGGTGAGGTGGTCTGGGCACGCCATGGGAGACCCCGGGGAAGACCCAGGACACGCTGGAGGGACCATGTCTCTGAGCTGGCCTGGGAACACCTCAGGATCCCCCCGGAGGAGCTGGAAGAAGATTGAAACCCGATCTCGGAGAAGCGAATGAAGATGGAGCCATCGATAGATTAATTGTAGTTTAAAAAAATAAATTTTCATATTGGCAGCTGCTAGCTACCATGATTCATACACTTTTCATTCAAACAAAGAAAAACAAGAGAAAGGCAGGTTATATTTTTTAACCTTTGCTTCTCTTTTGTGTGTATTTCAGAGTCTCCCATTGGTCAGATGCGTCCACCTCATGGCAGTGCTACTCCTCAGAAGAACAGCAACCTCCTGGTCATCATAGTGGTTTCCGTGGGCGCCGTCACTGTGGTCGTGGTCGTCATTGTGGCTCTCATCTGCACACGACGCTCCTCCGCCCAGCAGAGGAAGTAAGATGTTTCATTCATCTGTGTGATGGCAGTAAACAGCTGTTAGGGAAACAAAGCAGATGGTAAATGATCTGTCCTTGTGTTGTTGTTGTTTTTTTGTCATAGAGATCGCGTCTCAGATGAGTGTTCTTATCCTATCCAACCTAGGGAATGTTTTTTTTGTCCCATACATTAAATAATAACTGATCACATTTTATGATTTCTCTGTACAACTTAGCTGCAAACACAAACAGGTTTTCGTGGGAAACATAACTGTATGTATTATGTTGATTTTATTTCCATTATGACTCCTGAGAGATACTGGGTTCAGACTGTGGGCTGGATTGAACAGTGACTTTACACATCGTCTGTATTATAATTCGAACAGAAACACAATCTTTCTCTGACCCTTAACAACTAAACCCAACTTGACTTCTGACTCTGGATTCAGATTTACCTGTGCATTTTGTCAGCGCTGCACATCATACATCGTCCATCCACTTAAACACCTCCTTTCAACTCACTTTACATATAGTACATAATAAATGTAGCTCTTCGTCCATTAATAAATGTGTCACATCACAACATAATCATAATGTGATTCAGTTAGTTGTGCAGAATTGTAATTTCCAGGAAACAGAGTTGTTCAGTCAGTATTTTCATTTAGTTTCAGTCTAACCAGATGATTGTTTTTATTTTTGAATTCCTCTGTGTGACGCAGTATTATTATTTAGTCCAGTACATCACATTTCAGTTCAAAGACAAAGCTGATGAATTCACTGCTCCTATCTCTCCACCCACCTTTATGTGTCTGCTTTATTTTGGCTTGTGCAAACTGTAGCAAACTGATCGAGTTAAATGGTTTTATGATAGATGTACATTTCTGCTGCAGTTCAGATGAGCGGGAGTATTCACGCTCCACTGGGATTCAAAGGGTTGCCTAGCGACGTGACTTTAATATGAGTCTACAGGGTCATTGTCACTAATATCAATCTGCCCCTCTTTCACACCTGGCCACAGACTTCCTCACCTCTGTACCCCTCATCCTCTGTGCAGGAAGAGAGCGAGCCACAGCGCCAGCAAGAGGAAGGGCAGCCAGAAGGACCTGCGACCTCCCGACCTCTGGATCCACCACGAGGAGATGGAGATGAAGAACATGGAGAAAGCTCCAAGTGTCGCTCCATCTGGACACGATTCACCCATCCAGTCCTGCCAGGACCTCCCCCAGGTCGCACACAGCCAATCAGAGAGCCAGATTGGCAGCAAGAGCAGCCACTCAGGTACAGGATGGATGTTTGTTCATTCTTTTTTTTTTTTGTGAGACATTTTCTAAGCATCTAAATCTCCTCAATGCTTCATTAAAAATGTCATTCATAACTTTAGTGTTTCAATTCACTATACTGAATATTTCTTCTTTTTTCATTTCCCTGGTGCCAACTGATTAATTTATGTCCATTATGAATCCTGATTAAATTAACTGTATAATGAAGTCTGATTCATAATGAATAAAACAAATTTGATATATAAATAATTTCTCCCTGTAGAAAAGTGCTAGAAGAGTTTATTTAGTAAATCCTCATTTGATAACAGAGGTTGAAGTATGAAATGTTTGAAACATTTCGGTGTTTGCCTGTTTGGACGTTGCAGGAGCGGATGCTGACGAGGCATCCAGCAGTATCTCCACTCTGGAGCGCTCTCTGGCTGGCAGGAGAGGGACACGTGGCAAAATGATGATCCCCATGGACTCGCAACCAAGCAACACACGTAAGTCACACAACTCTGTGTTTGTGTGTTTGGATTTTCTGTAAAAAGGATTCCTTTAACTGCTTTTTGTCTTTGAACAAATGATGACCTACTTAGAGGCATTGCTAAACATAAACGTGTTCCTCCTGAGTACATTGTTTGGAATGTTTCCGACATGCTTTTTAATCAGTAGCTGGTGGTCGGTTACATGACTCTCTGTAACTGTGAATGTTGATCTACTGAGAGTGTTAGATGTTCTGTAGATGTTCTTGTTGGTTAATGGTTCTGCTGGACAGAACCAGACTCCCAGAGTCCCCACAGTGTCTTTTAAGGACTCTTTTTCTCTAGAGAAGTTACTAACTACTCCCTAAAAAGTCACTAGAATTTGGTGTCTGACTTCATTTGCATATTAGCTAATGTGCAATGCACCATGCACACCAACAATCAGTGTGTTTATTCTCATGCCAAACCCTATTGTTGTCGCTCTCTGAAAATAAGTCACTAAAAGTGTTAAGATAAATACTCACAAATAAAGCAACCTGATTCCAGGACCAAACCCATCATTAGCTGAATATGTTGAACATAAAAACAGTCTGCATGTTGTCTTCAGATCATGATGGTGGTCAGATGGTTCATCTCTCTCTTCCTCTGGGAGGTGAGATGTAAAAAGCCTTTAATGCAAAGACAGAAGTGAAGCTCAGGGAGTAGAGAACGCACTAACGTTACACACACTTTCTCACACAGATAATTAGCTCGCATGTTCCTTCACACTGACTCAGAGGACAGTGGTGAGAGGGAGAAGATCTGAGGGCAAGCGAGTGAAGAGTGGAGAGAGGAGAGGAAGTGTTGCTCCAAACCCTAATTATGTTTCAATTTACAGTGTGCAGATAGTGTGTGCATGTTGTTATGTCTATATGTGTGTGTGAGTCCAGGCAAATTAACATCTGCCTTTTTAGTTTTAGCAGTATTTATTAAAGAAAAAAATCTAACTTCACTGGTGCTAACTAATGAGATTATGTAGTAGTACTCAGTCGTGGTCCCAGGGAGCTCAGCACTGCATGTTTAGTCGTGCATTTTGACTTGATCAGGGCTGCTTGCTTTCCAGCTCTTGACTGGTACGTGCACGCACGTGATCCAGGTAATCAGCTGCAGGCGTAGCTGAGAAAGTGGAAAACAAGCAGGCTGTGGTCACTCTACTGGTTCCAAAACACCAGGATTTGTTTTCATCGCACTGCCTAGATCTATCAAGTCCATGATGCCCTGTTCTGATCCATCACAACATGAGGGAAATGATCATTTACTTAATTTTCACACCAAGGTATTTAATTTTTTATATTCTGTATGATCAAATATGCAAAAGAAAAATATACAGCTAAGTAAAATGCCTATAAAAAACCAAGCCATTAACTCAAAATACAGCATTTAAAGGGCGACTTCAGAAATGTTCAACTTGCTTTTTAATATTGTAGTTTGGAGAGTACATGTATGAATAGTATTAAACCTCCCTCTGCCTTCCCTGTATTCAAATTTCTCTCTGCTAAAAAAACTCCTCCAAATGACATCATGTGGAGGACTGTTCGTTTCAATAGATGCTGTCTGGTTGCTTTGAAAATGTAAGTTATAGGCTTAGTCTCCCTGCACCTCCAAAACTCCTCCATATTGCATCATCTGAACAGAAAAAAACTTCTCAGCCGGATATTTTTTAAAGGAAGCAAGTGAAAATCTGTGAAGTCACCCTTTAACTTCCATCCTGAAAGAGTTTGAAATGATTGTACCTACATAAAAATATAGCAGATTTAAAATTTAATTTAAATAATTGCATTAACATAAGTCAGCATGACAATAGGTCTACATGCTATTTGACTTAACTGCTCCATATTTACAGTGACAGTAACGTTTTAACAGATTTACATACAGTACATTAACTGCAGAGACATAAATACCAAACATAATATCAGCAATATAAGCAGGATGCTCCATCTCAAATAGACGTCCCATTATCAACCAGTCACATTTACTGGCCTGAGCTTACAACAGCACGAGGGAGAAATCTGACTGGATAAAAGTTATAAGTGCTGCACTGGAAGCAGCACAACCGAGGGAGAACGTCATAATGAAATGACAGTCACAGACTGGTGGGACATTTGTTAAAAATACACACACACACACACACACACACACACATTTTTATATAAATGTATATTCAATTAAAAGAGATTTCTTCTGGTTCTGACTATGTCTAGGCTGCAGAGAAGGCTTTGCTGGCACTGACGATCCCCCACCGGTTAAACCAGTGATTTAAAGAATAAGACAGTAGTTCCCCATGCCTCGTTTCAGGCCTGTCACACCTTCACATCTCCACCACGTTTCCTTCAACATCCAGCATGCTCCTATTATTTTTCATTGTCATTTCCACCCTTTAACTCCACCACACTCGAGTGTGAGTCTTGTAGTGCCTCCTTAAACTCCGTCAAACCTTGTTGTATCTACATCACCCTCATCAGTTCCATCATTTGCCCCATCAGTTCTGTCATACTTCCATCATTTCCACACCACCTCATGTCAGCTCCAACACGGCCGTAAACGGATCCATCTGTTGCATTCAACATCTGCAGTCGTAGTGACGCCACATCCCATCTGTGAACCAGTTTCCAGTTTGTACGGAGGCGCTTCACCCAAGCCTTCTATGTGTGTGTGTGTGTGTGTGTGTGTGTGTGTGTGTGTGTGTGTTCCATCGCATCGCTCTGTAATTACCCTGATCTCAGTTTGTCTGCGTGTCTTTTTCTGTCCTCCTCTCTGTTGTTTTTTATTCTTCCTCACTCGGATTGCTGATGTTTGATGCCGCTGTAACCATCAGGTTACAGCAGATTATTTTTGGGGAGAGTGATTCAGCTGGTGACTGATCTTTTTTTCCAGCATATGACAAGCACTCATGTGTGTTTACATAAATATAAGTGTGTATGTGATATGTAGGTCACAGTAGAACAGGAAAACCCTCCAGGCTTTTCTCTGCCGACACACAGACCTGTCGTCTCCCTTACTGTTATGTTTTACTGTACACTCTCTATTGTTGTATCTTCATGGCAAGATTCTCCATCGTGTCGACTCTCCTCTCTCACCATGCCCTGCAACTGAACCAAAGCTGTGCAGCATTGTTGCTTTTTGATTTGATTTGATAGATAACAGTGAAAAACCTAAGAAATATGCCCAAGATAATTCTTATTATCAAAATAAATAAGCACATCAACTACAATAATATTGTTTTTTTATTATTGTAGAAAGAAAAACAACATCCAGGTTTAATGTTGCACCCTCTGTAGTCTCATTTAGATACTTTAACCTGCTGAAATAGTTATGGCCGTGGCTCATAATGCAGACTGTGTGTTTTCAAACTAACTTTCAAATCTGAGGCCAACAGCAGTGGCCTCATGAGGAAAGCTACTAAGGATCCTCACTGTCTGCATTAATGTCTGTCTTCTTACTTGAATCCTCATGCAGTAAGCACATAATGAAAAGTAACGCAGGTCACATGCTGTATTTTTTTTATTGCTGCAATACTGAGAGAATTTGATCACAACCGTTTTGCAGATTATGTGGGATTAGTTGAATAGGAGTTAATTCTAAAACTGCTGCAGGGTCTTCACTGTTTCTATTCTTGTTTGTGTCTGCTTCTCTTAGTTTCCTCTCCAAGAGCTCAAGGCTCCTTCGCTTCTTCATTCTGCTGCCACGTCTCTGCTCTACAGATGACAAACCGACTGATCTCCTCATCTTGTTTTTATCTCTTTGTGTCTCATCTGGTTTCTGTCTCTCTTTCTTTCTGTCCGTTTTTTTCCATCTCCATTTTTTTTATTTTGTTCCTCGTATAATGAACCATTCAGTTTTCTAGCCTCTCTCAGTATCTTTGCTTTTTCTTCCTGTTATCGTCGATGTTGTCTTTTTTGCCATCTCCTTTTCCAATCTGTTATTGTGACTCTACTTTATTCTTACTCCTTTTGTTGTTTCGTATTTGTTCATCTGCATCTTCCTTCTCATTTGTTTTCCAGCTTTTGACTTTATTCTTTCTCTCTTTCACTCTCTCCATTCTCACTCTTGTCTATATCATTGTCTCCTCCTCCACTTTCTCAGCTCTTGTTACCTTTGTGTCTCCCAGTCATCTTAATGTGTGTCTGGGTTCTTCATACATATCCACACAAACACAATTTTCCATTAACCTGTAGCTAACTGCCTCCAAGTCATCAATATTCTCAGTCAATATCAACATTGATCACACTTGCTCATCTTTGGTCGTCTTGTTGCTGTAATCAAATGTCCTACTTTTTTAATGATCACAGGGAAAATACAGGGAACCACATACATACACACAGACATCACAGCCTTGCTCCGGCCAGATTATCAGCACTTTCCCATCAATAATGGTATTGACCAGGTTTATTATAATCAATTTCATGGTTCAAAACTAGAGGAAGCAGTTGACAAGGAAGCTCCACCTCCCCCTCTGTCTTCTTTTCTGTCAGTCTGACTTCAATTTAGAAAGCTTTATTGACATGTGCGTTATATGTGAGGATCGTTACAAACATCAAGTCAGCGTTGTAACAGGAAATGACAGGCGGCGGTGGGGGAAGAAAGAAGAACATATGGTGAAGTGACAGAGCCCCGGTGGATTTCACAGGCTTTAAACAACACCTTTCAGTTGTATCTTAGTGGCTACCTCTTTAAGTTGTTAGCAATGCTGCCTACACCACTCGTCTGTGTTATGTGTGTAGGCTGATGTATAAAAGCTGTAGCTCTATTTTTGCACGTCCAGTGTGTCACTGACAAAGGACTGATGTTGTTTTTACATTTGGATTTTTGTCAGATATGACTCTGGCTACATATTTACTGTGTAAACACGAAAATGCTTCAAAATTAATTATTCAAAATAAAATAAATACATAGTTTTCTCTGTATGGCTATTCTTTTTATAAAAGGTAGAATGATATTAGTGAATATCAATCTCTGTAGTCATAAATATTATTTTATATTGTCTAAACTACATGTACTGTTGCCGTTCCTAACGCAGGTCAGACAGGCAAACAAACACACAGCAGCTGCGTGCAGTGCAGTCCTGAATTTATCTAGACGTTACTCAGGAGAGCCGTATGTGAGAACGCAAATGTACAAAGCAGTTGGACTGAACAGTAAACACACTTTTATCCTACCAGCTCCGTCCGATTGAGCCTGTGTGTGTGATTGTGTGTGTGTGTGTGTGTTATTCTGAAACGATTGATGTGAGGATATCTCCGCAGGTCGTCACCGCTTCAAGGAGCCCCTGGAGGTTACGACTTGGTTTCAGGAGTTGGGTGAAGGGTTGCAGTTACACATTTACTGTAGTTATGATGGGGTTACTGCACTGTGTCAGGGACTGTCCTCCTGTGTGTGTGTGTGTGTGTGTGTGTGTGTGTGTGTGTGTGTTTGTGTTGTGCACCTGAGGCAGTGTTATCAGACTCCCTGCAGTTTCATCTCAAGGTCACAATATGAACTGTGCCTGCTCTGACTGTTTCTCCTCCGCTGTGTTTACAGCAGCTCTCTGCTCTTGTTGACTGTTTGTGATGATTTATTCAACAAGACGATAAAATGTTTCCACAGAGTTTGCTGTTCTGTTTACACTTCTCCCAGTAGTATGTCTGAGAAAATCAGTAGCCTCGCAGCCCGACTTCTTTATCTGTGTGTTTTACTGTTGGACAGTAGCAGTAAGGTTTTCTTCTGATTATTCACTCGGTTTGGATGTTATCAAGCTATTCAATGGTCCATTATCTGCTCTTATCAGCAACAGACATGGTTTAGTAGTTCTCTCCTCTCCTTCTCAGTAGATTCAGTAGGTGGTTATCATGTGCTGCCATGTGCCAGATGTGTATTGTCACAGTTACAATAATAAATGATGAGCAGTAAGCACAAAAACTGCTACTATGTGTTGTGTTTCGGCACAGGACCAAGTTGGTTAGGTTAAAACAAATAGTTGTGAGTTGAGTACTGTCATTGAGTTAAAGTTACAACAGAACATGTATTGATAATACACCTGCTGGCAGGTATGGGCTCGTGCCTGACTACATGATAACAGTCGTATTGGTTGGTATATTCCTGTGGTGGCCCGTTTAGACTGACCGCGTGTTTGGTCCCTCTGTTTCAGCGGTGGTCAGTGCTATCCCGGTGCCGGCTCTGGACTCATCTCAGTATCCTGGTATTCTGCCTTCACCTTCATGCAGCTTCACACACAACAAGTTCAGCCTGAGACCAATGCCTTTCCCCAGCCTCACCGTGGACAGAGGATACACACCAGGTACTGTATATCTAATGTACTTCTGAGGCTGCTGTAGAGAGAGAAAGCAGGAAGTGCCAGATCTAGTCATTAACACAACAATGGCTGGAGCATGCATGCAGCACAAAGTTTGGCAGAACTGGAGAAAAGAAAATGTGAAGCAGTTAGTTAGTTAGTTAGCATTTCTGAGAAGCTTGATCCACTTATTAGCACATACAAACTTGAAAAAAGCAGTGTGGTGACATAAGACAAAAGCCCTCAGATATTTGTCAGTGAAATAAAACACAGAATTCTGATGCTCAGAAGGTTGAATAAGCAAAATGTCAACTCAATAAACCAGCTATGTCCACATATTAGATATAGAGCATGAAGAATTATTGTCATCCCTGATTAATCTGATTAAGCTTTTTTTGTTTTTTTTACAAGGTTCTTGTAGAATAAAACAGCAGGAAGTAAAAAGTCAACCAGGAACAACGTCTCAACCGATTAATGCAGATAACATTAATTAGAGTTTCATTAAAGGTTAACTATTTTAGTTATCTTAACTAGATAGCAAAAGGTTTTCATACATTTTCAAAATAAATGTTAACCAGCTCAAAGTGAGAAGCTGCTTTTGTCTACATTCATTTTAAATCAACGCCCTTGTTTAAAGAGTTAAGAAGAATTTTGAGGTTAAATCTAAAACTGTTTGTCTATTGATGTAAACAGCAAACATTATATATCATGTATATATATATAATCAGGTGTAACTAAAAATACCTCTGGGTGACAGGGGGTCAACAACACTTAAAGCTAAAATATATGTACGTTTAGGGAATCAAGCTAGTGGTAGCATGAGAAAAATCAGTGGTATGTTCAGCCCTTCAGGAACTATTACTACTGACAAATACAAAAATGATTATGGTATTATTAATACACAACTATTAAAATGATATTATTATAACCATTGCAGCTGTTACAAACAGAAATAATAGTATATGATAATAATGCAACCCTAAGACAATAGGTCCAACACTGCAGCATCTTAATCTTGCGAGCTCTCTCACCACTGTTCTCTCCTCTGCCTGTTCTATTTAAATCCCATTTTGCAGCAGAGCTAAATGCTAAACGACATGGTGGGGAGCAGTAATTCAGTAATTGGCTAATTCCTGGTCAGCTTGTATCAGTGATTTAACAACAGCAGAGAGACGAGGAAAAGCTTCAGAGACGCCAAATTAGTCGACACAGTGGGTGGGCTGATCACTGTCGGCAAAATACACACGCGCACACACACACACACACACTCACTCACTCACGAGTTGTTGGAGGGGTGGGGTAGCTAATGATAGAGTGAGGCAGATACAGTGAGAGAGAGAGAGATGCAGCGGCTGTTAATGAGAGAGATGGGAGATAAAAATAAACTTTTAAGTCACTGCAACGATGAGACACTGCTTCACTGGTTGCAAAGTGAAAGGTAAAAGACTGTGTCCACAAGAAGTCAACTACCAGTCCCAGACTGCACAGAGTGTCAGACTCGGTTACAGGATGAAGTCGGATGTTGAGATCTGTATACAGTAAATACAGTAGCTGCCTGCTGAAAATGATAGTATTTGAATCATTTCTTACAATTTTGAATCAGTTTCTCTCGTCAACATGTCCACAGTGTCTTTGACCAGTTAAAGCCCAGTTGTTCCAGTGATTAAGCCAGCGTCCATTTACAATGAAAACATAACAAATTTGTGTGGATTAAACTTAAATCTCATATTTTACACAAGATCCACAGATGATCTCACATTTACTAAATAAACTGCTAAACGAATATATTACAGTTTAATCTCATGTATTTGATCCAAACTTTATTTAGAAGTGTAATTTATTTTAAATTCTAATTGAAATCCCAGAGTTTCAAAATATGCCGAACACGTCAGGTTGAATTTTGGAGAAATATTTTTCAAATGATGCAAAGGACTTGAAGAATATTTGCTTCTGATGAAATGGTGCAGCCATAAAAAATATATGTAGTTTGTGGTTTGAATATTCTGCTCAGAAAAGAAACACTACAGAGGTTTTATAAGACTATGTTACTGCAGCCTTCCATCACTGCTGGGATGGAGATAAGATTAGCTGTGTATTTTGTGGGATGGTGAGGAGACAGGTGGACAGAGCAAACAGAATCAGGGCTGAAGAGGAAAAAAAGAGGAGGACATCTTTCCCTCTGTTGCATGTTTCTCAGTGGACATATGCATCCTTTAACTTACATAGATACAGTATTACAGTGGGTCTTTGTGCTCATCTGGTAACTGATCTTTCTACCTGGAGGAGATGTCTCCATCTGTCCACTTTTACACTGGTTTTCTGGGCTGATGGTTGATGATATTACCTTTGTCCTCAATAAACATATTTATTCTCTACTTCTCCACATCCGCTACTGACCTCAATTCACTTTAAGAATCTGTGGATCCATTTTCGAAACACTGAATATCGTCTTTTTCCAGCTTGCCAAGCTCTTCAATCACTGCCTGGAGGCTTCATCTCCAGTGCCCATTTCCTTAAAATCCAGTGAGTTCCTATTGCTGAACTGTTGGAGGAACTCATTTGCAAATTTAACACAAGCCTCCTTCTCTTGTTGCTTCAGGAGATGAGGAACTCAGTGAGCAGACATCTTTGTGCAGTATGAATTTGATAGAAGTCTCTTTATCGACCTATTTTCATCCAGTTTCATCCGGTGTCACATTCTAGGGTTAGAAATCATGCAAGAAACTTCTGGAAAGTTCTCTGAGAGTGTGCTTGATTACCAAAGTGACCTTCCTGCTGATAAAACCTTTACTATAATTTAGTATAATTTACATGTGGGGGCAGTTCATGTTCCCATCTGACATGTAGACATTAAAGTTAATGTCTACATGTTGGCCCACAAACATTTGCTTGTCTCTTCTACTTCTATCAAAGCAAAGCAACCTCTGGAACTGCCCTTGTTCATTTTAGTCTGGAACATAGTTTCCCTTACAGCTCAGACGCACCAAGCTGTAGGTCAGCAGTCGGTGAGCTGGTTTTTGTGGTGCGTCATTGACACTAGTGATCCTCACAATGCCTTTTCAGGCAATTCAGGGAGAAATATTGAGCAACTCTGTCAATTTCTACATCTGGAGTCTCAGGGCTTCTTCTGCTTTCCTTTTAAATAACAAATACAGAACAGTCTCTGATCAGATCATCTCTCATGTCACATCAGAATTAGGAATCAGGAAGCTCCTCTTCTCTTTCTTCTTCCTCCCCCACATATATCTCTGCAACGATAACGTGGGGTTTCTCTGTGTGAAGAATTTCAGCCAACACAGGGACCCCAGCAAAGGAAAAAGAGCAAACCTGTCAGAGCTCTTTCCTTGTGTCAAGACAAGACAAGGAAATAGTGATGCTGTAAATTAGGTTGTTATGTTATATGTCTGAGTTTTAACAAAGGTATTGAAACACATAGTAGAAGATCTATGCACAGTATTTGCATTACCCTTCCTGACAGAATCACATTTTCAGTCCGGCAGCATTCCTGCAGCAGCAGTAATTTACACAATAGCGGCACATTTTCTCTGTGTATTACTGCCTACATCAAAGCAGGAACTGTCTGAAAAAACACTGAAGCGCTTTAGGATTTTGTATTCACACGTTTGAAGTTTGTTTTCTTCCATATATTCAGTGTGTTTCTGTCTTTTCCACAAATATGTGTTCACTCTTTACAAATGGCTCTGTGATGCAGTCTAATTGGATGTTTTGTCCCCTCTTTGTCCTCGTCCTTTAATTCTTCCCATCCTCATCTCATCTCTTTTCATCCTTCCAACAATTCTTTCAATTATTTTCCCTCTGTCCTCACTCCGTCGTCCTCCCATTCGCTCCTCTCCAGCGATGCCCACCGATACCTCCACCAATCCTCTCCTTCAGCAGCAGCCTCCGCCACAGCAGCCCCCTCCCCTCCTGCCCGGCTCCACAGCCCCGCCAGGGGAGCACGTCCCCGGGGTCGGCCCGGTCCCGGGTGCCCCCGCTGTGGCCGCATCTGTCGTCGAGGACCCCCAAGCAGGGAGTGGTCGTACCATCCCAACAGCCTGTGTGCGGCCCAGCCACCCACTACGAAGCTTCACCAACCCACTGCTGCCACCGCCTATGGGGACAATTGATCCCAAGGTGTACACCTCCATGATGCCACAGTCCAGTGAGTACAGCTGTTTGTCAATTGTCTCATGATTTGTTTGCCACAACCGAGTTAAAGGCTGAAAGCTGAGTTTAGAGTGTGTATAAGCATCTTTCCCTCTGTTTTAGTGTGTTCAGTTTCAGGCCTCTCTATCATCAGCCAAGTCTCTTTGCTTTAATTATGTATGTGTATCTCATGTAAAGACATAACAATACCTTTGTCTGGTTCCACTCTGTAACTATTCCTGAAGCTCTGCTTTGTTGTTAATTGTATTGTCAGATTCCAGTGACTCTTTGTTTAAGCTTGATCCTCTCCACTGACAGACTGCACTTTGTTTAATATTTTATTCACGAATGCTAAATGCATTAGCCTTAGGCTGCTACGCTGTGCGTATTGGTGTGTGTGTTTGCAGAAGGATATACTGTAACGGGCCTTGACAGTAGCCAGAGGGTTGCATCTGATCTGTACTGACCTCTTCCTGTTCTCTCTCTCTCTTTCTGTTACCTGTCTATCTCGCTGTATGTTCACTGATTATTGCTCTCTTGTTCAAATACCTGTTATAGTTAAAAAAACATGCTTTTCTTCTATTTTGTCACTTCCTTAGCCTTACTAGCAGCCTCTAGCAATGGTACCCTCAGTCAGAGTACTACTGAGGAATGAGCTAAGATTCCTCAAGACGTTACCAGAAAGTGGTGTCAGGCTTTGCATTACAGCCGGTCAGCAGTAAAATGGTGCTGCAACAACAGTTGTGTTTAGCTGTTTAAATTGTTCTTGTTTGATTTGTTTATTGCAAACAGCTGAGACTTTTTGGAATGCAACTTTAATCATTCAGTGGGGCCTAGATGCAGGTGAGGTCACCGACCTTTGATCTTTGGCCACCGAATGTAATTTGTTCATCACTGAGTCCAAGGTGACAGTTGTGCCAAATGTTAAGAAATTCTTCCAAAGCACATCAGTATGACATTTGTCACTTGGACAGTTGTTCTAAATAAGAAAAATTTCTCTTTAAGTCTTTTCTTAAGTGAAATATCACTTTCACAAGAATTGGGTGGGCGAATGTGTGGATGGACAAACAATAAAGTCAATTCATAGAATTGAAATTAATAGGAATAATATATGAGTTAAACTTTAAACATGGATGAATGAACACTTTATTTTATTACCGTAAAAATTCTCGGGTAAAGACTTTTTATGCTATAAAACTAATGGAAATGTTGCCACCTCTAGAAATGGCCACAAAAATGCTAATGAGGAGGGATTTTCTCAGCATCACGCCCCGTTCCCTGCTGCTGAGCTTGTTGAGCTTTTTGGGGAGCGGCATGGTTGAAATCTAAAGATCTAAACTGTTCCTAATTTAAATAATTATTCATTAATGCATGTAAGTTCTAAGCTATTTCACTGAATACGATCATTTTCAAAGCATTTTTGTTAAAATTAGATGGACCATAGCAGAGAGGATGATCCTTCCACAGATTCACCTGATGGATTCATGCAGCAAATGAGTCCATAGGTGAAAGCAATTGAACCGCATGCTTACAAAGACCTGACCTCTGATCTGGGAGCATCTTCTTAAAAGAATGTTACAGAGCACTCGCCAAGAACCCATCACAACAACTGGAGGAAAACAGAGCAGACACAGACGCAAGCACAAAAAAAAAAGCCAAGTTAGTACACAGATGGTCCACTAGTCTCCAGAACAGCTTCAGTGCTCCCCCGCAGAGATTCTCTAAGCACTGAAAGGGTGAACACCACTCTGTCCTCTGTCTTTTCCCTTGGTATTTGCCACTTTTGGTCTGTCTTTTTTAGATCCTCCTGTCTCTTTCTCCTCCTCCCTCGTGGCTCATCCTGTCAGCAGAGAACAAAACACTTGCTTACAGTACAAATGATCCCTGGACAGTGTGTATGTATGTGTATTTGTAGTGTGTACAGTTTTTGTGTATTTGTGTGGGGGTGGGTAAAAATAGTTCCATTATGGTTCTGTTTACACGCCCAGGTGGCCTCAGATTAACATTGATTTTTGGCTCCTGAAAACCTTTCGCTCAGCAATAGTGAGCCTGTGGCAACGCTCGGCTCGACTCCCACAGACCTTCCACTCACCCTGTGACCCCCCCCACCCCCCTCCATCCTCCATTTCTCCCCAACACAGAGCCTCAGAGACTGCAGTGCTGCTTCCATCAACCCCCCTCCAGCTCTCTTTGAGACTTGTGAGCGATGGTGTTTGATGTTCATACTGTAGCTGGTTGTGTTTGTGTGCTGATGAGTAAATGACTCCCTCAGTGAAAAGAATGCAGTGTTTTCATGGTTTAATTGGATTGTTGTGGTGAGAGGAGAGAAAAACAGAGAGGGCGAGACTCAGGGTTGTTAAGTTTTGTAAGACGGATTGAAAGGTGCCCGAGAAGAGGCTTACGTGACTTTAGTTCTTCCCATAGTGATGGAACTGTCTCACAGAGCCAGTGAAGAAAATACTAAGCTCAGGCCTAGAGGTTGGTGCTGGGATGAAGGTGGGGCTTTTTAAATGCTGCATATAGCATGAAGCAGTGAGTCAGCAGGTGTGACCGCACTAATAGCAATATCATATTCGTATATATCCCCATGATGACAAGGATGCATTAAGAGCATGACAGCTGCCAGCAGTTTCTATAGCTGCTGCCGCTGCCATATAACATATAACATCCACTATTTAGCTGTTTGCTTCCTCACAACTTCAGCTCTGCCTGTGTTGATATGAGCTGCGTGGCGTCTGAAGCCAGTGAAATTTGGTTAGCAGCACTGCGTTTGTCATTCCCTATAATTTAAGACATGTCCTCATGATTACATTAGAAACTCGTGACTCTGACTGGAGCTGCGCAAAATATGAAAAATGTAACTCTGCTACTTCAGTCTTTCTTTAACTAAGTTGCAAACATGTTGCAAAGTGATTTTGCAATATACTGTATCATCTCTAGTAATTCCTGATAATACTATTGGCTGTGATATTCTCACCCACAATAACTGGGGCATGAACATTTGGTACGTTCTAAGCTTAAACATAAGGTGGGATGCTGAGTCTTGAGCTCTGTACATCATGATATTACCTCTGAATGTTGCTGGTGCTCATAACCCAGGTAGCAGGAGCATTTCCTTCAAAACACACTGCAAATTGATTTAGCTTTTATGGCTGAAACATACTTCATGCAAGACGGTAAACATCCCATTGGAATAAATATTGTCAGCAACTTAAAATTCAGAGCTTGAGCCAGAGCAAGGAGGGTTCCCTTCTGCACCGAGCACACAAACACCCTCCTACCTCATTTTATATCAATTTTTAAAGCGAGGCCGTCTTCTGTTCTTAAATCGAACCTCCAAAGCCCCATCTGCAGAGTAAAGTATGATGGTAGGCAGTTACTCACCTAAACTGGCCTAAATGTGTGGTTTAATGCTGGAAGCTGTAATGGGGATTGTCTGACTCAATGTCTGATACTGAGGAAAGACATTTCAGCCACAGCTGGAGGCAGCCACAGAGTCAGCTGTGATGGATATTTTCAAGTGCATGCCTTCATCTTGCCTTGGAGGACATGCGTTACTACCAATGAAAAGCTTTAAGACAGTTTTAAATGGTTATTTGTAGCATTTAGACGACCGTGTAGAACAGAGAGAGAAAGATTGAAGCGTATGGTTTTTTTTTTATAGCCGTTCTCAAATTGTACAACATGATTTTTTTATTATTTTATAGAGGGTACAAAATCCTTACCAGTTTGTTCTGAAGGTGGCACTGCAGGAAAGGCTGGAAGGTAACCAAAATCATTAGAATTCAGAATAATATATAGTGACGAATATAATAAGTGTGAAATAAACATGACTATGAACACAAGCTGTAAACCTGTGGTATGGGGAACAGGATATCAGGTAAATCCAGATGAATCTCTCTAATCTTCTATTTATGTGACCTGATAATACTCACCTCAAGTTTGTCTCCCAGCTGTCAAGAAACCCAGAAGGGAGATAAAGGAGGGAAAAGAAGGATTTTTCAGAAGACTGTAAATCTTGGTGCGTGAAGTAAATCTAAAGCTGTGGATCAGGACGGAGAACGGTAGAGCTCAATCTGCAGTTTAATCAGACATGGTGAGGTGGTCAGAATGTGCACTGATGCCTTAATACATCAAAGGTTTGCAGACTTTGTACTTGTGCACCGTTCAAGCCATGAAGGTAATTATTCTAGTTCTGTTCCCACAACTTCACCTGAGAAGAAGGTGAAAACAATAATAAAAAATACTAATGATGAATCGCTATCAAAATGGGAAAGTAATGTACCAAGGCAACACAGCAAGTAAACATTAGGATATACTAAACAGGAACTAAATCTCAGACAATAGAAAATATTTCACAAAAATAAACACTACTTAGTAGATGTTGTTATGTTGTATTGTTTGCCCTGTTTTGAGCTGTTCTGACAGGCTGTGCTGTAGAGGTAAGTACCAGGTGGCAACATCTGCTTAAACTCAAAATGGTGTGATACTGATACAAGATAATGAGATGCAAAGTCATAGATAAATATGCAACTTAAGTTAGCATAGACTATTTCTCTCCGCCACACTCTACATAGCTCCTTAAAAATTAGTTATTACCAAATTACAATACATGAGAATGGAGCAAAACTTACTTTCCATCCATTATCCTAACTGCTTATCCTGCAATCAAACGGATATAATTCACTGATTGGTGAGCCTTTCTCAAAAACGTACAGTATTTAGAGATATACATTTATATATATGTACACGGCTTCACAGACATGTCGACAGACACAAAACAAAAGGAACATAAAACAGACGGACAAGAACACACCACAGTGCTGTGGAAAGAGGATAAGATGCGAGCTGTCTCCCTTCAGAGACGCAAGATTTCCTCAAAGGCACTTTTCATCTTTAACTGTATTTACTTCAAACTGTCCTAAGGATCAATAACCCCGCCCCCTCTATCTTCACCTTCTATCACTGTAAATCTCTATACCTTTGCCTTCGACCCACAAACAGACTGATGTGAACCCCATCAGGCATTTCACACCTCCACTCCAGCTTGTCTGGTAAATATATCCACCTCTTTGAGCAGATGAGCTGCCGGTCCCCGTCTACACCTCCAACCCCTCCTCCTTCTGACAAACCCCTCGAGGGTGAGCCAGGCACCGTGAAACTCTCTTTTATGGCTTTCTCCACTGTGGATATGTAACCTTTGCTTCATCTCTGTTCTGCTGCAGCTCATTGTGTATTTCAACAAAAAAAGTTTTTTTTTTTTTTCTGGAGCTCAGTCAAGTTTGGATTCGGTCTGACAGCAGCGGGCTGAGAAGTCATACAAACACATTTGGTTGCGCTTCATTTTGAAATGAAACTGGCAGGAATTTCACCACATTTACAAACATGCAGAAATCCATAGCCACACAAGGTCAGTGTTACTTTGAAAATAAAGTACTGGGACTGAACGATATAGAATGAAAATCTTCAGCCGCTCTGGCACAATTGCATGGTCATGGTGTTGTACGCACCAGAAAGTTTGAAAAGATGAAAAATGGAGAAACAACTTAAATATTCATGGAGTCTTACCACTCACAGGGCAAAAATGCAATGTATGTCTTTAAGGAAAGAACCCCATTTATACAGTGCACGCAATCACAATGTGATCTGACGTGCAGTCGCTGCGGTTTACACTGTGACCAAATCCTAGCTGGGTTCAAATGACGTCTCTATACAGTCTGTCCAAAAAAGGCATTTACCCCACAAAATGAAAGATCTTCTGTTGTCTCAACATAGTGATGCGATTTACAGGCGTACCTTCAGCTGAACTAAAAGGAGTGCCAGCAACTTTTCTCTTTTGGCTTGTCTAGTACGGGTACGGGTACAAAGTTGTCGACAGCTAGCTGTAGCTCTGCTGTGTTCACTTTCTTCTGACATATCCACCAACAATGGTGGTGATTTTCTTTTACCTTGTTTAGTTTTTTTTGTCCCAGTAACTTATGGCATATGCTCGTCAGTCTTAGTTTTTTGGTAATTCCTACATTTGGTAGTAAACACTGACTGGGTTGAACTCTCTGGATGGTCCCCGAATGTTTCATACACACATCTTTTTGCTGCTCATGTACATGCTATATGATGGATATGGATATGTTCATGAACCATGTTCACCAAAAGCATTCACGCTTTAGTACGTCCATGCGCAGTGCTGAGAATGTAGTTTGTGGGTAGTGTGTTCAGCTATTCAGCTACTGAAAAACTATAATAAAGTGATAAATTGAGATGGCTCTGAGAGTGTAGATAATCTTCAACTATGTTTACTTTAACCATGTTTCTGTCTCTGCAAGTTGATTGCAGAATAAAATTAAACCAAGGAGACAGAGGTATAGGTGTATAGGAAATAAGGAGTTGCATTTTTGAAGAAGAAAGAAATTGAAGAAATTGTATCATTTTCTAAAAAGTATAATGCACGTATAACAGTGTATACAGTAATTATGTCACTATACAGGTTAACCACAGTACACGAGGTCTTTATCTCTGCAGGAGAAGTGCTGTAATGGACGTATTTGTACTTTGTCTTCATTGTTCTCAGCTGTACTGGAATATATTTTCTTTTTTTCCCAGGTCGTTTACAGCACAGTAGAGAGTATCATTCAACAGTTTGAAAGAAATCGTTATACTCAGCAGGAGACCATGAAGCACATTTTCTTGTTTTTTTCTTAGTTTGTATGGTACAAAAGAAATCTAATTAAACTCTGTCCTGGTTCTTATGGGATGACGCTTATTTTTTCATTGGATTGAAAAAAGGAACACTGATTCAGGTTGCTTACATCCTGTGTAATTCTTTCATTATTATTCACTGTCTTAGGAGGAAGCTGTGACCTATAGTTGTACATACTAAAGAGGTTAACTTAGAAAGGTGGGGGTGGGTGGTATTCAGAGATCTAAATGCAAGTTGCCACTTAATCTTTAAGTAAATTCAAAGAAGAAGAAACAACATAAAGTGAAGACAGCTTAATGCTAAATTACCATATTTCCCTTCTTTGTTGGGTTGTGGATATTTTATACTTAACTTTTTATAGTACAGTGCTGAATAGACTTCACCATTTCGATGTTGTTTACCATAAAAAAGATTTTTTTTTACGCCATGAGCTCTTTCTGTGTAGAAATCAGTTGAAATCCCACTGTTTCTTGTTCTGTGCTTTGCTGCTATCGAGACTGTTCCAGGTGTTTTGTTTCTCGGGGAGGAAAAGGGATGTTATTGATCAGGATGTGAAGCAGAGCGGTGCAGGGAGAAGAGGAGGAGGAGATTGGAGGTAGACGCAGCCTCGGGGGGTGTTCAGACGCGAGGAGGCTGTTCAGGGAATCAGACTTGAAGATTAAAAACTAGACATCCCTCTTTTGTCTCCTGTGTTTCCTCGTTCTCTTTTACTTTCCCTCATTCTTTGTAGAAAGCAATTCGCAATTTTGACACGTTGAACTGTATTTGCATTCTAGAGATTGAATTAATTCATTTGCTGTTTGTGCTTTTATGGTTTGGATGTTTGTTCTTTGTTGTGTCAGGTAAATTTGTTCCCTGCTCAGACTGATGCCACCTTTTTAGATCATCATTTAGTAACTGAAAGTGAAAACAGACAGGTGATTCACGATGGTGGAACAGTGGGTGGATCATCAGATGTCTAAAGGGTTCAGACCTCAAATCTGTTTCCTGTTCAGTGGAACGTGTCCTTTAGATTGCTCAGTAGTTTTATTGCTCAAAATGTATAAAAACCAGAAGACACTAAACGTCAAGCAGAGAATGAGACGGTGAGCATCAAGTCATTTTCTGATCCAAATATCATGTTTTAAAGGTGCGAGCCTCCCGAAGCCCCAGGTGAAGACAGCCTCTTTGGGTCAGGCCGGCAAAGCTCGCTCCCCTCTGCTGCCCGTCTCGGTCCCCACGGCGCCAGACTTACCAGAGGAGGGAGGAACGAAACCCCTGGAGGATTCAGCTGCCAACGTAAGTTCACATGGGGGAAAATAAAGGAAACATGAATGTGTGACACTTCAGAAGCCTTAAAGCTGACCGTGTCCAGTGTATTAGTCAGTGATTTTATAACGTCTGTTTCTAAATCACCATAAACATTTCTTGTGCTGATATTTGTTGTTGCTTACCAGCTAACACACGTTAAAAGTAGTTTTAGGAAGAATTACAAACTGAGAGAGAAAAAATGCAGATGAGAAAAGCAGATGGAGGGTGAAACATACTCTGTAAGGAAGAGACACACACACACCTGCACTGTTTTGTCACTACAACTGTTTCTTTCCCTCCGGTGTGTCAGTGGCCTTTCAGCTGTAAAATAATACAGAGTTTATTAGCGACTGATACTGAGGAGAGGAAGGAGGAGGAGGCGGTGGATGAGGGAGGATGAGGGAATGTGGGTGGAGAAAGGGAGAATGTACAAGCGGGTGAAATCCAAAAAGGTAGATGTATTTTTGAGTATAAAGGATAAAGCAGGTGGGAAAAGGAAAGAATCGAAAAAGTTAAGAAATAAACAAAGGAGGAAAAGAAAACGGTAAAGCGTGAGGAAACAGAGGAAAAGGAGGATAGAGTAATAGAGTGGAGGAGACAGTGGTGGAGAATTGGTAGTTAGGTAGGAGGGGGGAGGGATAGATGGGGAGAGAGTGGATAGGAAAGGGGCAGAGGGAGGGGAATGTGGGGGAGGACAAGTAGACAGATAAATGACAGAAAATGATGTGGAGGGACACCGGACATCAGGACTTGTTAAATATTCATATATGACTCAGTGACGGTACGACGGGAGGAGACGTCACCATAGCAACGGGAAGGAGGGATCCGTCAGGAGGAACATTTGAAGAGAAGAGGAAAGGAAGGAAGGATAAATAAGATGAGGAAAAAGGACAAAGGATGAGAGGATAGAGGAATGATGAGAGGTGTGAGAGAGGCAGAGGGAAAGAAAAGTTAGATGTCACCTTAGAGATGAGAATAGGATGAGTGACTAAAGGAGGGGAAAGAGAGAGGGAGGGAGAAAGATGCAGGAGATGACATGAGGAAAGAAGAAAGGAAACTCTTAAGGAGGAGTGGAGAAAATGAGATGGAGAGATGCTAGAGAGGAGAGAGAGTTTAAAGGTCAGCAGGTCTTTTCTTCATCTGCTGCTCTATCTCTGTAATTGATCTAGTCTTTTCCCATCATCCTTCTGGTCTAGCAATCACACACACACACACACACACACACACACACACACCACTAGTTAATGGATTGTCACACAGAGTGTGAGTAATTGGTGGACGTACACCACAGAGGTGCTATTATGACACTGTTACACCAGTGACTTGCTGTATTTTCCAGTAACGCAGTAAGAGGGTGTGGTATTATGTGACTTTAGGACCAGTGTAGTTTTTAACAAACACTGCTCCAACAAGCAATGACTGCGCATTTATTTGGGACTACTTTATTCAGCGGATTAGTCTTCATTTGGTGCTCTAATGAGTGTTTGGTGCAGCAGGAGTTTACCCACCCAGTGCCACAGAGTGACTCACTGGAAAAGAATAGATATATTTTAGGTATATATCATCGTAGTAGTATGATATGTAGTATAAATGCAGAATATACACACAATACGTGTTAGTAGGATACAGCTTTTGTTGGTCTTTTGGATTTGTTGTAAGAACAACACCACAGCTGCTTACTCCTGAAGCTGTTACTGGTTTTTGTGCACACAGGGAGTTTCAGGGGGCAGACGGTTGGCGTCTGTCCTCTCTGCTCCCACCTCTCTCTGTCTGCCTGTGTGCGATTGTTTCTGGCCTCAGTGTGATCTGAACGAAAGATCACCTGTTCACACACGTCCAAAATGTCTGAGTGTACCCTGAACCTCAAATATCACTAGCAGCAGACTTCTTCCTGACTTGATGTGCAGTAATAAAGGTTTTTTCTTCACTCTTCTAATAATTGTCTGTTTATTCAAGAGACTGCTAATTATAAAAATCAGCTAACCAGCCACCTTTGAAATAACAATGATCATTTTTTAATTTTTCTGTGAGACTCATTATGTTCTCAACCTCTGTATTCATCATGTTAGAAGAAAATTGCACCTCAGTGTAAAAGACAACACTTAATCAACTCTGAACCACATTTGGCTCAGCAGGTCACCCGCTGCTCACCAATCATTGGATTAGGAAGTTTCGCAGCTTTTTCATTTATAGTAAGTTGATGATGACTAATAAGCGAGGAGCTGTGCAGAGCGTGGTAGAGCGTAGCAGATGATAGTAGAGCAGAGAAAATTGATCTCAAGTCTCCTGCTATCAATAACCCAAGCTGCGTGTTGTAGCTTTAAGTGAGTAGTTGAGAGTTGAGCAACTGACTAAAGATAATCAGATTGAGAAAAAGTTCTCATCCAGAATTTGGTTTTCCTGATGACAGCTAATCTGTATGTTGAACCTTTGCACAATGCAGCAGACAGCTGTTGAACACCTCCTATGTATTCAGTAATCTCTTAAATAAGTCTCCTCCATCTCTCCCTGATCTCTCAGAAGTAGGAGAGATTTAACAGTTCACCACTTTGGTGTTTAAGTGCGGAGCTGTTAGGAGGAAGGTGGAAGATGTGGGCAGAAAGCTTAAGAAATGTAAAAACAGATTTTTTTAGATTTATCAGTGTGAAACAGAGTTTACGTGTGCTCTGGTTGCTCTGCTGTGCTGGGATGAATCTCTGATGGATTATAGAGGAGTGTGAATCCAGGTCAGCAGGCCGGCAGAGATAGCAGAATATCAGAGAGAAACGCGGGACATCAGCAGGCGTTTTATCCCATCGATGAAACGGTTACTGGCTCAGTGACGCGCTGCTGTTTTCAGTCACTAAATGAGATCAAGAGGTCACTGGGTTTTTGTGGGGTTCTTTATACACTTTTATGATTTCTATACAAGTCTTTATGTCTGTGCTAAGTGGAGAGTATCTGGCAGTGGGTGGCTTCTCGATGAGCTATTGTGGTCTCATTCTGAGTGAAAGTGGAAGGTCAAAAGTCCACACTCTGTGTGTATCACACAGTTAAAGGACAACCTTGCAGCTGCTGTTTTTGACCTTTTTCTTCTAACAGTGTGAATCTCCACAGTGGTTAAACAGAGATTTATGTCACCTATTGAAAAGTCAGAGAGTTTCAAATTAAAATGGCCATTTCACTTTATACAGTGCATAAGTTAATGGTAGTTTAACCAGAATCTGTGATAAACAAGACTGAAACTTGTCAGAAAAGAAAAATACAACCACCACAGACCAACTGTACAACAGCAGAATCCATTGGATGTATACTGCCGAACGTCACAGAGGATAATATAGTACAACAGACAAAAAGCCGTATGTTAGAACAGTATCACTGAGCCCAGTAGGGTTACTAATTGAAACATCATTGTATTTTCACCAGCTTTGATATGGTAGTAACCACGATCTACATGGGGGTGGGCAGGATCAGCCACTAAATATTTCAGTCATTATAAAAATAAATGAAAAGTACCTTGTTAAAGTGTATTTACAGTGACTATGTTTGGGGGTTGTGCTATTTTACAGTTTAAGAGTGTGTAACTGTTCTTCTGAGGTTAGGACATCTTTACAGCTGAGCACAGCTCAATTTCACTGAGTTGTGAGTAATTCATTACTTTTCCACTAACTTGCCAAACACAGTTTTAAAAACGACATGTATCAGGATGACATTACACGCAGGAACAAATGAAGTAAAACCATTAAGTTTCTCAACTGTTCTGCTTTAGAAATGTATTTTATGCAGGTTAAATCTTTCAGTTGATTATCACTAATTGTGTTGACTGTGAGATTATCTTTTAAAGTGACAACCAGCTGCTGCTGCCTGATTTCAGGATGTCTGGTAACTGTTAGCTTCCTGTGTAGCTGTAAATGATATTTTAAATGGAGGCGATAGAAAATGGAGGGGGGGGGTTAAGTTGTCCTGAGGCAGAAACCAGTCAAACATTGATCCAGTGTGTCCCTCTACTGTCAGGATAAAAGCTTTAACAAATCAGAACTAATATCTAATAAGAATAGATTTTCAAGTCAATCAATCAAAAAAATAGATCACCAGAATCAAGTCTCTTCAAAATAAAAGCTGAACTGCTTCATTCAATGAAAAATATATTTTACAGGGCTACACAGTGAGGTGCAAACCTGTAATTGTACATAGTTCATTATCAAGACCTGTGATTTTACAAGAGAAATATAAATTACCATAAATACAACACATTAGAACTAAGTTACATCTAAGGGCAGGGCGGTGACTTTTCAGTGTGTCCCAGTCTACACGTTCTCCTTGTGCTTACATGGGTTTTCTCTGGGTATTCCAGTTTCCGCTTGCAGTCCAAAGACATGCCATTAGCTTAACTGGTGGCAGTAAATTGCCCATAGGTTGTCTGTCTCTGAATGTTTCTAAATATGTCATGTTTCTTCTTCCATTAATAATAATGAATCACATCAGCCTTGAGATAGACTGGTAGCCTGTCCAGAGTGTACCCAGCTTTTAACACAATGACAGCTGGGATCATTTGCAGCCCCACCTTAACAGGATGAGTTATTTTGAGGATAGTTATTTTTATAGAGTGGCTTAACCATTTTTCAACTTGATTCTTACAGTTGTAGTTAGGGGAGCAAATGTATATGAATGCTATTAAACTGCCTTCTTTATATGAAGGAACTAAGTCTTCCGTATCTACAGTATGAGCAACCATATGACATCATCTAGAGGAGATTTTCTTAGCCATGAGCAGAGGTTGCTTTAATATAGGAAAGACAGAGGAAAGTTTAATACAATTCACATACATTACATGTATTCCCCAAACTGAAACCATAGGAATTAGGTTGAAATTGGTGAGGTTGCCCTTTAACACATCAATAGGTAAAATAAGAGAATTGACAACAGGAAATTAGTCACTTCATCAAACAGGACATCCACAAACTTGATGTCATGTGTGAGATGTGAGTTCACAAAAGCCTGTCTGAGTATTTCACTTCCTTTAAAAACCCAGTCATGATTGAAAAAAACTGTATTTCATTACAGAATAGCAAATTCTACTCTTTGTGCATCATTTTTAACAGAATGGCTAAAGATTAAAGATTATTTGATCAGTCACAATCTAAAGAAGTATTTTAGAGCAAGTCTCCACTAGTTCTAGTTTTCGCACGGCAAGAGTTTTCTGCTTTATTCTGTCATGTTTGGTATTTTTGGTTTTCTTGGTGGGACACACCTAGACATTTTTGATAACATCAGCTTTGACCTTGGGAACCAGAGATGAGTGACATTTTACTATTAAAAAAAAACAAAACAATTATCAGCATGTTTACGGGGAATTAAAAAAAAATTCTTTAAATACAACCCAAATTGTTTTCAAACCATCAACATGAGCCTGCCCTTAGTGGCAGTGCCTTAGTTACTGACGTTTTGCTCACATTCATATTAATGCAGAATCATTGCATTATAATCGTGACGTGTACAATAACTGTATTCGTCACTAATTGATTCTAGGGACACGGAGAAAGTCTTGTGCATTGACACAAACCTTTTGGGCTGAGCGTGAGAGTTATTTCTACTGAGCCTTTAATGGTTTTCAACAGCGCTGAGGAGAATATTGAATTTTTTTTTTTCCCCAACTGCAAGGACAAGCTCTGCATGAAGGCCACACTCAATGTGACACACTGAGTGTGTATGTGAGAGCTGTTCACTTGACTGTCACACACAAACACAAGCACAGATGGAGGCACTTAAGCCAGCCCACTAAGAGGTGACCGTTTGTATAGCTGGACCAAACATGCCATTACACAGTGATTAGAGTATCTGCAGGATTAAAGTGCAGCCATTCACTCCGTTTCTTTGAAACGCTCACAAACCAGTGACAGCAGCAACTCCAACGTGTTTGATGTGGTCGACTTTGAGGCCAACTGTTATCCAATGTGACACAGTTTGTGAACATGGATATTATTACTGGCTTTACACTTGATTTAGCCCATTAGCTACAAATCATGTAAACTTCGTATTCCAGTTGATCATTTCTCAACTTTTATAATCTGATTTTCTTTCCTCAGGCAGCAACTGGTTTCTGTTGAATCAACTTGCAGAGACTCAAAACTTGCTGTAGACAGATAATCCATCACAGTCAGTGTAAAGTCACCTTTTATTTTAATGATTTATAAATGCAGGAAAGTCAGCGCTGCACTGGCAGGCAACAATAACTGAGCTCTGACAGAAATAAAACAGACATGACGTTCATTGTGATGGATGATGTATCTGCAGTAACTTTCTAGTCTATGCAAGTTTACTTGCAGGAAAATGAATCAGTCAGTGAATGTAGGAGAAATGTTAAAAAATCAAATGTATGACCAGGGAAGTGTTTGGCAGCAATGAAATGTTATTTATGTGCTTTCAACGCTGGTTTGGTGCAGCAGTTGTTATTTTTGCCGCGGCTTAAATGTGTGTGTTGTGTTCTGACAGCAGGGCCAACTGCACTGACCTGTGTTATCAAACCGCCGCACACAGGAAGGTTGGTTCGACATGTGAAGTGATGAAGCCGACAGTAAGCACCTATGTGATTGGCAGGTCAAAAAACATGGAGACATTGAGGTTAAACTTGGGTTCAATTTTAGCTGAAAAGTAAAAAGTGGGAGATCTCTGGACGTCAGGGTAACAGATAACCAGGACTAGACCCAAATCAGAATTTGTAGTCTGCTCTAAGTTCTAAGTACCCGTAAGACCACTCCTTTAGTGTTAATCATCATCTGTGAGATAAAAGCATCAGATCTGTCACAGTCAAAGCAACCATAGTTCGGGAATAAAACACAAATGTACCACAGAGCTGCTCCTGCATGGCCGCCAACAGTTCTGTCAGCTGAAGTGCCAATTGCAATGAACATAGCTGCAGAAGCACTACTAAAGTCTGTTTCAAGTTCAGCCATTTACAGTGCATTTGCACAAAGTTGGTACTACTAGTTGGACCTGCAGGGCACATAATGTACATGCTTTGATCAGACTGGAAAGTTGTTTTGTTACGTATCTACCACCTCCAGACATAGCTACAGCGCTAGTCATTTGATCATTTTTTCGGTCACACAAATTTGAGTACTGTTAAAGACACGACATACTGTAAATAACTGGGAAACTGAGACCACAATGATCAGTTTTTCCTCTGTGTACACCAATGGTTTGCTGATGGTAATAATTCCTTCATGTCAGGTAGTAAACTCACTCTCTACGTCAGTTTTCACTGGAATCAAGACGCCCCCATTGTTCTCTCTTATGGTTGTAGCTGAGCTGCTTCACAGCATATTTACATAAGATTGAGCCTTTCTTTTCCTCTGTTGTGTAGCTGGGCTTATGTTGAATCGGTCTGTTATGCTTGTATTACCTTCAGTATCAGAGCATCAGAACAGCATCACTCTTCTGTTATTTCCATTAGGGTTAAGTCATTTCAGCTGTTGAGGCAGATTGGATTTCCACTGTTAAGGTCGGCGGGTGAGGTTGTTGATGAGGAGGAATGGTAATTTGCTATACAGTCACCGAACTGGATGCATAAAGTGCTTATTTCAGTTTGAACCTTGAGTTTTAGGTAAGCAAACCTCTTACTATGCTATTTCTGAACGAGATTGGGGTCCCACCATTACGGTACTTATTTCAGTTGCTTATAGCAGCTGTGGAGTACCGTACAATTTTTGTTTTAACATTGGAATTATTTCATACTAGACTGACAACACAATGAGCAGCAAACCATTACTTCAAAAACATCACTTCAGAAATCTACCCCACTGACACTGTGGCAGGTCTTTATAAAGCTTGGGGTCTAAGGTCTATGTAACCTCAAATCTTCTTGTCTTTCAGGTGTATGAGCAGGACGACCTGTCAGAGCAGATGGCCAGTCTAGAAGGACTGATGAAGCAGCTCAATGCCATTACTGGCTCCGCCTTCTAACCTCTGAACCTGACCCGGCCCAGCCCTCATCCACGCTCCAGTCTGAAACCCATCTTCAAGCCTCGATGCTGTCTGTAAGCTAAGCGCGGCAACAGATCAATCTGGGTTTGAAGACACTTCTGAAGAGCGTCTGTCTATGCTGGGTTGAGTTTGTTTTTCTCCTGGTCTCATCTTGTTTCTACTTGTGGGGACCAGGTTTGGGTAGTAGGGATTTAACGCTACAGCAGCACAGAATCATCTCCAGGAACAGGACAAGGGTTGAGGGGCTTCTTTAGGAGCTCAGACTGAAACGCCTCGAGAACTTTCAACCTCAAACAGGAAACTAGAAAAACCCAATGCCGAGCGCCTCGACATAAAGAAACAGAAGAAGGGATTATCTAAAAAAAATTTAAAAAAAAGACTAAGTTATAAGATCCTATCTGTTTCTCTTCTTCGTGGTATTATTTAGCATCCTCCTCCGCTGAGTTCTCCACAGCTCAGTTACTGTGACTGTACCTCGCTGGTTTTTCATGATCACCATTGGAAGTATTGTTTTTATCTTTTCTTGTTTTCTAGGTGGGGGTATTTCAACTTTGTGTTGTAACAGGATGTGTGTATGGTTCCACCTGAACCTACAGTCAGGAATAGAAAACACATCCTCAGCCACCAAAGTACCACTAAAATGTTCTTTTTCTCACTTGGATCTCGCGACACCTGTTGTGATGACACGAGGTGATTTTTTCATTTCTTCTCAATTTTTTCTTAGTCTCCTTCTTTTTAACAGTATCATTTCACAGAATCAACCATCTCCCAAAACTCACGTAGCCTTTCCATCTCTGGATAAGATACAACAAAAGATAAAGGGAATAAAAATGTGATTTTGGCCAGACGGAAGGAAGCGTGAGGTACCTACAGTAGTAGCCTGGTCTGAATCATCTGGATCTGGATTCAGCTGACTCTGCTCTTACAAAACTGTATAGAAACCTCTATAAACTCCCACAGTCTGTTGCTGCTCTTAACCAAGCCTTTACTCTCCCTAACTCAGACAAAATCCAGTCTTTACCTTCAAGGACTCTTGTCGTTGCCAAATTGTAATTTGCTTTGTTTTTGCTCCTCATTCATGTCTTAATACCAAACATGAACTCAGTAAAAAACTGGTGATTTCTATGGGACAAACATTACAAGAAATTAAGTTTTGTATGAGAAGAAACCTTTTTTCATAAGTGCTATTTGATGGCAGTTGGACTCGCTTGTCATTGAATTGCCCTTTTGAAAATACTATGACCTGGACAACTGAGAATCTCTATCGAGAGATTGGTAGAACCCATTCCAACACGTTGGCTTGGATTGTTACAGTATGTAGTGATTGGTCCTTTTGAGAAATCCAGCCTGAAAACCTCGTCCACAACTTAATAAATTGCACAGGATGTGACGCATTTAGTGCAGTAACCCCTTTCTGTTTGGAGTACTGATGAAAGGACGGAGAGTTAAATGATTACAGTGTTGGTTTTTGGGATACCTGTTCATCTGTTTAGAAAAAAGCTATAAAACCCATTCACTCTCTGAGGCAGTAAAAAAATACAAGCCGTATGTCAGTATGTTATCGTAGGAAAGCGATAATAAAGTCGCCATTGAAAGACAGCAGTTTGTTATCTCAACAGATGATTAAACTGCTATCTCTTAATCAAGGTCTCAGTTTTAACATCACAAAACATCACTTTTCTTGAGATTGCTTGTTAGCTCGATGTAGAAAGGTCATCAGGATCTTTATAAAACATATACTGTATGTGAATCAGAAAGTATGGCTCAGGTCCTGTGGGAATCACTTTGTGCAGTTTCAGTATACGTTTGAGTGCGTTGTATCCAGACCTGCTTTCCTTGAATCCATATTTATTTTTCATTAGATAAACACACATGTACCTCTGCCAGTCTTGATCGCCCACATGGCAAAATTGCAAAGCTGCCAGCTTCACTATGAGTTTATTTCAAGCGGTTTCCATTTTTATAGGAAAATAAGAGGAAAAAGAACATAAACAGTTACCAACAAAGTATATTTTTACATTTGCTGTCCTGTCAAAACTGTGATTTCTTTTTTTTAACCAGGGTTTGTTTAAACATGTTTCCATGGTGAACTTCTTTAAAGGTCATGGTCACAAACACCTAATTAAGTGATAATATTCACCCTTTGAACACATCAAATACAGTAAAACTTCAAAATTTAGCCATTAACAGGTATGTAGAGATTTCTTTTTCTTGTATTAAAAATGCAGAAATTAAATAGGGGAATAAAAGAATCAAACGTGCAACATATGGCTTCAGGATCAGTGCAGAGAGCATTTGCCTTTCAGGTCAAAATACCACAGCATGAAAGAAAACTGAGAATCAGTGGGAGATCACAGTAAACAGGTCATAAAGTTTGAAAGTTTTGAATGCTTTGCTCTGCTCTCTTATCCCCCTTTTACACTATCAGTTATAGTTTCGGAGACAGTTCTTAATATCAAACCAGTTTCTGCATTTCCACAGCTGAAGAACCAGCTCTTGGTCAGCTCAGGCTCTCTAGCTTGTGGAAAAGTGAACAGTTTTTTAGAAGGTTTGCCAGTTGAACCCACTCTGAACCAGCACCAGCACCAACCCAGAACTGGAACCTACTTTGTGTTGGTCAATAAGGGGTATATGACAAAATACATTTGTTAAATTCTGCAGTGGCAAAGAATGAGCAAGGTGTACACTGTAGAAAAAGTTGGCAAGTTAAGGAGCCATAAAATCGTGTTTTCAAATAAGGTTAGTGATCTGCCTGTCTGCTGATTACTTATTAACTATTATTATTATGTTATTTCTATTAATTTCTTGAATGATGTGAGGCATAGTCTGGAAAAAGTGGAGCTACCTCCCTCGTTTAAGGAAGCTGACCTGTGAAGATGGATATTTTGTTGTGCAGAAAAGCAGGAACTTAAAATGACAAAAGATTCATTAATCAACTGAGGAACAAAAGCAGACCATCAGTGTGCTCTGTCACTTACTGTGTCACGTCAGTCACAATATTGTAGTTTACAGACGTTTATCTTCCAGCGATGAAAGGGAAAAGCCTGAGGGAGACAGAGGAGGTGAATTGATATTCAGAGGCGGTTTGTATGTGTGAGCTGGGGCACGGAGGAGGAATGAGGCTGGGAATTTATTATAACGCTGTTTGAAATATTATGATTCAAGCTCACGCTCCGTTGCAGCGGCAGGGGAAAAGTCCCGGGGACGGAGGGGACGGAAAGGTAACGTCTCTGCAGAACGAGTTCGGGGCTGAAAGGTGAACGAATGCAGGCAGGCGGATAGTGTGGGGATCAAACTCATCATCCTGTTCTGAGGTACACATTCAGTCTGAGCCGAGCACCTCTATTCTGCTCGCAGTCACTCGTCCTCCTCTCCTTCAAAGAGCACAGCAGAGCTGATGGAACGATCCAATGCTGCTGGACGAGAGTGAAATTGGATTTAAAGAAAGGAAATCTGATTTTAACAGTGCTTCTTTTCAGTGTCAGAACAGGGAAGAAAGATGAAAGCAAAGCACATTATAAGAGTTAAATGATCAAACTGGTGGGTTTTGCACATTTTAGCCCATTACATTTAAATTACAATAAATAATTTTACAGTTCATGCCTCAGTACTGAGACTTCCCGTCCTTACAATTTTATGGAAATCAAACTGCAGAGACCTGTTTCTAGCATCTCTGCCCACATCAGCGTTCCATGTTTGAGTTTTCAGCAAATGATCTCGTCGGGGAGTAGAAGACAAACCCATTAGATTACAATTCATCACAGGTCTGTGTGGCAATGTTTCCGTGTCAGATGCGCATGTTTTCCAGGGATCCTTTTTGGATCCGTTCTAACATTATGGACCTGCGTAGCCCTGTTCTTTCAAATTTCAAGAAATGAAGTGAAATCAATGGCTGCCTGGAAGGAAGGGAAGTAATCTAAAAAGAGATGAGAAATGTAGAAAATGATCAGGAGCACTAGAAAGTTCAAAGAAACACAGAGCACCACCTTCATGTTCCTGTAGGTTAGGTGTTTAGAGTACATGAGGCATTCGCTGTGGAGCTTTAGCCATGTCTGAAAATGTTTTGGAGCACTGCAGTCCCACTTGATTAAATCTTTTAGATGAAGACATCATCAACACATACATGAATAAAATACACAGGGTCTTTCCGCTAACCCTCTGTGTTTTTAACCTTTCTTTTTCCCTCAAAAGATAAAAAGGACTTTCAGCGTGTCTGTACCTTCCTTTCTCTATTAAGTCTTTTTTAAATGAAGTCTTAAAAAGCCTCTGTGTTATGTTAATTTGTTCCTCTGAACAGTCGACACACAGGAAACAGATGGGATGATGTGTTCTACTGAGGGCTTCTCCCCAAAGCCACCTTGTCCCTTTTAAACAGACACTTTTGATAAAACTGCTGCTGTTCTTTTAGCTGTGCAGTGTTTAGCAGCTGTCTGGAAGCAGACGCATCAGATGCACTAAGTCTAGTGATGACAGGCATCGTCCTGTACCTGAAGTACCTGAAGTATCATGCAGGCAGCGTGTCTGTCAGAACGGACCAAGATACTAAATTCCCAACTGGCTTCCTCGGTGACTCGCTCTGTAAAGAAATATCCATCCTGACAAGTCATTTAGTCTCTGATTTAACCTAAAAGACAGCAAAGACTTTCTGTCAGTTAAGTGAAATCACTCCACTTGTTCTCAGTTCTTTCAGGATTGTATTGAGTGTCTAAATAACTCTAAATGGGCCAGAAAAAGGCAAGATCAGTGCACAACGAATAAAGAAAAACTTGCTCACTATGATTCTAGTTTGGGTTCTACATGTATATGAATGTCACTCAAGTTCGCTCTTCTTCACTTCTCTGCCGAAAACAGAGTTTTCAGGTCAAGTGACATCATCATCTCCGTGCCACTGATAAGACAGAAAGAGCAAAAACAATTCTCAGTGAAATTATTGGCTGTGGGATTTAATCTAAAAACTTGTACAAGTATGTCATTTCTAGATAATGGACTGAAACATACCAGTTCTTAAAGTGAACCTGTGACAGAAACAGAACGACAATTCTTCCAAAATGAAATAAAATCCCCAAAACATGAGCTCATAGGAGGCAAAAGGGGAATTAAAAGGGACTCTATTTATTTATTTAGAGTATGTGGTGTTTTTTTTTTATGTACCAAACATCTCCATCTTGATAGGAGGCTTCTCTTCAGATGTGTATTTTACTGTGGAGAAAAATGTTGCTGCAGCAGAATTTCATTAAGAAAAGCTGTGTTTTTTTACAATGTACAGTTCCACTAGAGTAGTAGTAACTTTTTATAATCAAATTTAATTTATTATTATCATTATTATTATTAATACTTTATTTTGAGTGCTCTTTAAAACTATTATTTATAACCATGTGATGATATTTCTGCAAATGTAAATTTAGATTAGCAAAGAACAAAATGAAAAAGACAGAGTTTGTTTTCTTTTCGTTCTTTTACTTTATTGCCTTAAAAGGTTTTAATATTTTTTGAATAATATTGTAGAAAATATTTATATTTCTTAATGAGACATTTAGGTTATGTATGCATGGTTCGCCACCATACTGGGTCACTCTGCAGACACACCGTCACCACCACTTTCTGTTTCTTTTCAGTCTAAAATCTGTAGATTGATCTCATCTATGCAGTTATCCTTTATAACTCTAACCTGTACATAATGGCAGACACATCTGTAGGGTCTGTGATGTTTTGTGTTTAACGCCTCAACCATCATCTGGTGCCAAGAAAGCCTAATATGGACAAAGAGAGCTCCACCAGGGTGGAAAAGAGCTGTAGTTGTTTTTAGTGGAATCTTGCTTTAGACACTCTGTCACAGTCGACTTTCTGTCAGTGTTATTTTGTCTGAGGTAATTCAGCTGAGAGCATTGACTGCTGTGGTGTGTTTGGGGATGCCGCGGCATCAGAAATTTGACAAAATCTGCTGAAAGCTACTTTTATTCAGCAAAGATTCAGTGTCATTTGTATATTGTCCATGAATCATTATTTATCTTCTAACATTAACATTGTTTGGCAAAGAAAACATGTTCGGGCTCCTAAAAGCAAAAACATATTTAGGCCCAATGTTAAGCTCAATTTCTTGCCTTGACTGATGCTAATTACTAAGACGTTTCAGAGTTTTTAAAGTCTGATATAAAAATGGATATAGATGAACTGTGTCATAAACATAAAATTTATTCATCAAGAATAATACTGACCAGAAATATTGATCATGCTCTTATTAGCACATTTTGTTTCCAGACATAATATTTGTAGTTTGGCAGGCGCTCAGCCATCCTCGAATGCACCACCATAAAGATTTTTACAGTTCCTGCTTGCAGCTGCATTACTGTGCAGAGACAATATATCACTGACTGAAAAAGTGAAGTTAACCAGGAAATCAATGTAAACACTGATGCTCCACAGGAGGATCAAATCGGATTTGTAGTTAAAGGACACAATGATGCAGAATTACACCAGGATAGTAACTTAAGAACACCTCATCCTCCAGCTTTAGTCCTTGTGAACTCATCCTGTGATGACTATGACAAATTCCGACGTAATACAGAGAAGGAACTAGACCTAGGTCCGTATTCAGCGAGCATCTCCGAATCCCTCCTCGTTTTGCAAAGTAGAAACTATAGGAACATACTGTAGGTTTTTTATTCTTACAACTTTCTGCGCTATGGAAAATTGAAATTGCTTGTCTCTGTTCGTACGCCATCTCCTGACCAGTTAGGACACCTCTGGAGCTCTCCTCTGAATTTTCATTAGGATAACTTCCTAAGTTAGCAATGGTGATAAACTGCTCTTACATCAAGTTCTCAAAGTAGGAACAAAAATATGTCACTCTGAGAATTTATGGCCAGTTAGGAGTGACTTCCTGCTCTGAGAGACTTGATAAATATGGGCCCTGATAAGGTGGAAACTGGGGAGTCTCAGCTCCTGCATTTCAAAGGGAAACTCAACTTCATTAACTTCTTTCTTTGGGCGCTTCACTCCTGTGTGGGAACCACTGAGGATCAAAAAAGGGACAAATTATATGCTCAGAAAAGGAGGTGGAAAAAAAGATGGTCAGGGATGTGCTGACTTTGAAAGCGGTCTGATGTTGGTGTGAAATCGCCTCTGAGAACTCCAGCTCAGAAAGGATAAAATAATGGTGAAGGAAAGGGAAAAAAAAGGTTTGGACTTCATCTCATCAGGGTGAAAGGGCCAAATTAAAGCAGGCCTTATCTCTTCTCACACAGACAATTACTTTATTTCCAGAACCCCATTGTTTGACAGAGAAGCCAACAGATGGACGGCGCAGAATAAATCCAGTTTTACTTCATCCTTTAAAAAAATATCCAAGCCTCGAGTCATTATAACCAAACTAGCTTAGTGACTGCAATATTTAAGAGTGTAAATTTTTGTTCATTTGAGTAAAGGAGGGGGGAAGATGATGGAGATGATGATGATGATGTATCTCAGATGACGTAAAGCAAAGTTTCTATCCACAATGTTGTATACAATTGCTGGTTTTGTAATGCACTGTAGAACAGTCCCATGGTCCTTTTTTATAGAAATGTTATTTCAATGGTGCATTCTTTTTGTTTGATAAATAAAGTTTTGATACAAAACCTAATGGATTTTTTGATAAGTATTTTTGCATCTTATTTTTCGTCCAAGAACTGATTTAAGGTTTGGGGTTTCGTGGTTAGGGTAAGATTTAGCAATATACTATCTATGAGTGTCAACCACAATAAGAACACAACAGTGTAGCTAAAACACTGGTGTTGGAAAAACTTCATGGGTAAAGACTATTGTGTCAATCCTGGAATGTCATCAGGATGGTCACACAGTTATTTAGTACAATGTACCTCTTGCTCACAAATCAAATTTTTTTTTACAGTCACACTAAATATGAAGCGACTCTTAGCAGCAAGCTAACTCACTGGTTAAGGTTAGGAGAGACTGTGGTTTGGCTTATCAGACAAAAACGTCAGACGTAACATAATGTGTTCATTTACATTTACAACAGTATTTCTGTATCACAACGATGATGGTAGTGACTTTTACTTTTGTGCTGGTTTTGCATTACTTCATACTAAATGTTTGTTTCTGTACCTCTCAAAACATTTGCACTCACTCCGATCCATGGGGAGCATAACTTGTATTATTCTACAGAAGCCCATTTAATACACAGCAGCCGCAGGTTGTGTCCAGTCGCTTCACCCTCAGCTGCTGCAAAGGACGGCAAACCTTTAAGGTAATTGGGGTAATGTAGAGGTTCTGTGAGGGAGTGCAAGGGTTAGGGTTAGTTTAACAAAACACTTACTACCATGATCCTCTGGGGCTTCACAGGAGTAAAACTTACACCCAGCATCCACCCCAACCACATCCTTCCTACTATGTTTCCATTCAGAAGTGAGGAGGCTCAGAGGAGTGGTTCAGTTGGTTCCCTCTGACCACATGTTGAGATGTCTATGTGCAGCTCTCCTGAGTGTTGCTGGGTTAGAGAGTTTTTACACACAATCTGTGTTCTGTTAGAGGAATCGTCTGCATCAACATGATGCGTCAGCAAGAATCTACGTGTGTACAGCGCAACAAAGTATTGAATGTGAGGTTTCTCTTTAAACAGCTAAAGAATCCAGGCTTGTGTCAGCAACATGAGTTTGTGTTAGTCTCAGTGTTGACGGAGCGGGCAGACCATCTGGCTGCCACGCTGACACAACTCAGTGCAGCTTTAAACTGAGGGACACAACTACAACAACCGTATCCACAGAAAAAGACAAACTGAGACGTCGACAAACTCTTCACCAGAAGCTCGTCTCGGAGCAGGCAGTGCAGCTTTGAGGATACACAACTCTGTGGATGTGTTGAAAGATTATGTCTGTTTGTAGACATGCTGAACTTCAGAACAGAACAAAGAGAGAGAAGTTCAGCTGCACTCTGCTTGGTTCTACTGTCTCCTCTGCACGGAGCTTGATGAGCTGCCGTCTGCAGGCTGATGAGGCGGATGAATGAGGCCTGGGTGAGCTGGTTGTTAGCCGAGGATGAGGCTGCAGAATAAAGCACCTGACAGCTCGTCTCCTTCCTCCACGCTGAGACGACAGCCTCCATCTGCTGCCTGCCAATCTGACGGACGCCACCGACCAGACAAAGTCATTAGATAATACAAGAAGAAGAGAAAAGTAACACATTTGCAAAGCTGGTTTGAGGAAATGGAGTGGCTTCTCATCCCAGACTAGATGAATTAACTATATTCAGTTCACATTGTGAAAGCTTAGGTTTGGAATAGTTTCACTTTTTAAATGTATAACCTACATGAGTTAAGCATCTTCCGTGTTTATCTACACTGGAGGTGTTCAGACACATACTTGAAGGGTAAAAAAGCAATGCACAGGAGTGCCTTAATCCTGTCAGCTTACAAGACCCACCAGGGTGTCAACTGACTGTAAGAATAACCCAAGCGTGTCAATATTAGACTCCTAGACGTAGTATATTAAGACAAAAGGTTGACTGGGTAAAAACCATGCAGGACTTGTTGATGGAAATAGGTGCAAGTCAAGTGTGAGACACTGTGTGTTGCAACAGAAAGTAGGAAGTATTTATTTGATCTTTTCACTGTACTTATTTTACCTTTTGACTTAACCTACTTAATCTAACCCGGTTGTCTTTGTGCCTGAGGTGGACCAAACAATGCTCTTTTCCATGCTGACAAGAAATAACAAAACAATTACACTATAAATTACAAATTACAATATGTTATAATTGAAATAGGACAGACAGACAATAGTAGCATATTGTGTTATAACATGAGTTACAGCAGGCTGTATATGTAGTCAGTAGTGCAGAGAGTAATAATTGTTCTTTCAGAAGGAGGAGTTGTACAGCGAGATGGCCACAGTCAAGTGGTGTCACTCCCAAGGCGTCAAATAGTGACGCCAAAGGACTTACAAAGCGCCATTATTACAAGTAGTTCTATAGTCCCAGGTAGGAAGAAATAATAATAAAAAATATAATATGAATTATTGTGCCCATTTTGAAAAAGAAGATGAATCAGAGGAGGCTACCTCCATGGTACAATTCATAAATCTGTAGCTTAAAGCAGACATCACTAAAGCTGGAAAGGAGGTGGCATTCTACTTATTTAGAGGAATCTTGCCTGAACCTAGTATTCCTTTACATCTCAGCAGTAATGAAGGAAGTGATCCGATCCTCTCTTCAACTGGCAGGGACAGAGCGGCTCTAGATTCATTTGTAAGACCTCCGTCTTACTTAGACTGTCTGACTGTGCTTCTTTCCTGTAGATCACGCAGAGTTAATTTCAATAATTAATTCATCTAAACCACCTACATAGACCCCATCCCGACTAGACTACTCAGAGGTGTTTTACCTTTGATCAGCACGTCCATATTAGATAAATCTATCTCTACTAACTTTTTCTTAAACTTTTCTTTTAACCAATTATCAATAATGTCTGTGAAGATTCTCAGTCATCCAGGTAAAGTAGTCTGAGGATTGAGTCATGGCAACTGGACTTCTTTCTT
>JAUYWH010000014.1:18852793-18864303 GCA_034779795.1 Ctenopoma multispine | reverse complement strand
GTGTGCGTGTGTGTGTGCGTGTGTGTGTGCGTGTGTGTGTGCGTGCGTGTGTGTGTGCGTGTGTGTGTGCGTGTGTGTGTGCGTGCGTGTGTGTGTGTGACCAGTTTAACCCTAATGAATTCTGACAGGCAAATTATATGAGCTTCCTCATCATCATCAGTTTTCTGCTGTATCCTCTCACTGTCTTTTTTCCTCTTTTCTGCTTCTTCCTTTCTTTCTTGTGTCTTTTTCTTTTCTTATTATTTGTATTTTGAGTGATTTCCTTAATAATCATTTAGAAATGATTAAATGATACTGGAGTTTGTATTTGTCCAAACAATAGTTAGGATGTGCAATTAAACCGTCACACCATCTTGTGAACAATTTTTTTTCATGAATAAAAAATATCAGCTGCTTCTGTATTTTTACTGACTTCATTATGTAATTATGTAGAGTCTGCAGGTACTGCTGCATCCATGGAGCCAACAAAGTCCATCATCCCCATGAAATTGACTGTCATCTCAAACGCACCACAGAATATACAGTAATACAGTCTATCATCTTAGACAAAATGTGTCGGTTTTTGTCCCCTCCTCATTAAGTCATCATACTCTACCCTGTAGCTTTAATTAAGCATAGCGATATTCACATTGCTAATCATTGTAAGACACATAGCAGTTTGCATTTTTCATGTAGCTCCTTGTCTGTTAATACTTTCTCACCTTTTCAGGAAAATGTATTAAATGTGTATTACCTGTACGAATCCAGACTCGTTCTGTTCCTGACAGCTGACAGGGGAGGCCCGAGAAACAAAACACTAAGCTCCAGTCTCAGAACAGTTATCCAAGACTTCTTCTCAGACCAGTTTTGGGAGGAAGACCGTGCATAATCTCTCCCTCTGTCTTGTGTTGATTTTTATGTCCGGCAGGTCGGGTCCACAATCTTCAGTTTTTTCCTGTGGGGTTCTTCTGTTGAACGGTTCACTTTTTAGCATCTGAATTAGCTTTCTCCATGACAAGAAACTGCTCTTCTAACTGACTGTAAACAAAACACAAGCGCTTCAGTGAATTTCTGCTTGAATTTCCAGAGCAGTGACATCAGTGTGGTTGGGCTTTAGGCGCAAAATTTTGCACCCCAAGGTTCTCCTATACTTTGTATTGAGAAAGCAATGGGGACCTCTTTCAAGATGTAGGATCGTTCTTCCGGGGTCGTACTTCCGGATGAGGAATGATAAGTTCCTTGACCTTGGAGCTGTGGTTGCTGGTCCAGCCGACCTACCTAGTGCCTTATCTGCTGCTTCTTGTTGTTGTTGTTATCTTTGTTACCTGCATTTTGTTTTTCTCTCCTCTGTCCACTCACCCCAACCAGTCGAGGCAGATGGCCGCCCATCCTGAGCCTGGTTCTGCTGGAGGTTTCTTCCGTTAAAGCAGTGGTTCTCAATTTTTTTTCTGTTGTGCCCCCCGTTTGGGGGACGCGCCCCGCTAATTGAGGAACACTGCATTAAAGGGAGTTTTTCCTCTCCACTGTTGACTAAGTGCTTGTTCAAGTGGGACTGTTGGCTTTTCTACATTATTCTGTATATATTTATATAATGTGTAAGGTCTTAAACCATACACTGTAAAGTGCCTTGAGATGACTTGTGTTATGAATTTCAGCTGTATAAATAAAGTTGAATTGAATTGAATCAGTTAAGGGGATTGGGATGTTTGACATCACTGCTAAGTGTTATCACTGTAGTCATTATTACCTTAGTCAATGTTATCAATGTCACGCCACAATCTTTCCCTTACTCTAACCAAGTTGTTTTTGGTGCCCAGTAATGCATGATGCCATACTGGTGATAACAACAGGCAATGGCCACGAATGACAGTCAAATGTAGTGGTTTTTAATCTTTATTCCCTTGTCACCTCACTATTCTGAAAAAAGGTACAATGCCAGCAGCAGGGTCATTGTTGACCCTCCTTTACCTCATTTCAAGGTCAGAGGTGGGAATGTTTCACACTTATATTCTGTTCCATTTGGTTTCATTTGAGCATCTTTGGATAATCACACATAAGACTTACTGACCTTAACTCGTTTATTGAGGACTAAAGACTGATCAGGCTTAAGTTGAGATTTGATGCTGGATTTGCCTGTATTGTCTTCAGACTTGACTTGAGCCTTGTTGGCTTTGATTTGGAACTATGAGGATTTGTTGGTATTGACCTTCTCGTACCATACAGGAAGTGTGGCCCCACCTCAGCTGTAGAGTATCAGTGACTGTATAAAAACTGTCACAGACAGTCATTACTTAAATTTTTTAATCTCATGAAATTATAAAAACCATGACTACTGACAGATATAGTTCCAACAAGGTTTTTTTCATGTTAAGAAACATTGGAGTTTCTGTCTCTACATAGACTCTGATTCAAAATCAGATGCTTGTTGCAATGCAACTAAAATAAAACAGCTTTTCTAAGAAGAACGACATGTCACATCGATTCATAATCCAAGAATAGTGTGTTTAATTTCTGTGTTGAAACTACGCTAATTGGATGTCAGTTAGCGAATAGAAGGCTGTCAGATCCACTCCCTGCTCATTTTAGAGAAATTAGCAACACCATGCTCATACTGGAGTGAGGGAGAAAACAGCTGATGCTCTAATTCAGAACGACCTGCAGTGATTCAGTGAAATGCTGAGAAAAATTTGATTTTAAACTTAATAGTAAATTAAAATAGTCTAGTTCATTTTGCTGGGTACAGGCCTCATTGCCAAGATATTTAGACTATTGTTGAACAGCATTTCCTGCATTTGCATATATTTACCATGTACAGTGTAAATCAAGCAAATGCCACATTAACTGGATACCATGGTAGTAGTTTGAATCCATCATCAGATAACATTACATGGCTAACACCTTCAGTGTGCCTCCCTGTTTAATTTGGATGATAGATCAAACCACAGCAGATAATCTATTAATTTATTGGAATTTGCCAAAAAATATTGCATACAAGAAAACACAGATAGGACAGAAACAGGTGTCCAAAACTCAGTACATTTATGCAATATGTCCAGCATCAGCTTTAATGAAGCAAAAACCAGCTCACAGAGGCAGAATATGAACATGCATGTGAAACACAAACTGTACTACCACAACAATAGAAGCATTAAAGCCCCGTTCAGATGGGTTAACAGGGGGAGGTGGAGAGTGAAATATTCATTGTGTTCCTCTGTAAATTAACAGATCATTCTAGATGGCACGGACAATCAGGAAATTACAGGACGTAGTCTGTAATGGACATGGACATTCTGCCATTCTGGTCAAAAGAGAAAGTCAAAAGCTTCCCTAATGGGACATGGAACAGATGAAGCAGATATGTGGAGGGAGAAATGTGAGGAAAACATACTTTACACTAGACACAGAGGGCCCTATTTTACAAAAAACAAGTGCTATCCCAAAGCAAATTCAAATTCTTTGGGAAAAGGTGTTATGGGTATGTCCAGCAATCTTTTTGCAGGTTTTGTTACCATGGGCTTTGGCATTACAGGACACAACCAGGCACAATGTGGAAGACAAGTGGAATACATTATTACTGGGAGGAATGCATTATTAACAGGTGGAGAGGTGGAAAAATACCATGATGTTGTCCTCATATTGGGTCGTTAATGCCGTCGCTTGGGAACCTGTGTACATGCCCTTCTCTGCTGGCAGAATACAGACATTTTATCCAGTGTAGTGCATTTAAGTCAAAATGTGTGAGGATCATTATTGGACGTTTTGACCTGCAAGTTTTAAATTTAACCGTTTTTTTACCAGTTCTTTACCAGACAAAACCAATAACTATGGCTAATGACAAGGGACAGTATCTACTACATCTTTAGCAGGCAAATCCTTTAGTTTAATTGAAACATGACTCGTCTTTATGACACACTGATCATGTCCAACATGTCTTAGGGTTTTCTCTATATTTTTCTACTGTTCTAATATGGGATATTCTCCATCTTGCACATTCTGCTCTCCATCTGAATTCTACACATCATAAGAGTCACGTGATTGCAAACAACATATTAAGGCTAAATGCAATAACAAGGTTATAAAATAACCTGTGAACGCCACAGCTTTTTTAGGTTTGGCCTGGGTTTTGACTAATACAACTTAGTTCCACATTGGAGCGAATTATCTGAACACAAAATGTGAGAGAGGATAAGTGCATTGTAAGAGATAATGGTTCGCTCCAACTGTGAAACATGAAGGTTGCAGTGTGTCCAACTGAGGCTGCATGAGCGCAAAAAGGGGTAGAAGGGATGGCATTTATAGAAGAGACTAATAATCCCAGTTTGCATATCCAGATACTAAATGCAAAGATGACTCCCACTCTCAAGACGCTTGGCAGGAGAGGATTTTTCCAACACGACCATGGTTCCAAGCTCTACAAATAAAGTGAATGTGTTGGGTTTCAGTTTTCATTAAAAGCAGACTGAATGAAGTCCACCAATGAAAATGTGACAGTTACGCTGTGATATCCCGACGAAACGTCAGATTAATTTCCTGCTTTATAAAAGAAAAATGCTAATTAGCTGCCAGACAGACAGTATAGTGCTCTGTTTATCAGGACCACAGTTGCAGAATATTAAAGAGTCTCTTTTGTGATGATTTCTGCAGTTCGGTTTCCAGTCAGGCAACAGCTGATGACGGCAGGCTCAGCCGAATCACTGTGATCCCTATGACGCTGATCAATAAGTCTACTATCAAGATCTGAATCGTTGAGCTTCCACACAGGTCAGCTGGACATCTGTCAGGTTCTACCGTCGTTATCTGCTCCACCTGACAAACAGCTTATTGCTGTCTGTTTGCTTTTTCCAGTCATTCAATGTCATCTGCTCCGTTAATGTGTCATACGACATGGCAACATGACCTGGTTTATGATCGATTGTTACTACTACTCTCATTTTTTTGTGGGTACAACCTTGAATTCTTTGAGGAGACATAATTGTTGTTACAATTGTCTGAATGATTCATCACAATGCAACAGACTTTTAACTCTGACCTCAGAGTGTGGTCAGTCAGAGCAGGCAGAAACATTTCGGATGTCATATGACCTCTATTTGAAGCATAGAGCTCGACACAGCGTGGGCAACACATTAGTATAGCAGCAGCATGTGTTAGCCTACAGGAATAGCAGATACTGCATATTGGAGATGACATCCAAATTAATGCAAATTGTTTACTTAGTGCATGAGCTTAATATGATCTTTTTTCTATCTGCGTTTGATGTCTTCAAGGGCTGTGACACACTAAGTTGACAGTCAGCCATCGTCTGGTCATCAGTTAGTCACCCTAGTTTTTGCTGTGTGCCTTGCACAGTGGACTTAGCTGTATTTCTAATAATGCAATAGCCAGTTCAGGTATTTGATGTCCTCAATCTCAAGCACACCTCAGTTTGATCATCTGTTCTCACGTGAACACTGAATTTTTCATGCAAGATGTAATAATTGTTATTGTCATTTTTATGAAAGCATAACAGAGAAAAGCTGGTTCATACAGCAAATACAGACGGTGACAAACCAATGACAAATCAAATCTGGTGGTTCTGTTATGCTGTGGGGGACATTTAGTTGCCATGGTTTAGATCCACTTGTCCTCTTACAGGGAAGGTCACTGTTAATCAATACAAAGCTGTTATGACTGATCACCTTTATCCCATGATGAAACATTTTCATCCAATGCCTCCATCCACAGGGCATGAGGGGTCACTGATTGGTTTGACGAGTATGAACGTGATGTAAATCGTATTCTATCACCGCTGCGATCACGAGACCTCAACCCAGTTGAACGCCTATGAGAGACTCTGGACCGATGTGTTAGACCAACCCCTGCTCAGTCCCACTGTGTGAAGTAGTGGTGCTTAGTCAACACACTTTTGCACCTCATGTTGGTTAGATTAAGCAAAAACATAAAGTAAGTACAGAACAATATAAATTCCAATAATCAATGTTGTAGCTATTAAAAACACAATGGGTGACATGTTCTTTCATTACAAAGCACAGACACTAGTTTATTTAGACATGATCGTGCCGTGGCCACACTGCCACAAACAGCTCATTAAGCTCCAAATGTGTATTAATCCATCATAAAAAAGTCCACCACAAATACTCTATTTGCTCCTGTTAGCTTTAGACAAACTATAGAGTCCAGTTGTTTAGGGAATTACTGAGCCTTTTTTTAATTTCACAGTATATTTGTGAGGCAATTTAAAGATGTGCATCTATAGCAACAGACTCCTTCAAGTATTTGTTTTCTGCTTTGTCTTTCTCTCTGTCATCATCTGTTTTATTTGCTCAATCTGGGACATTTCCTTCTTGTTCTTGTTGCTTTTATTTATATATTGATGTTGTACAGAGAACAGAGACCATAAACTGTTCGATTGCTCTGGAGCTCTGTTGTGAGGTTTTAAGCACTGACAGTGTGCTGGATGGGAAATTTGGGGGATTTAGGGTCACTGCTGAGCACTTCAACCAAATGAGCTTTACTGTGTGAACAGGCTCCATAATGAGCTAGTGGGAACTTCGGTCCTGAAAATCACAGAGCAAACACAGTCATCATGGAGGGGAGTCTGTCTGTTGCACTCAACACTGAGACAGATTACAGCAGATAATGTGAAGTACCAGCGGCTCTAGTCTCAGCAGCTCTCCAAGTGTGAAAATGTGGCTCTGGCTGGCTGGACACATGGGTCACTGCTGCCTCCTGCTGACCAACACTTGCACTGCTTCTGCTGCCAGCTTCAGCCTAGCTGGCTTTGTTTATTTATAAATTAATATAATTTTTCAGTCCTTAAAAAACTTGAATATTATAAGAAGTTAAATATGTATATTCCATAGTTATTGTTGCTTAAATTGTATTTAACTGTTCTAGTCTAGTATGAAACAGTGTTTTTACTGTTCACACTGGCTGAAGGTTTTAGGTTTTACATTTAACAAAAAAAAAAAAGGTATGACTGAGTGATTCGTAAGTCAGGACTTCATAATGTGTCAGGCTATTATGCATGTAGCTTATTCCAAGAAAAAATAATCCATTCTTTAAAGAAATAAGGTACTGAATAGAAGAGAGACAAATATCAAGAAATCCTGTTTACATCTTCCAGTAGAACAGTAATCTTACCAGAATATTTGCCATTTCCAGTTTCATACAGAGCCAGATCAGTAGCTGGCATTAAAAACACAATGTTGCATTAAAAACAAAACCTGAGACCAAGAACACTGGCATCAAAACAATGAAATACTGAAACGAATTTTATTGGCACTGAAGAAAAGTATAAGCTCATTCTTTTTTATATTTTTATTATCTTGAATTCAATCTTCATTTCTGTGTTTCTTCAGTGTTAATGTTGAAGAAACACAGAAATGCTGTTTTTTTTTTTTTCTCTCACTGGTTTCAGCATGGGAGAGGGAGGTTTTAATTACAGGGGTTAAGGAGAGTTTGATTTGTATATCATGGCACACATGCTCAAAACAAGACAAGAAAACATAGGATTTCTCTACTAGTAAGACAACAATGAATTTGGCACATGGAAAATGTAAAATGATCACTGAGATGAAGATGATTGAATAAAAACTCCAGTGGCCTGAATGCCTGGACCATTTTTAGACCTAGCTATCTGTTGTTTTCTGATCGTATGCCTGCTGTCTACAGTTTGCAGGCTTACTGTGATACAAACAGTTTCCATGGCTTTAAGCCAAGAGTTGTTGTAGCTGACTTTATGTTAGACGTGACAGCCAAAGGGAGCTGTTGTATTTGTCTGGAGACGTGTTCGGGATCAGTAATTAGAAACTGCCTTGTCAGTGTTACATTTTAAAATGTTATGGGATGCTCAGCCTGTCAGATGAATGTCACAGACTGTATGTGCATGCATAAACAGGGGAGAGCGTGGCTCATGTGGTCGGGCAGTTATCCACGAACCCCAGTGTTTGTGGATTAATACAGTATTGATTATTATAAAGTATTTCTATAGTACTACTGGATTAAAATGCATGCTCTGAGCTTTGAGACTTGTTGCCATAGACAATCATTGTACTGAAGCTCCATTTCTGATGCTTCTTGTTATTCGCCAAACACACACCTAACTCAGAATGAACCGTCAAGAGCTGATTGCTGTTCTGTGACTGAAAAAGCTGACTTTCCTACCTCGGTTATGGTGGAATCAGAGTTCACAGCGAGGTTCAAAGTCTCTGGAACAAGCTTCGGGGCTCTCTGCCAGCAGGACACAAACATCAACACCATCATCGCTACTGTCATAATCATTACTTCTAATCACAGAACATTTCGCTCTGTGTCGTCTGCTCGGTGGTTTTAGCGTCAACAGCTGTGACTCAGGTCGTTCTCTGTGACCACAGTGAGGTCAGTGTTTCTATTTAGTAGGTCACGTCTCTCCCCATCCATTCAACAGGTCTTTTAAAAACACTTTGCTAACAGAGAACGACATCATCTGTTTATTGATTTAATCTGTACAGAAAATGTGAATTAAACCTTTTATTAACGAGGTCAAGGGGCAATGCCGCACTTCTGACTGAATAGAGTTAAGTATATTGATACTTTTCTGAAGTACACTTTAAAGTAAAATACCATTTACTATTTCTCATGTTGCTCTAGTTGTTGTTGGGATGTTTTATTGTGAGCTGCTGCTCTCTGCTGGTAAAAAGAAGAACTGCAGAATCTTTTTGATAATAGATTTTCCATGTTGTTCGAGCAGTGAACAAGCATCTTTTAATTTTGTTATGTGGGTGTCTGTGATAACATCCCCTCTCATGAAACCACATCTTCTGCTTAACCACGTTGTGGTCCAGTGAAATTATGTGTGAAGGAAATTCCCATTCATTTGTACAGAAAACAGCTTGATTTATACTACACTCTAGATAAACAGAAGTATAAATCAAACATGTATTTGTCTGAATGAGTATTTGATCCTATTAATGTGAGGTTACTGTGCACCCAGTCCTCAGTATCAGTACTGGTTATCTGTGGAGATTTAAGTGTGTGTGTGTTTGTAGAGTTTGTATCATTGCACTTATAAGAACATTATCTTTGTGATGCTGTTTCAGCTGTCATAGCCATTAATCCTTGAGAACATTGTTGGTTCGTAGTCGATCTGAAGCCGATGTTTATATGTTAAAGAAGATGTTTCACTCTGTAATACCACAGCTTGTTGTCATTCCCTAGGAATAATACTGACACATTGGTGTCTAATACCAATACAATACAACGTACTGCTCCAGACAATCTCATTGTGTCAAAGTCATTCTCACAGTTTTTAGTTTTATTCATATGATATCAAAAATAGAAGCTTGTAAGTTTAATATTTTTGAGGCAGGACCTCCAATATTTGGAATGTACAGGTCTTAATAACAAGAGCTACATTATACGTAACAGGAGGATTTAATGACAGTATTTTTTCTGTAGGTATCAGGCTAGACTCTGGGACAGTCTTTGTCATGATCGGAGCTTCTAATTTTAGCACTTGTTAGTGTGAGAAAAAATCTAAATCCAGGAGATGTGATAATTCAGCTGGTCTGCTTGTCTATTATTCTGCATCATGATCAGCAGCATCTTTGTCACTTCGTTTTTAAATCCATCAGCCCTACAAGTAAAATACATTATTTATTAGTATTTATATTTTGTTGTGTACTCAGTACAGTCAGTCACTGGAACGTGTCAGAATGATCAGAGTGCATGTTTCAGTACCAAATTGGCCTGGAGTATGTTAGCCTGATCACCGGGTGTGTGTTTAAGGCACAGCTGGCTTGTAAAACGTCTTGGTGGATTTGGATTGTTGCTGAACACATTTCTTGTTGTGTGGGTAGTTCGTTACGAATAGATCACTTTCCTGTGTGCGCACTATTCCTCCACACACACGCACACACGCACACATACACACAGAGAAACACACACACACATAAATCAGCTTAAACCATCTGTTGAGGGGTTGAGGGTTTTTTTTTATTTTGGTGTCTTAATATTATCTTAGAAATCATCTCAGCTAAAGACAAACAACACTTTCTTAAATAGATCGAAATGTTTTAATTCAAATTATATTTTTAGTTACATTCTATGGAGTAATTGAGTATTACATTAATAATAACAAATGAGTGGGACTGGACAGGATTAAAATGCATTAAAAGGTAAATATTGTTTTATACCTAACATCAAGATGATGTTTTATACAGTTGCTATATTTAGTTTTAGTGGATTTATTTAATATTGAATCTTTTCACTTTCACATTTAAAAACAATTAAATAAATGTGTAATATACTTTTTAACATTATAAGTGCACAACTCTGCACTGCTGCTGTTCAAAAGTCCTTCTTCACCTGCAACCTGACAGGAGGAGGACTTCATTTCTGTAACTTTCTCTGTGTTGACCTGCTGGTTTCAGAACTGAGCTGTCAGAGGCTCTGCTGAGACCTTCTGAGCTCGTCTGATCCTCTCCTCGAAAAAACTCTGCTGGTGCCGATTCCTCTGATTCAACCTGACCACCCACTGCTCCCTTAGCCTGGAGAGAGAAGGAAAGAGAGAGGGCAAAGAAGTGAGTGGGTGTTCAGGTTTTAAACAGCACTACTTTAGTAAAAAATACTACAACTTTAGTTCCTTTAATAACCGGTAAGAAGTCAAGTTGGAGTTAACATATTCTTTATTTTTTTATTGTGTGAATGTTAAAGAAACAGTTTCATAAATCATATTTTGTACATGAACTGTATATCTTCTCACTTCAACGTGTTAATGTCCTTACATTTGTTAATTAGCCTTAAAATCAAAGAACCCCACAGTGAGAATATTTTAGGTTTTAGAATTGCCAAACTTATAACAGTTTATGCTAAGGATAAAATAAAAAATAAAATCAATCCATCTGAAAATAGTTTGGACCAAAGTTTCACACAGAACACAACAGAAAATGTGGAGCAATAGTTCAGGAGGTCACAAGAACATCCAGGAAAGTAGGAGTCTTTCTTGGAGTGGCTAATATCAATGTGCATGAGTCGGCCGTTCATTCAAAACTGAACGACAAAGGTGTCTGTGGCAAAGTTGCAAGGAGTAAACCCCCACTCCCCAAAAAGAACATCGCTGCCTGTCTACAGTGTGTTCATGGGCTATTGAATTTGAATTTTTACAAGTAAATCCTACAGGAAAATATCATGGTATCAGAATGCAGAATTATGTCTTTTAACCCCCACATCAACAAACCAGTGCTCACTGGGAACTCTCTTTGTTATTATATTATATTTAGTGCAGAAAACACATTAAAGGAGACTAAAGTCATTTCTGTTTGGCTTTCACCAGCTCCACATTCGGTGTTTGCGAGAATGAGATGAGCCGAGGTTTTGTCAGAACCCTGACACCATAACTCCTGGGATTAAATTAATCGTGCAGACATTCAGTGATATCTGATCTGCAGGCATCCCTGTCAGGGAAAAAAGAGGAACAGAGAGAGAGAGAGTGTGTGTGTGTGTGTGTGTGTGTGTGTGTGTGTGTGTGTGTGTGTGTGTGTGTGTGTGTGTGT
>JAUYWH010000014.1:18834538-18848754 GCA_034779795.1 Ctenopoma multispine | reverse complement strand
TCTCGTTGACGGAAGAATAAGATATAAAGAAGCCAGTTTAGCGGTGGATAATAATATGTGCCTCCATTGAAATGAATGCATGGAATGCATTGCCTCCATTCATTTCAATGGCAGGCACCAATTATTTTGCACCAACCACACTTTCCACCAATCCAGCTCATGCCCCCATGGAAAACAAAATTGGTAGGTTATTCCCTCAATGATGTTCAGAGTCAACATACAGTGAAGAAAAAGTAATATCAATTTCCTGGCATTTCACCAAAGTCACAAATAACACACCTATTAAACATACAGAGTGATGGAGGAAAAACTGATGGCAACAACATGGTTGAACCACCTTTGCAAGCAAGTTTCAGGATTCAAGATTCAAAAAACTTAATTAATTCCAGAGATAATTTTTTTTTTTAAAGTGAATGGGAATAAAATCTCTCTCAAACAACATTATTTGAGAAGGCAGAATTTAATTAACTACACTATTTACTGAAAAGACTGAAAAATAAGTTAAAGAAAGTTAAAGAAAAAGACATCACAAACAGCCTGCTGCATGGCTCATGCCTGCGCAATTTAAGATTGTACAATGACCTGAAGCAAGATTTTCTTGTAGCTGTGGATTAGATAGAGTTTTGGGTCTCCTCACAGAAATGCTTTCGCCCCGACCTATTCGTACGATGTCAGCTTGTGGACAGCCACCCTGACATTATCTTGTTAGATACCTTGATAAACTTGGGAATCCATCTTCTCTCCACAATGGCAAGCAGTCAAGGAGCCCCACACCCTGATGCTCCATACATCACATGTTTTCAGGTTGGTTAGTTATCTTTTCACATCATACTTGAAAAGATATGACTAGTTTATTCAGAAAGCACTGACATTACTTTTTTTGCAACAGTATTTTGAGAAAGACTGAAGGGCAACATTTGTTAATGGTAATAGTGTTAAGGAAATGTTTGGGGTTGGTTTATGATGGGTCTACAAAACACATATTTGTCACATGTTGGTCCCAGGTTCAATCTAGTCAAGTTAAACTGTGGTTTTTCAGTCAAGTCGGACCACAATCTTTCACTAACCTTAACCAATTGCTGTGAGAGAGAGAGAGTAAAAAGTTAAATAACGCAACTCAGCAAACCCTCACTCCAAGGGTGTGGTAAAGCATGTCAGGCCTTCCCACCAACCTTTGGGCTGGAGAATATTGACTGCCACTAAAGAAAAGTAAACTGTAAATTCTGGATGTTTACTTAAAACAATGGCTGTCGCAGCAACTATCAGTCATCCATGAAATAATGTACACATGAATGATACGTATTTAGAATCTACAACACATTCAAGATGTCTTGTCTTCAGTGGGTGATTTCAAGGGTGTAGGTTTAGGTTTTAGCCTACACATAGCCACGAGGGCCAAAACAAAAGGCATGGCATAGAGATTTTAGTTTTACACTTGGACTACGACAATATTCAGAAACTATTAAAGTCAGAGGCGGACATGTGCTGCCACACCCTTCAGAAACCTACCGTATTACAGGGGATAGACTGGACCACATACTGAGTTACTCTATAAATAATAAAGATTACATCAAACGTGTTGCTAGAACGTCTATTTTCTATCCATCCTGAATGTTCCCTGGTTGCACATAGCTGTGCAAACCCCACACCTCATATAACGTGTAATGTGTAGATTTGTACTTCAAGATGACAGCACCTGCTGTTCTATGAGAAACTACAAACACGTAACAGCCACAAGTTTGAAAATGTGAAATGACAGAGTTAACGATTCAGCTGCTGACCGTGCCAGGGCACTGCTCCTCGTGCGGTTCTCCTCTTCGTCCATGTGCTTGCTGTGCTGGACGATCCTCTGCTCCCAGAACCCCTTCAGCTTCTGTTTGTCGTGAATCCGAGCTGCGTTCATCACCTGACAATGGGAAACACACATGACCCCACGGTTTTTGCAACATGTTAAAAACAATCTTTTCATTTTAGTCACTGAAGAACTGTTATTGTCACAGTTACTACTCCTGTGAAATCATGTTTGGTTACTTACTGCTCTCTCCAGGCTCTCTCTTTCTTCTCCCTTTCCTCTTTCTTTTTTCTTTCTCTCCTCTCAGTCTCCTGGATTATGCCTCTTATCAGTGATTCCTCATTATTCCATCTCTTCTTGTTTTATGTCTTTTAACGTTCTCTTCTCCCTAGTTCACCTTTTTCTTTTTTATCTCCTCTTCTAACTCCTCCCCTCCTCTCCCCTTTCTGTCTTATCCTTTCCCTATGGTCACTCTCCCTTCCCCTGTTTTCCTCTTTTCTCTCTTTTTCTCCGCTCCTTGTTTTTACTGTTTTTTTGTTCACTTACTCTTTCCTGTCCTCTTTCTATTTTAAACCTACATATACATATTAGCCTTTCCTCTGTTAGTCCATTCTTCCTCCTCATCTCTTTTCTTCTGCTCTAACTTTATATGTGACAGTGAAATGCTGGATAAGGTCAGAGGATGAATAATTAGCCTCCAGTAGTTCTTATTAGTCTATGGTTCTCCCCTTTTTTATGCTAACTTTCAAATGGACACTTGTTGTTGGACACACTGTTCAGCCTGTGAAAATAGTAAAAGTAGACGTCCTGTGAGGAAGTCCTGGGTTTTGTGACTCAACCACCAACCGTACCCTCCAACAAGCACCGTCTTACTGTGTATACTACATGAACTATTTCCTCTGCTCATGTCACAATTTCTACTTCAACTAGGGATGGCTAGAACCACTGATATTACTGATATATTGAGTTTATGGTGTGAAAAACTAAATCGCACCCTTATAAGAAGCCCATGAGAACACAATACTGTAACAAGATGTTTCTCTAGTGAGCATGCAGCAGCTTTTTTCTTCTCCTTTGTGTTAGTATCAACATGCTCTAGAATGAACAGGGTCCATTATATTATTAAATATTTAGCGTAGATTCATTCAGCATTTTGACATAAATCTGTGGTGTCTGGTTGCTGGAAAATAACAGATGAGCAGATTTGTTTTATCAAAAAAATCAGCTCCAGAAGAAGCTAATTAAACATCCCATGAGGACACAGAGTGTGAGGACATTTTGATTGTCCTGTTTCTATTCATCTGTCTACAGTAGGATTATTACACACACACACACACACAAAGCATGGTACATTACAACACAGATGTCACTTGGCTTAACCGAACAGCACCAGGATCTGAACCACAGCTTATTTGTCTTTACACTCCCAGTGCACCATCGTCTGTGGGTATATGTTTCAAGATATCATTATTATTATTATTGTTGTTGTTATTTCCTACGTCATATACCTACATATATAAAGTTATAGTAGTGCTGGCCAACCCTGCTACTGTCTGCATTTGTTCTCACGCAGTCCTCAGTGACATCACACCTGGGAAAGAATGTTTGTGCATGCTTGATCCTCCTCTGGCAATCTCCTGTAGATATATCCAGATATCAAGCATCACATCCAAGAGAGACATTTTGATCATGTGGATGGTAGTCGGAAAAAAAGGAAAAGTGGCACCACCCTGGGAGGGACTTTACACCACACTTAACTCACTCTGCCTGGAGGAGAACGGTGAAACATGACATCGTCCAAGATGAAAGTCCCACAGTTCTCAGTGTTTTAAGTCTCAATGAGCAATTTATGCAACATCAGCCTGTCAGAGGATGTATCGCAGGGTGTCCACAGTTGCTCTGTTTCTTTCAGATTTTAAGCTGAAAGTCCACAAATATTTTCTCATTTGTTTTTTGAGTGTGTTTTTGTGATCTTTTTTTTTGTCTTTGTATTGTTTCACTTCTCTCTGGCCATTTTACGTCTTGTAGCACTGTGACTTTTAAACAAGGAGTAAGACGATGCAAATTTTTATAATATCTAAAGCATATTTCTAAACTTACAGCGTTTTATTGTGTCTATGGCCAAAACGCTGAAGGTCTATGATGATTTTAAAAAATCATATCAATGTTTTGGTTTATTCTTTCCAGTGTGTGTCTTTGTGCGCTTACGTATGGGTTTCAGTTACATGTGCAACATGTAGCAGCTGTTGACAAAATCCCTTGACAGGTGAGTCAAATGGAAGGCATTGCAAAACTTTGATATCATGTCACACACCAATGTCTTTTATTCAAATCTATCCAAACAGCTGATCAGCATGACAGAGCAACCTCCCTTGCTGCGAGACAGACATCTGACAGTAACACTAAGATAATAGGTAAAACTGTTGACTGTTATTGTGCTTTTACTTACTCAGTGACTCTTCACTCATAAGACTTTGGTATCAAACACTGTAAATGCTTTAGAATTGTTATAGTGTGGATGTTTTGAAGAAAGTTATGTGAACAATTTGAAAAGGCCCTTTGAGAAGCGTCATTTCTGTCTGCCTGGATTTTTGGAGTTTCAGTGAGCAGCCTGTAGAGGTCACTGCAGAGCTACTAACAAGAGTCTCCTCCACTGATGAAGACAAGGGTCTTTATTTTTTTTGACTTATTTTTTTTTTTTTACATCATCATATTCTTTTCTTCTTCTCGAATATATTCCCAGTTTGACAGTCAAGCACGCAGCTTGATAGATCTAAAAGTTTGAAGCTCCTGGGCCTAATTCTCCTTCAGTAATCACCATAGAGTTCCCAGCAATGGGTTTAACAAGCAGCGACACATCCTTGCTTCATTTTTTCCACAGAAACTTCATTTCCTTTTAATATTTTATCAACTGCTAATATTTAACAAAACAGGTTTTTGTATAACAAGTCTAGTATTAGTCTAAGACTAGAGCAGAGTCCACAGCTCTTTGTAGGCTGGAGGTTTGCATGAATGGGTTTGTTCTTGTATTTTATTGCCTTTGTGAGGACCAGTTACAGAGAACATTTTTTGGATGGTGAGGGTGAAGACTCTGTTATTAGTTGAGATCAGAAGAGGATTTATCCATCCATCCATCCATTATCTTAACCACTTGTCCTCGTAAGGGTCACAGGAGTGTTGGAGCCTATCCCAACTGTCATCGGGCGAGAGGCAGGTCGCCAGTGTATCACAGGGCTGACATATAGAGACAAACAAACATTCACACTCACGGAGCCATAAATCAAACAAACATGCATGTCTGTGGATTGTGGGAGGAAGCCGACGTTCCCAGAGAAAACCCACGCAGACACAGGGAGAACAGGGAGAGAAAGACACCCGGCCGACCCACGGATACAAACCCGGGTCCTTCTTGACCTTCTGACCACTACACCACCGTGTCGCCCTAGTGTGAGGTCTGTAGTGGGCTTAAGATAAAAGGTACTGCAAGGCGTATCATAAACCTTTAATGAAATAAATGTATGCAAGTAACTAAAGTATGTGAATATATGCAGTGTGTTTTCGATGATTATCCCAATAAGAGCATGAAAACTGATGAAGCTGACTGGTGGAAAGTCCTCATGAACTTACAGTGGGTCCAGTTGCCAGTGAACTACATGTTTTGGGAAAACCACAACCTGAATGACTGAAAATCTTTACAGACATTTCCCCTCTGATTGCTGTTATCAGCAAGTGAAATTGTTATTTGAGGAACCAGGTAAAGATAAGAAGCACCCACATCGTTTCCTCCTCGTTACGTTTGTCTTGACTCTCTCTTCCACCTTGTGTGTTGTAACTGAAATAGATTATATGGAGTTGGAGTGAGATGTAGTCTGACGTCGGACATTTAGTTTCATGTCTCTCAGTGCGTTTGCATCAGTGGTTGAGCAATGGTGCATTTGAGAGGAAGTCACTTAAATCACCAGCAGACGTGGAAATGTAGGATATATTCATTTAACATTCCTCCCATCATTCACATTGTGCTTAATCCTTTTAAATCTGCTCAGATCTCCTGCTGCTCCTCCTCTGTTCAGACTCCCAGAGCTCCTCCGTCTCCACCTGCAGCTTCAGAAATCTCCTCCAATCCCTTTAACTCCTTCAGGAGTTAGACAAACAGTGTGTTCAGGGAGCAGCAGACATTATGATTCTGAGCGGGGAGATTATTTCTTTTAAAAGAACAGCAGGAACTGTTTCAATCTCCAATCAGAACACCCAAATTAAAGAGGTTGTCAGCCTGTGCATGGTTGGTAGGATAACAAAGGAGAGATTACAGTCTGATTGCTGAGGACAGAAGCTAAGAACCCCCCTCTGTTTTTTGACTTAAGCCCTGATTTCCATTCACCCTCCTCTTCCTCACTTCATTCCTTGTGCAGTACTCCTCCTTAACACTGGAGCAGGAGCTCTGAATTGCCAGAAGCTGAGGCTTGATGAAGCTACGGTAGCTTGACATGCTACTGTAAGGACCATACTTTGTTTTTTAACTGTATATGAGCACTGACTTTACTCTATGAGCATTACATGGTGTTTTCATTATCATGGTTATCATTCTATTTCACTACATTACAGAGGGAAGTGTATAAGACACATGGTAAAAAATAAGTGGTCATCAGCTTCCATAGTTTGTCAGTTACATATAAAGGAAAAACAAAGAGACATTCTTCTAACATGCCCTCCCAACAAACAATCAGGTTTATCACAACCTGAACCTGTCTTTTTAACTTTCTTGAACCTTGTGATGAGCCAGAAATATCCTTATTTTACTTTACCAGTTGTGCTTGTTGCTGACAGACTGCAGGACAACAGCTGATGTGTTTGTTTAAGATAAGAGAGAAGCTGATAATCAATTCAAGCCTCATCAATAAACTTTAGAGATAAGAGACACGGAGAAAACAGCTCCCACTGCAAATACCTACAGATAACAAAGAGAGTGAGTTTAAAAGTAAACGGCGTTTGATAATGTAGGTTTTCTTTTTCACAAACACAAAACTCATGATACAGTACAATAGATCTTTAATAAACACGTATCGCATACATGTTTATGTGTAAGGACAAATGGTTACATCAGCTCATAGTTCGTGCAAACATACAGAAGACGCCAAGTTAAAAAACATTAAACCTGCATCTTCTTTTACAAAGAAAAAAAACTGCTGACATTTAGCTATAGATACTAAGATGACAAAAACAAAACATATTTTCCATAAAAATCTTATGTACAGCTGTGTTCACACACTCACACACACACACACACAACCTTCCACTGGAAGGAAAACGTTGAAAAAATGAGAACACTGAGTTTGGATGAGGAGAGCTTCACAGCTGCATTTCCTGTTCATCCAGTGATAAACTTCTTATTTAAAGACACTGGACAAAGCTGAAAAGTCGTAAAATGGAAAACATATTTGTTGGTCTGCTCCCGTTGTTTTTTCTTCATTTAAATCAACACTATCATTTCTTATTTAAAAAGTGCTGAATCCTACTTGAAATGCTTAAAATGATCTGTCCAGATATTTACACTTGTATGAACTACTTCTTTTTTCACAATCACTCAACTGCTTTATTGTATTGTTGAAAACCTTTGATGGTTTGAGTCTGTTCAGTCTTCTGTTCAGTGCTTAGACATTTCGTTGGGTCATTCGTCAAATGCCTGAAGAATGATGCAGCTATAAAAAGCTTTGTTTTACACAGAACACCTCCTGTGTGGTCCACCAACACCACATATCAGAAGATCCACACAAACCACAACAGAGTCTAACTACAGATTTTAAAGTTTAAATGTCACTTTGTAACAGTAACTGAAAGCAGCACGTCTTCATTCATAAAGGAAGCACTCCTCATTTCCAGTTCCAGCTGTATTTTACTTGTTCTGTACTGTAGTATTTCGATAAAATGCAATAAATATTTAAAAAGCTTATGAAGCGCAGATCTGGGAAAACTAGGGTGAGGCAGCTCGGTGTTTCAGAGAAAGAAGAACAGAGGAAGCAGCAGGGTCACATATAGGAAGCAGTTAGCCTGAACCTTCCTAACTGCTGATGAACGATACCAACGCACCTCCTCAGAGTCATCTGGAAAGCAAAGACAGAAGAACCAATTAATGAATGACTGATGGATAATTCACTGCACTCTCCATTGTGTTATTTTATTTCCTGCCGTTTGGTTGTGGTGTTTTGTGTATTGATGTTCATTGGTTGTGCATCTGTTCTAGTCTTCCTGACGTGAAACTCCAGGTTACAGATGCTGTTTGAGAATGTTTTGCAATCTAGAATAAAAGCCTGCAAATGAATATGTAGGGATGGGGGGAGGAGGGTCCACAAACAGTGGGAGTCTACTGTGAACACCCATGCAAATGTTTTTTTGTTTTAAGGACAAAGAGTGTGAACGACTCGGTTTTTGAACATCTGACTGTTGGGAGTTGACGACTCGTCCGCACCTCAGTTGAAAAAGGGAAATTCATCTGAACAACACCTCAGCTGGTGAATGGACAACATGGAAAAGTACCAGCTTATCCAGAAGTACCCGACTTACAGACCACCCTGCTTAACACTACATTGCCACATGTCTATCCATCCCTACACGATGATGTGTGTGTGAAATGTGTCTTACCACAGTCTTTATGGAAGACGTGGGGGAAGCAGTGCAGGATCCCGTAACCACAGCGACAGTAGGAGCATCCTTTCTGAACCCACTCACCATGTGGAATCATACCACAGGTCCTATAGAGAGGAGGGGGAAACGCAGATTACAAACCAGGAAAAGTATTCTGTATCATTAACAGTTTGAAATGGACAGAGATTTTTAGTTTTAAGTTTTGTTTTGAAATTTCTGAACTGCATATTATACTTCATTTCTGGTTGGCTGAAAGAGCTCTTATTACATCACTATCACACTTGTTGATGACAATTTCAGTCTTAGTATTATCAAAAAAATATTATTGCAGTTTTTCCTCATGATGAATATAATTCTTTTACATTAGATCCGAGTCAGCAAGAATGGGCTTTTGAAGATTTATGCTTTTTCAGTTACTGAAGAAAATGTCTATGTACAGTTGTCAGAAGGTAAAGTGTGTACCTGATGCGCTGGTCATATTCGCAGCTCCGTCCTGTAAAGAACGGAGGACACGCACAGAAACTGCCCAGGATGCACGTTCCTCCGTTTTTACAGCAGCTACGACTCTGCTCGGCTCCTGCGAGAAAAAAAAACAAAACACAAAGGACACGTTGAGAAACTGCAACAGACACGTCCTCAACCCGTCTACATTTATGTCCTTTAAAGTGACTACTGTATTTAGACAAGTCATGAAACAATCCTTTACTCTCACAGTGAGAGTGTAAGTGCAGTGTTAAACCTTTTTAAATGTTGTCACATTAAATTCATTCATAGGCAGCAAGGAGGCTTATATGTATATGAGGGTTTGTGAAACACTTTATTTAGTATATTTGAGTCTTCATGTATGTGACATTCATTACACGTATGATCTGTAATAGTTTTCATTTGTCGATCCCTGTGAGAACACGTGGGGGCCCTAAGACGTCAGGCTGAGCCTCTGTGCCTCTGTTTCCCTATATCTGTATCTGTGAGACATAAACCAGAGTCTCCATCTGGCAGCACATTCCTGCCGTCTTCTGCTTCACATCAGCAGACAAACGCTGAGAGTCAGAACAAACATCTGAAAATAACAGAACAACACTAAAGCGACACTGACGGTGACCTGTAACATTCAGTGTGTCTGCAGGAGGCTTTTGTTTTTACCATTAGTTTCAATAAACTGGAGGCGTGTTTGATACAAAACGTTCTCAGTATCTCTCCTTTTTATATACTAGCTAGTTCTATAAACACTGGGGGCATAATTCAAATTAGCTAAATTCACACATTTTTAAGGGAGTTATGCTAAAACACCAATTTTTCTTTATGTTAATCTTACTTCATTTATTTTGAAACAGCATAACGTAACATTTTTTGAGCTGGTTAACGCCTAACAAATCTTAATTCCCATGCTTCACAGAACTCCCTGTGACCTACATCTCTCAATTGTTTCACATGTCTAGAAACAAGTAAACTATTGTTGAATTGTATGTTTTTAAGCAGCTTAGGGATTCAACTACAGAAAGAAATACTAGATGTTAGAAACATTTATTTTTCTTTCCAGTGTATAAATTCTCCTCTGGGGCTCACAGAGCTGTTCAGTTTGAACAGTAACACAAAGTGTGCACTTACTGCCCGTAAGGCCGATGAAGGGCAGGACAGCACCGGCATCACGCTGTTTCTGGTCTGCGCTGTTCTGTGAGTTCACCTGGGCAAGCTGACCCAGGAAGTCCTTGGAAGGCTGCTGAGATTTCACCACAGAAGAAGAAGACGAAGAAGACGAGGAGCTTTGGCTTCTGTTGCACTCATCTCCCTCACAGCCTGAAAAAAGTAGCATGTTAGACCAACTGTTTGTGAGCACACAGAGACTGCGTGAGGGGGGGTTGGAACATCTTGGATAAAGCAGCTACTCTTGCTAACGTACCAAATGTTTACAACATCAAATTAATAAGAAATGCAATGTAGACATTTTTTATATTTTAAATTAAATCTTTCATAAATGCAGATAAATGTAAAAATCAGCATCAACATTCAGTAGGACTTAATGTTTGCTAATGCAAGATCCACTATTCATTCAACTGACCATTAGAAAAATCTTTTATTATCACATGAAAAACATGGCCATGCTATGTTTTTGTATGTATGCATGAACTATGCACAATATGAAAATGTAAATATATATTATTTTTTGCTTCCTGTGCTTCCTGTGCAAACAAACTCTAACAAAGTGAGTCAGTATAGTAACACATCGAGTGTAAAAGACATGACTCAAACAGCAGGTTGAGATAAACGTACCTGAAGCAGGCAGAGCAGCAGCGAGGCAGAGACAGATCACTGCACAGAGCGCAGCCCTGCAGACATCCAAACAATCATATCGTCACGGAACTAGTTTCAATCACAGGATTTCTCCACACACTCGTTAATATACCATAAACTCACCTGAGCAGCAGCGTCCAACTCATTTTACCGAAAGATTTAAAAAAAATAATCCAAAACACTTTTCTACAGAGTCTCAGCTCGCCAGTGGAAATTAAAAAAAGAAGAAGATAACAGGTTAAAAACACTTCATAAAAACCTCAAACACTGAGACAAGTATGACCTGTCTTGTCTGTGTTCCCAGAAATCAGAAAAAATAAAGTTCCTTCACTGGTTTTTTTAATTAAATCAAAGTTCCCGTTAGTCCTGTGAAGCTCCAGCGGTGTGTGAGACAGAAGCTGCTTCTCTCCTCCAGGTAAACTCTCACTCGGCGGGGGAGGGGCTCTCGGGAACCCCGCCCACTCCCGGTCGCTCCGTTTCCGTCTGTCTGGAGCCTGCAGGTGGAATCAACAGGACCGGAAACTTAATAGACCGATAAGAGGTTTGAACATTTAGCTAATTAGACGCGTTTAAAATGCGTTAAATTGACATTTATAAGACATTGTCACTCAACTGTGAGAAACCTACGTGACCGCGTTTTATTTACAGGAAAATGTACCTTTAACTAAAAAGTCTTTTGCGGGTAAATGCTGGACAGATGTGAGATGGTTACAGAAACCGCCACGTTAAGATTTTATGGTATAAAGCTTTTGTCTAACACAGTACAAAGACTTGAGAAGTGAATAAAAAAATCCATTATGCTCTCTCCTTGCAACCCCCCCCCCCCCCCATTCTCTCACTGCCCCCTCTCTCTGGTCATACTCATGTATATTCACCTCACTCACCCATCCAGTTCTTCCTTCACATGTTAATGAACCTGCTGCTAACAGAAATCCACAGTAAACAATTAAATTTAACTTCATTTGTATAGCACCGAATAACGACATAAATCATCTCAAGGCACTGTACAGTGTAGGGTTTAAGACCTTACACAGAATATATATATAATAATGTAGAAAACCCAACAGTCCCACTTGAGCAGCACTAGGCAACAGCAGAGGGGAAAAACTCCCTTTAATGAAAGAAACCTCCAGCAGAAGCAGGCTCAGGGTGGGCGGCCATCTGCCTCGACCGGTTGGGGTGAGTGGAAAGAGGAGAGAGAAAAGAACAACAGGCAACAGAGATCAAAGACATAGACAACACTTAACACACACCAAGAAGAAGTATTTTTTTGTTATTGCTGTTTTCCATTGTACATACATCGCATATTTCATCACAATAACAGGCAGATATGAGATACGAAAGCTCATTATACATTTTCCTTTTACATTTGCATTACAGATCATAAAAGTGTCTATGTTGCCATCGACAAAACTGCAGCCAAACACCGAGCTCATGCGTTCAGCATGTTTCTAGAAATGGTGATGTTGCTTTTCTCCACGACTTCTGACTTCTGTACATTTTAGCAAGTTCCGACACAGCTTTCCAGTTCTGATTATGGTGGATTGTGATACCTTCACCCATGCTCTGTGGAGGTTGTGGGTGATGCCAGTGACTGTTGTTGTTGGGAGGTTTCTTCACAGCTGTCACAATATTTCTGTCAGCAGCTGTTTGTTTTTTTCCTTGGCTCGTTCTGTGTGTGTAGCTCTTTCTTTTTCAGCATATTACAAAAAGTTGTACTGGTTATGTCCAGTGTTTGTGCAGTGCCTCTGATTTATATTTTCGTTGATGTCTCTCATAGACAGCTCCTTGGTTTTTGTGATTATCCCGATGGAGTATTCACAGGCAAATTCCAAGGCTAAAACCTAAGAGTAGTCAGTTAGGGCTGTTTAGTGTTTGAACGGTCAATCACATGTTCCAGTAACTTGCTACCCTAAAACTAGCACTGTCTTCTATGTTGTTTAACACATTGACATTGTTTAATGTGTTGTACTTCAAATACAAATGAATTACTCTTGCCTTTCCACTAATGGAGCAAATGGTAAATTAAGGAGCACACATCCCCTCTAACAAGACGACACAAATATTGGCTCTATCTGATTTTATAATTTATTTTATAATAAGAAGTCAGTCTTCAAGGACAGAAACTGTGTCCTTGCATTCTAGATGAAATGTTTAGCTCATCACCATTTTATTCATATTGTTTGGAAAATGATTCATTTTTCTCAATCGATTGTGCTCTTGAGTGATTTGACTTGAATTTCTACTCCTACATTTAATCTTTGTATATTTCAGTAGAGGTCAATTGAAAATTATGCACTTTATCCTTTTATTTCCTTGTCCTGTATTAACTGGTCCATAAGATGTAAAACTATATCATACTTCTTTTTTCAAGCTTAATTTCTAACTTCTTTAAACTTTCATTTTTGATGTAAAAGCAGGACTAGTCCTCCTTGCCCCACATATAGATCTGTTAATCTGTCTGTGCTTTGACCACAGAGGGACAAAGGAACAATCAGAGGTGGAAATGGTTATTTTGTAATCTGTGTAGCATCACAATGCAGTCTGATCTCATGCTAATACACAGCAGGAGAGTCAGCAGCAGGAGGGAAAACCTGTTCTGGACACAACAGGAAATCTGCAAGTGAAAGCTCTCAGACTGCTGCAAGACTCAGAGAGGAAGAGAAAGACACACGTCCTGCATATGAAGGGAAGTTCAACCTCATTATGTGATGATGTGAAGACACTCACACAAATCACCGTCTTTAGGTTCAGTCTTTAATGACTTATATCTACTTTTTGGGATACTTTTGGCTGGTTTAAAAAAACTGACATTGAAGTCACTTTGATTATATCATGTGAACATTTAAGGAAATAATATTATGAATTATAATGGATATAACTGCAACTCAATGCAACATAGAAACATTTGAACATCTTAAGAAACTGTGTGTTTACAACTGCCCTTAATCTAAAGATGTACATTTACATTTTATGATGTAAAATATTGAATATAATTTATTTTTGAGGTGCACTGACGCCTCATAAACAGTAGCTGCAGGCCGAGATGACTTAATGACTCTGTGTCTCCCTCTGGTGGTTGATTTACAGGATATATTTAATATAAAACTGTGGGAAAGTTAAAGGGCCAGTTTAGTGTTTTTCTATTTCATCTGAGGTGGTAGAAGCACACAAACATAATACTCAAGTTGAAGTTTGAGAAGTGTGTACATTCTGCATGAATTTAAAGAATGTAGACTGTAAGCCTTTGCCAACCAATCAAGTTGCAATTTACATGCACGTCTGTTCAGCATGATGCTCTAATTAGTCATCTATGAGTCCATGTGAATGTAATGAAATTCCCGTCACGTGTTCCTGAGATATTAATGATAATAGGAAAAACATGAGATTACAGTGGCCATGACCCTTGATCGCCAATATTCAATTCAATTCAACTTTATTTATATAGCGCCAATTTACAACATAAGTCATCTCAGGGCACTTCACAGTGTAA
>JAUYWH010000014.1:18795031-18832576 GCA_034779795.1 Ctenopoma multispine | reverse complement strand
TAAAACCCCTGGATCCAGAGTAGGTTTCTTTAGTAGAGGTTTTACTACAGCTACTTTAAAAGCCTGTGGTACATAACCTGTTAGTAGAGATAGATTTATCTGCTCTAATATAGTCGTGCTAATCAAAGGTAAAACATCCTTGAGCAGTCTAGTAGGGATGGGGTCTAAGAGACACGTAGATTTAGATGAGTTTATTATTGAAATTAATTCTGAATGATCAACAGGAAAGAAGCAGTCTAAATAATATCAATTGTCTTCTTTATTAAAATTATGTGCTATTCCCCAGTAACTTTGGTCATATGTTGCTTAATGCTTACATATTGTAAGCATTGTAAAGAATAATATAATAGGAGCAGTTGTGTCACAATAACAAAAAAGCAGCACTAACAAGGGTTTTGCTACTGTATGAATTGTTTATTGAAAAGTAGAAATAATTTAAAATAAAATAAAGCACAACTGGCAGCATGGTGGTGTAGTTGTCTCACAGCAAGAAGGACCCGGGTTCAAATTGATGAGTCAGAGAAATAGAGGTTCACTAGAGAAATGTACTAGCAATGAATAGATTACAACATATTGTAATTTTGATGTGTTAAAACATTGAGAAACACAATAGTGCATTAACCTTTTCTTTATTTTTTGTTGAAATATGGTCATTGAACAATGTGGCAGCGGTGCAAAGATATTCACTTCTGAAAGTTTCACCCTAACATATAATCCATTCATCCTTAATCTAAACCACACATCCTTAAGGGTCGGGGGGGCTAACAGAGCCGATCTCAGCTGTCGTGCGACAGGGCCACATGTTGGAGTATATTTCTAGAAAAAATATTTGTACACTGGATCTCTTAATGGATACTCATGGAACTGAGAATATAACATACTTTCGCTCTTTATAAAGAAAGATAAACTCCAGCCATGATTTTGTAAAGGTTTAGTAGTAATCAAGAAGACACAAGAAGAATCTGATCAGTCAGTGGTCACTTTGGTACTTGGGTATAGTTTTTGATACTTGCTGATGCCGACACGTTATAAAGGCTGTGACACACCAAGCCAGCAACAAAGAACAAGGAGTGACTGAGAATGACTGTTGCATGGTCTCATCTCAGCTTTGTCTTTCATCTGGGCCAAATAAATGGCACTTTGAGCAGGTGGTGGAAGTCTATATTCATCACTCAAAAGCTAAAGCAGAAGAAGAACTAGGACTGCAGCTATTCAGACTGTAAACAAAGCAGCACTTAGCACCGTTAGCTTACTATTTTCACACCACTCTCGCTCACCACAGATGGTTTATAGCTACTTCTAATGCAGAATATGACAAATAAGAAGTTGTAAGATGAACAGCCAATTAGAGGGGTCTCTCTTTCAATCCAGGCGGGCGTCTGATCAGTGTGGATACATTGCAAATCTAACCTGACCGATGCTCACTGGTGGCTTGGTGTGTCCAGGCCCCAAAGCATCCAGTAACTCAGTACTGAGGTCTGATTTCCAGCCCCTCTAACTCTCCAACTGTCTCAGTCTATAAAGTTCAACTTTCCTCCTCCTCCTCTTCGTCATTGTCTTCGTCATCGTCGTCTTCTTCTTCCTGAGAGTCTTCTTCCTTCACTGCACTTTTCATCTTCCAGCTGAGAGTCCATTCACTTGTTGGCGTGCTGTCTTCTTCATGCATCAGCCTCATGTATCTCTGACAGCGGTGCTCGGTGGAGAAACACGTCACCTCGTCTACCTCTGGCCTCCTCCAGCGACAAATCCTCCATGATTCTTTCCAAGCCCCCCACTCTTCCTCTTGCTCCTCTTCCTCTTTCCTTTCTTCTCCTTCTCTGTGAGCTACTGCCACCATCCACGATTGCTTCCAGGAGGATAAAGCAGTTTTCAGTTTGTGGAACTGCAGATGGAGTGGGACGCTGGGTTTGCATCGGACTCGTTTCTGCAATTTCTTTACCTCCTTCTCCTTTTCTGCTCTATTGTCCATTGCTTTGTCGTCCACCTTCTCATGGCCGTCGTCCCCCTTCACGCCTTCTTCTTCGTCTTGCTCTTGTTTAACTGTGTCATCTTTGTCCATTTTGCTGACGTCTTCATCATCCTCCAAATCCGATTCTTCTTTGTCATCATTCTCTTCCTCTTCGTCTATTTCATCAAATTCATTTTTCACTTCCACGTCCTCCTCCTCATCTTGATCACCCTCCACATCCAGTTCTTCATCGCTGTTGCTCTCCTCCTCTTCGTCTTTTTTACTTACTTCCTTTTTCACTTCAAGGTCTGATTCTTCGTCCTCCTCATCTATTTCCTCTTCCTCAGTATTTATGTTTCTGTCCTCGTCTTCGTCTTCCTCCTCACTGCCCTCCTCCTCATATAGATCTTTCTTCTCCTCCTCTTCTACTTCATTGTCTTCATCCTCCTCATTGACTTCATCTTCCTCCTTATCCTCCTCCTCCTCAAGCATGAGTTCTTCTTTATCCTTCTCCTCGCTGTTGACTTCGTCCTCCTCTTCTTCCTCCTCCTCCTCCTCCTCCTCCTCAAGCATGAGTTCTTCTTTATCCTTCTCCTCACTGTTGACTTCATCCTCCTCTTCTTCCTCCTCCTCCTCATCTACTTGTTCATTTTCATCCTCTTCATCTTCCTCATACAGCTTGTTATTTCCTTTGTCTTCATTTTTGTGTACTTCTACATCGGTCTCTTCCTTATCTTCCTCATTTTTATCAACATCTTCCTCCCTATGATCCTCCTCCTCGTCCCCTTCATCCCCATCCTCCTCCTCATCAACTTCTTCATCTTTCTCCTCCTCCTCATCAACTTCTTCATCTTTCTCCTCATGAACTTCTTCATCTTTCTCCTCCTCATCTACTTCTACATTTTCTACCTTGTCCACTTGTTCATCCTTGTCCTCTTCTGTGTAGTTCATCATCTGCTCTACTTCTTTTTGTTCTTCCTCTTCCTCTTCTTCTTCTTCTTCTTGCAGTTCATCCTCTAGTTTGACACACACTTTAAGAGAACGCCATGCCTTCTCCCACTCGCTGTCATCTGTGATGTTGTCATCTAGATGCGATGTTAGGAAGAGGTTCATGGTTTTACGTCTCCTCGTTAACATGTTTTTGTGCTGATGATGGGACTTCAGCGAAGCCTTGCGCCACCTGTAGGGATATAGTTGTGGTTTTATTATAGTATAGTTTTAGGAGTTTGATGAACAATAGACAACTAAAACAGAAAATACTTCAAAAAAGCCAAGGCAACTGAGCCAACAACTGCATGCACTGATGAGCCATGGGATGCAGGAAAAATCTGAATAAGCCAAAAAATAAAAATACGTATTTCCCACAAAAGGTTCAAAGTAAGATAAGTTACTGATTGTGAGCAATTGAAATAAAGTACCATGTGCACTTTGCTCCTTAAGGAACATGAGAGTTTTAAAAGGAGCCCAGCTACAATAACGAAAAATGTGTATACTAATTTCCTCTGACGCAGTACAAGCTACAGCTGAGCAAATCACAATCACTTTAATTCCAGAAGATTCACTTTACTCTCTTACATGATGGGATTATGAACAAAATAAGAGTTCATCGTCACTGCTTTGGTTTCCCAAGACTTTAACACATTATGTAATGTAAGTCAGCAGGAAAGAAAACAAGAGTGACTCTGTTGGTGCAGTAGCAAATATGTCAGAAAACCACTATCCAGTCCAAGCGGTGCAGGTAATGTGCCCAACACAACCCAATCTCAGAACTAGAGATTCACCTACTACTATGCCAGCTACTAACAATTACTTTTTGTCCTGCAACTCCACCATATCTCAGTGTTTAAAATGTGTATGACATAAAGCACAGGAGGCACAGTAACAACTCACCTGATCTGCTGCCTGTATCCCCAGCTGCTGCACCAGTTCTGCTGATATTCTTCATCCTTCTCCAGACAAGCTGCAGAGAGCAGCCACGAGTCGCTCCAACTGGGCAGGAACACATCAATTATCCTCACCATCACAGAGATGCTGCCACAGGAGGAGGGGGCAGTTAATGTCTCATTGTCTGTGTTGTCTTTTAATTCAAGTTCCTGTCCAGACAGTTGCCATGAATTGTCCCAGCCTAAAGGCTCATCCTGTTTGATGATCACAATATTTATTTTTTAATAGCAGCAAAAATAAATGTGTGTACTGGTTGCTAATTGGCTAACTGACATGTGAACCGACATGTAGATTCTGTTAGCATTTACTGGTTCTGTTTGTTTCAATAAAAGCAGATAAAAAAGAGCAAACAGTAACTTTAATTATATTGATCCAAACCTGCTCCTCTAGCTGCTGTAATCTGTCAGAATTGTTGCTGAGGTTCTGTTGGTACCGAGGCCAAATACGATCCCACTTCTCTTTCTGCTGTCTGAAGGCAAAGTTCATAATCTTCCATGTACCAGCCCAGGTAGGAAGAGAATATTTCTCAATTTCAGCTGTCCAAATCAGTTGTCTTTCGAATAAAATCTCCCACTGGAATTGTTTCTCTTGACCGAGCTCCAGCTGGGCAGGACTCTTCACCTGGAAGAACAATTTTAAATGTTAATCATGAATGTATGCCAACATTATAGTAGTCTTTTTTTTCCTTGTGGTCTGACAGGTCATAAATAAATCAGCTTGAGACAGAATGAAGAAAATAGCTGCCTGCTCTTGGCAGATGATTCAACATTTTAAATCCTGAGAATAACAGATACATTTGAATTTGGGTGTTGTGCCTCTTTCAAGCATAATGAGCCACTGTGCTTTCCTTGCCTCTACCTCTCTGTTACTATGGGAAATTAACTCACCAGTGAAATTAATCAAAATGAGCTACAACGTTTTTCTGTGTTGGCCTTTATAGCGTAAGACCTCAGAGCAAGTTAACTGAATAGTTGCCTCTGCCATTTACGGTTTAAAAACACATGGGTTTACAATGACATACTGCCATGGCAGTAATAGTGTCTCTTCTGTCATGTCAAGCCAACACATCTATCCTTACTGATATGCTACAGATATTGTAAGGTCCCAACCTGTTGCTCAAAACGTTCTGGAACAGACCAATGATCTGGGTTTTAGTATGTTGTAATGTGAATCTATGAGTCTGTATCAGTCTTAGTACCTGTTTCCAGGAGTTACTCCATTTATCATGAGGAAATGTCAATTCAGCCTCTGATCCATATGCTTTTGCTTTGTACTTCCTGCTATTAGTCAACTCTATATTTCTGAATCCCAAGAATCTGATTTTCAACTCTTTTGCCTTCAGGTAAAGATACTTTGGAGGTTTCAGGCTCATCCAGGACTCTCTCCAGCATAGCTGGAACACATCCACCTCTACTTTGCGTTTTGGCCTGCGAGGTTTGGGTGAAGCTTTCTTCCTGAGAGAGGGTGGAGGAGGAGGAGGTTCAGCTTTGGGTTTGGGAGGAGGAGGGACAATCTTAAATTTAATTTTTGGCTTGTTATTTTCTTCAGCTGCTCTGCTGGTGAGCTTGCTAAAGTCAGACATCTCATCTTTCATCTTGTCTCCATTGGAAACAAGTGACCAGTGATAAGTCCACTTAGAGAAAAGTCTGCAAATAGAAAAAAAACAACAACACCATAAAATGAAAGCAACCCACGTGGTGCTGCAATGCTGAAATGCAAAGTGAGCTAAAAATATAATTGCGTCTTACACTTTGAGGGCACTCTTTTCTTTCCATTGTGCCTCCTGTTTGCACTCGTCTGCCATGCTTTGAGCTCTCTTCTCCCATTGGTCTCTCAGTGGCCCGTTGCTGAACGACCTCTGCTCCTGCTTTTTCGACAACATCCTGTTACCTATGAGATGCACACAAACAAACAATAAGCAATGGAAACAGCAACAAATGTGACACTCAAATCATTTCTCCATGTGGCTGTGTGTGATGTGTGGCGATAAATCTCTGTAGTTGTGTTCACAAGTTTGAAAACCAGGAGAACGGAACATAAAAATGTCAGCAGAACATCATACATCATGCCAACAACGTTATGTGAGTGTACAACACCACTGAATGGTTGTTCTCAGCTCACTACTTACCAGTAGGCCAGGAGGTGCATTGTCGTCAGTAAGTGTGATCATTTGGTGATGTTAGTGGCTGCAAATACAGCATAGTACAATATAAGCTATGGTGGACAATATGGCAGAAGCTTGAGCAGCAGTTGGTGATGTAACTTTAATCTCTGCATAGGGAGGAGGTTGACGGAGATGGTTGCACAACAAAACACAGGACTTTAAAATGAGAGAGTTTCCCATGGAACCTTATTTGAACCCAAACCATAAACATAAACCTAACCAATTTACTTTTGTGCCCAAACCAAAGCATGTTGCTTAGGTTTGAGCTCCCTCCTCTGTCTTCCCTCATGTCTCTCCTTTGTCACTTGATATATTTATTGTATATTATTATTGTATTTTACTTGTCTCAGTCTGTTTGTATGAATACCTGACAGATATATGAAATATTAAACATGCAGAATTCAACTAATCTCAGGTACTCAGACATAGCTGCAATTAAAGACAGATAAATAAACGTACAACTCCAGTTTTAGCTCACTACTCTGTGTAGAGTCTTGTTGAAGTCTGAGTCATCAAACTGAGATGGCTAGTGACACACTATAATTAAACACCACTCAGCAACAGCTTAAAACATCAACAACACAGAAACACCACTGCACTGAGAGTAAAGATGAACCTATTGGTTCTATAAGTCATTTACAGACTTTACTGACAATCAGTCATGTTGTTGTTGTTTTTTGAATATTAATATGAGAAAAAATAAATGACACATGAATTCAACTTGAACCTGCCCACACAATCACACCAATGACCAAAATGACAGAAAATACTTTTTTTTTTTTAAAACAAATAAAATAATGACAATAATATTATGAAGAGCAGAAGGCTAGGAGCAGTTATTCAGAGACAACAAAGCAGTTATTCAGAGATATAGAAGAGGACACTTGCTTAGGGCCATGTCCCACATGTCTAGAAAATAGACATAAGGATCCTTCTGGGACACTTAAATTGTCAAGGAATGACTTTTGCTGTGTCTCAGGCAAAGGTAAGCTCTGCACTCAAAATATGCTGTATGCACTGGCTTCTATAGAGACTCAAGATGACAAAGGCATCAAACCTTTGTGCCCATAAAGAATAAATACTGCATTTTGTGAAAATAATCCACAATCTGCTGTGGAGTCAGCGAGAAACATTTCTGGAACGAAGCATAGTATTAGTATTTTGATATTTGAATTGAAATAATGATGACAAAATAAAGCTTTTCAAGATACAAAGATCTACTAACTACAGAAAACTGTTGTAGCTTCATAATACAGAACATCATTCTAGTCTATTATATTATAATAGAACTCTATTAATATTTAATAATAAAAAATATCATCAATTCTCTTTCAACATTCATGTTTTGTGGTTATATGTAAAAGTGTGTACTGTCGTCAAAATAAAAATGTTGTGAATATCATTAAGCAGCTGAGGTCAAGTAATGTCAGACGCTTCAAGTGTTGCATGACACAATACCGTGTGTTAGGCCCACACATGAGCAGGACTGTGATGGATTGTCTAAGTTTAAGTTTTAAGTCTAATGGAAATTCATCCAAAATTCTATACAGATATACAAAATGCTGACCTGTATTGTTTTTTAAATTATAAATATAACATAGATAAGCCACGCAGTCAAACATTTAGAGGACTTTGTGCAAAGGTCACAGGTCACATACTTTAATCCCTGCCTGTCTGGATGGTGGACTCTGGGAGTTAGCACTGTCTGGGTTGATAAATGAGGCTGACTTATCCAAATGATGATGAATTAATATTAGGAAATGAGCTCAGGCCTCCCCCAACACCTCCCCGCCACTTTTTATCTTAGAGAAATCCCCAATGAAAACTGCTGAGCCCGAAATAACAGCAACGATATTTGAACTCTTTCTTATGACCATGGATATGCAACTCTGAGTTGTTCTCCAAAAGTACAATATTCATTTAGTGACTTATCTGTGGTTATGTTTATCAGGGGCAGGTCTGAAATTTTCTGGAATAGCTAAACTGGGTCACATACTTAAAGAAGGGGGGCACCATTTGAGAAACTAGCAAAAAAGTATAACGCTCAAATAAAAAATCCTGCTGTTATAAGATAACAATTAGTATTACATTAATAATGGAAATGTACACTGAAAGAAATGCCAAATATATATTCTGATATGATATAATAACATAAAAAAAAAAAATTTAACAGTTTGCCCCCCATTGCTCCACTGTAGATCCACCCCTGCCGAACATGTTCTGGATCTCTACAGATATGAAAATGATTCCAGATTAGAATCATGAGATCAATCTTATGATTTAAATCTGAATATGGATAAATTCACAGGTCAGTATTATGTGAATACAGGTTGTAATGTGAGAGAGGTAGATGCCAGTCTTTACTCAGCCCCCATTTCTCTTATGTAATCATTCATGATCACTTTAGCATTTGGATATTTCTTAAATAACAGATGTAGGTTTTGATTTGTTTATAGGTTAAGTTGTTAATAAGGGAATAAACCGAAGAGAATATAAAGAACAGCCAGTTAATTAACGAACGTTACGATATTTACTCCTAAGAGGTATATAAGGTTAAAATAAGTTTTGTTTTCTAGTGATTGACGCCTCTTTACAGCCAAAATCACCATCAAATACAGACAAAAAGCCAACAAAATGTAAGCACACATCCGTCATGTCATGTCATGTCATTTTATGTTGAGCGGTCCAGAGGTTTTGACACAAATCACAGATCTTCCCAAAAAGCTTTTCGGGGTGCCATGCCCTAGATGTCATGTGACCCTAGTCTTAAAGACTGTCAATCTAGTTCATTCAAATCTGAAAACTCCAAGGCTGTTTTAAAAGTGTCAATAAATCAGATCTGACTTACCTGATGTTCTTTTCTATGTCACTCACAAGCTGTTTACATCCCCTGCTGTATCCAGTATCAGCAGACGTTAAGGTGATTTACAGCACTTGTTCACTGACTCTGTCTTAGGACTGTTCGTCTCTGATCTTTACAGTGTTTTCACCTGTTTGTCTCACAGTTTGTCTATAGTCTTATGCTCTGCTCCATGGTGGGAAGTTCTCCTCTCCGCTATTTTTACATTATACGTTAACAGATTCAGAGCTGCAGCTCTATATTTAGTGTCTGGGTGAGGCAATGCCAAACACAAGCAAGGAGCCAGCAGCATGTAAATCACTGTTCAAATTACAGGGAGTCAGAAGGGACTTTGTAAAAGAGGCATAAGTAGTGGACTTTCTCTCTCACACAAACAATCTGGACAGCTGTAAGCATGTCTGAAACCATGTGTGCTAAGCAGAGTCATTCTGCGTGCTGAAACCCAGCAGTGACACGTATGACACCCTCACTGCCTGGAAACTGACCAAGTGTGGAAACACTTCTAGGTATAGACTTGCGTGCATCCAGGGTTCCTGTAGTAAAGGTTATATCATTATGTCAACAGTATTCAGTGACTGTGCCGGCCACAGCACACAGGTGGCATAAACACATGTCCATGGTGTGGTATGCACAGTAAAGCACTTAGATCATATATGTCAAACTCAAGGCCCACCCCCACATTTCATGTGGCCCGTGAGAGCTTTTAAATGATTTTATTGTTATTATAAATGGTACTTTCAGACTGCCGCTCTATTTCCAATACAACATATAAACACACAAAGCAACTATAGTGTTACATTTTTACACAAAATCCCTCTTTATATATTTAAAATATTTTTAAATATGCCGCAGTCCGCGGCATGAGGACGCGTAATCTCTGTCCTCAACAACACATATCAACTCTGTCAATAACTGTCATGACGTGTCACCGTTTGTCTTTAAACACTAAAAGAAAAAACAAATGTTCTCCTCTCAGTGTTAAACTGGACACAAAACGTCCTGATTGTTCAGTGAACTCTTCGTGAAGCTTCATCACGGTCATCACATGTTAACAGCTGTGCGCGCAGCATTTGATCGTACGCACCAGGCGTCATGAACAATTAATCACAGGTCTTCTCCACAGGTAAACGTCTTTATAAATTACAGCGGGACACAGGGCGACGCATCCTCGTTAAATAAAGCCGATCTTTGCTCTGTCCAGTGTCTTAGCTCTCACAGCTCTGACGCACGGTCATCATCAGCGATCGACACGAAAATTTGCCAAGAAAAATTTACCGGTTCATCATTTTTAAAAAAGATCTGCTCACATATGAGGACCTCGGGTGCAGCAGATTTCTGCCCCTGCCAAAGTGCTGCTCTGTGCAGTTTCCTACTTTGCTCATACAGACGCGTCAGTGACCCTTTGAAATCAACCGTAATGATGATACGGCCCGCGATGACATTGAGTTTGACACCCCTGACTTAGATAGTCTTTGTTTGCTGTTTGCTGTCGTGTATCCAGGTGACACAAAATATACTGTATGTCTGAGGTATTGTTACAAAAGAGGTTTAAACCTTCTCAAAGTGTGTGTGGGTTTGTAAAGTGTGAGTGATTGATAAATCTTACAAAGGCAACAGGCAGAAAATAAATAATCATATCTCAACGATATTTGAAACAAGCTTTTTTCAAAAGTCATCCAAGCATTAAACCTCCTAAATTGACATTTATCCGCTATTCACCATAACCTATAGCAAACAGCCATGATCCAAACCAGACCAAGATCTTTCCACTGGAAGTGCCTAACCATAGCCTTACTTTGAATCTTTCATAATCCACCTTTATCAGCAGATCAGAACGTCCCATTGTCTTGTACTAAATACCCCACTGCCTTCCTCTGTTTCTTTTGGCACCACACACCTTCTTCCTGATCATGATCACATGGGCCAGCATCTATATACCTGTCTCTGCCATGCATGCATTGTCCGAATGTCTTTGTGTGTGCTAGCAGGGCCAGATGCTGGGTTTCTTCCCTGGTGTCACCTCCTGCATGTTGGAGTGTTTCACCGTCAACAGAAAAAATGCTGCTGAGTTGGATTCAGATCAGGTGATTGACTTGGCTCTTGTCTGAGCAAATAATATTGCCTTAAGCAAAACATCTGGCAGTTGATCACCAACAAACCAGGTCATTGACTGACTGCCTGACATTGTGAAATTGGGAGATTATACTACAGTATATAAAAATGTTTGAGTACTGTATTTCCAGGTCATAGGGTAAGGGTAAGAAAATCTGCCCTGATTTAAACTGCACATTATTATGTATGACAATCCAGCTATAGTCTGGACCAATACTCACCTCATACAGGGAAAAAAAGCCACATAGTTCAGGGATATGTGGAATAAACTCTCCAATTAATGAGTTCCCTGTCAGTTCATGTCAGTTCTACTTTTGCTCAGCAATGAAACCTGATAGATACGTCCAAGGTATATTTGTTTGGTCTGGAGAAATGACCCAAACTACAGGTCTAAACAGGGTTCCTACTTTCAGAACTTTCTCGATACATACTTCAACAGGAGAACTGTTTCTGCTGCTCTGTGAGAGTTGTTTTTCTGTGAGGTCACTGAACAGCAGGAGAACCCTCGACCTGTAACTGAACACTGCTGATGATGACAGGCCTGTGCTGCAAGTCAACTCAGGCAGGTCTTAAGCAGGCTTCACCACTATTTTTACACCAACAACTCTGAATGAAACTGCAGTATTGTACTCCGATACCATGTTTACATCTTTACGTTCTGATGATAAAGGTTATTTAGGATATTATGAGTATATATCAAAAAAATATTTGATTGGTGGATTGCTGCCATGTCAGCTGGTAGAGTTAGAAAATCCTAATCAATTTAATGCTAGTAAAGTTAAACATTGGGGTGAACCTGGTTCTGGAAGTATTGTTTTATCCCGATTGTAATGATGTCCTCAGTAATAATTTTAATAAAATATAATAATCATTTAACCAAACTAAAGCTTTATGTTCTAATCATTCATTTTGAGAGTTATTTCACATTTGTTTTTCATATTTTTCTTCTGTTAGTTAGGTGGATGTCACTAGATACTGTAGGCTGCTATAATACTGTGGACCTCAGTAGAAGTCTGAGAGAGAAGTCTGTCAAAGCTGTAGAAAAATAAGAATTTCATTGTTGTTGAAATGACATTAGCAACAATGCCATAGCTTGATTTATCCCAAAACAGATCAGTAATTTTATTTAATAATTGTATACTTACTAATAATTATCAGAATGTGCAAAAACAAGACAACATAAAACATGAAACAAATATTTTCTCAGTGCATCTGTGCAGAACAAAGTGTTTTGTATTCATATTTCTTCACTATGCTTCAACATCTAACATGATTGTCCCATGTTTTTCTTGGTACTCCTTATATGCTCACCAGTAATCTTGCACCTTATGTATATTCTGATAATTATTTTATATTTTTATTTGATTCTCTGCTGTTTAGTTCTGTGTTGGTGCAACACGTCTCTATGTGCCTCAAATTGCCCCTCGGCGACAAATAAGAGTTTTTTGAACTGAATTGAAATGTAGAGTAGATTTACTTGTTACTGTACAGTACAAGTAAAGCATGGAGCTGCAGCAGACAGAGACTTGATGTGTTCAACATGACAACAATTATTATCTACAGTAGTTGTGACTGGTTGATCCAGTCTTTCACTGCCTCTCTTTCTTTTAATCCCATATATTTGTCCATATTTTCTCCACTTATTACCAGACATTGTCCCTCTGTTGCTCTGTCAGGTGGAGGTCCTCCACCTGATGGATTGGCATGAAACTATTCAGTTCTTCATTTAGTTTCTGTGAAACTCGTTAAATTCAATTCAGTTCCACTTAACTTATTATTATTTATTTAGGTACAGAATCATCTCAAGGTGGTGGAGAGGAAAAACACTCTTTAATGGAAGAAACCTCCAGGAGAACCAGGTTCAGGTTGGGTGGCCATCTGCCAGGAACCATTAGTAGACCAGCACTCTGAGAGCAAAATGTTCTGTACTTAAGACTTGATAGAGCTTAATCATTAAGGGCTTCGTATCTGCAGAGCAATGGAAATGTATAGAGTTTTGTAGTAAGACTGTGCAAAGTAAAACATGTATAAAGTGAAAAATACAGTATAGGTCCAAGCACAGATAACAAAACACACCCTGTGGAACTAACTTTTCTGTGCATGGAAGACTCGTCATTAACATGAACAAGAAAGAAAGAAAGAAACTATTTATTGTGTGATTGGTTAATGTTTATATTTGTCAGATGCTCAGACCAAACCACAGCCTGTTTTTCTCAGTGTGGATGATAAAAGTTGTAAATCTGCTGGTAAAAGTATAACCATTTACTTACTTATTTACCATAATCATTTGAAACTGTCATATACATCAATGACCTGGTTATCACCATGGAAATTGTCAGAAAGTGGAGTTGAGGGAGTTTCTTAACGACAAGGTGCATGTTATTGACATCTTAATATTTGAGCTTTCCTTTTTTACTGAGAGAGGTACAAATACTGTTTATCTACATAAAACATATTGACTGAATACGTGGATATTTAAAAATACTTGAAAAGGCTAAAAAGATAAAGAGGACCTGATGATAAACACACATTCCATCTGATCTGTAATACACTGATGATACAAATGACATGTCATAATAGAGTTTTAATAATCAAAGTAGCTATCATTTATGATTTTATTATGACAATGTTTCAAATTACAATGACAATGAACCTGCAGCTCTAGAGAGCTTTAGGGTGCTTTCACAGTTACTGAGGCTGAGTCGCTGGCTGTACCTACAGTCTGGGAAAACTGTGTTGTGTTGTAATTTACAGGTTCTGACATCCACAGTTAAATCCCAAATTATTATCCCCCTTTATGAAGTCAAACAAAACCCTAAACCTAACTTTTCAATGGAAATTAACACAACTAAATAAACAAACAATAAACAAATCTCAAGTTTGATTGAGATACTGTATTTGCTGCAATAATTTGAAATTCTTGGTAAGAAGTACTTTCATTGAGGGTTTTGCTTGATTTCATAAAGCGGGTTTCAACATCAGTGTTGTGTTCAGAAATTGTTTTTGCCGCTCCCAAGCGACAGCAAAAGGCACATCCCTCAGATAAAGCACTTACAATTAGGGTATATTAGGTGATACTTCAGTACCTGTCTTTACAATGTCTGTTTCGTGGGTACTGTCTACTTTTCTGAGACATCAACAATGTTCACAGTGGATAAGAGTTGTTTTTAATAAGATGTCAATATATATATAGCATATATATATGCAAATCTCAAACATTTGGACACAACTATACTATTCCACCATTGAATATCATTAATTTGGTGTCTGTCTCTTCTTGGTCTTCCTCTGTCTATACCTTTTACCTTTGGTTTCTCCAGCCCCTGAGCTGCATATTAGTGTGCACTTACAGCTCCCACCAACCTGCCTTGGTGTCTTGTCTGCTGCTTTGTTGTTGCTCTTCTTTTCTCTTACTCACCCCAACCGGTCAAGGCAGGTCCAAGCCTGCTTCTGTTGGAAGTTTCCTCTTTCATCCTGTAAAACATCTGTAGGGGCATCATTTAGTTGTACATGTACGGTATGTATTTGTATCTCAATCATTACTAGATAAAGTGCCTTTAGATGACTTTGGTTGTGATTTGGTGCTACATAAATACACTGACTTGAGTGTAATTCTCATTCTGTTTAGTCCTGTCCTTTATGGATCAACTAGACCACTTCCAGGATTTCCCCCAATGGGTTAATGAGAGTTTTTCAGAGTGGAAGTGAGCTTCAGAGACCATCCAAGCCACCTGCCAGTCAGAAGCTGTACCAGTGTACCTCCTCATTTAAATCATAAGAATGGGAACCCGCATTTGATTTTCCTCGGATGGTTTCCTCATTCCTTTATTTCAGAGTTTTCCAGGAATCCCTCCATTCTAAGGAAGACAAGACACTTACCATGGTTTTAAGATGAAGCAGCTAAGTTTTGGTGAATTGTCTGTTTGACTTATAAATTACATTATGTTTCATTTGCTCATCTGCTTTACTTGATGTCAAATAATGCTGAGTGCTGTGTTTCCACCAGCAAAGTAAAGAAAGTAAAGAATCCACATTTTGTTACATTTCCTCCATTAACAGAAGGTGCATCCTACTTCTTCCCATTATATTGTCTGTTTTTCTCCAGGACATCTGCCAGTCCTTGGTGTGAAATCTGTGTTGAGCCTCTTGTGATGCCATCACTCTGTAATCAGTTTTTTCCAGATACGAAGGCTTTGAGAATCCCTCATATTAGGCTCACTGTACCAAGGCTTGCCTTCTTTAATGTAAGGTTGTTGGGTAGCAAAAATTCAGCACTGCCCCCACTCTGATCTAGGAGGATCCTCTGCTGGTGGCAAAGACTTGCAGTATTTCCATGACTTCCCACACACCACAGCAGAAGGTTGAGTCTGGCTGATGAACATGATTAGCTGTATTCTGTTCTTCTCCTGCCCCTTTTTGTCTTTGTAGTTTGCAGCTTCACTGGAGAAGCTTCTTACACCACGACGAAAGATAAGTGGAACCTGGGTGTGCTTGCTTTTCCAGATGTTGTCTGTCTGAGATTCAACTGGTTTAGTTTGCCGTTCCACACTTTTGTAGTTTCTCAGATTGCCAGTCAATTGATTTGCCCAGTCCTGATTAATGCTTTAGAAAAAAATATATGAACTTCCTGTAAAACTTTAAATCGTTTATGGTTACCTAAAATTTGATCTTGGAAAGTCTTTTCTTAAGTGATTATCGTGACAAGTATTAAGTTAGTGTTGAGAATGTTGGTAATGTGGATCTATAATGATTGACCAACAATACCATCTTAAGTCGTCTATTCACCTGGAAAAAATGTGTTAAACAAGTAACATTGTTATTCTGTGTTGTCAACAGATTACTCTGGTGACACTGATCAAAAATTATATGAGAACACGACATCCAGAAAGTATCTATTATGAACTGGTATGAAACATGAAGGCATCAAATATGAATGTACTGTATATGACCGGATATAAAGTTCATTTACTGTCTGTTGATCTGCGTGGTACCTGTAACATTTTATACTGTTACAGTTTTTCTTGTGGATGGAATTTATCTTTAGGTCTTTGGCGACACTCTGTGGTGGATGAGGTGATCTTCCTGAATGACACACTGATACTGCAGTAAAATACTCACTAACAGCGCTTCAACAAAACCACTACAACCTCTGTTGGTAAGATCTCTATTTGTGTCACTTTGTTCAGGTATTTGTTACTCTTAAATCTGTTTAGCTCTCAAAGATGCCCCAAAGGTCATGACAGAATCCATCCATCCAACAGTCTGGTTTCACAGTTAACTGCTAACTTTTCAGTGTGCTGACAAATTGCACTTGCAGGACTTGCAGGACAAATTGCACTTGCAGGACTTCTTAATTGCACCTCTTTGAATGTATGTACCTCTTTATCACAGAATAAAGTGATTCCAGAAATGTTTCCATTCATCCATGATGGCTAATGGAACTTATCATTATTGACTGCTTATTTTTAGTCTGTTAGCCATAAGTTCAAAACCTGTTATTCCCTCCTTGTGCAGCAGCAGTCACACGTCCTTTATCAACTCCCCAGCATGCTGTTGTTAATATACTTCATATACCTTCTGTTGGCCTTTCCTAACTTTTTATACTTACCTGCCTTTTTGGGATTTGGCCCATTTTGTGTAGCTAAAACTAATCCAGTCTAAGATATCAACACGTAGGAGATCCTACTTTCATGAAGGTAATAATGTTCTATTTGTTGAGAGGTGGTAATTCACTATATGGACATATATATGGTCGGCCGTGGAGACCAAGACTCACTGTGCCGCTGTGTGCGTGGGAGCAGGTGTATGTTGCTTATAGCCTGTTCCTCATAGGAGTGGTTAGTGTCTTCTGCATGAGCAGAAGGAACTGAAGACTTCTTCTCCTGGACTGACATCTCACTTTAAGGCACCTGTCAACTCAGTGCTCCTCACAAACCTTTTTATCTGCTGTATCTCACCTCTCTGTTGGAGCTATTTTTTCTAAGCAGTTTTTTCTAACACACACACGCACATGTGTATTTGTGCAGGTTTCACAATGCACAGCCCTAGCAATGGTGTCATACTATACCACTGATCAACAGGGGTCAGTAATGACAAGACATTCTTCAGATCTTTTGTACTGTCCTCTCTGGTTCTTTTTTCATTCTCACCACATCTCTCAAGGATTACAACAACATTTGTTCCACCTATGGTCAGAGTGCTCTGACTGTCACCTCCTTGTTCTTAGGTGTGACTCTCTAATTGTCATGTCTGTTAAAAATGTCACTCTAGCAACTCACCTTCCTAAAATAAAATAGAAATGTATCTTGCTGTCATTAAAGGGCAGGAAACTTGTGTTCACAGAGGAATAATCCCATCAGTCATCATCAGTGATGCTTGAACGAGAAGACAACGTTTCCCACATTTTTGTTGCACGTGTTTATTTTCCCATAAGTCACAGGTACAAAGGTAGAAAAATGATCCCACCCCTTCCTGAGTCCTTCTTCTATCTAAACTCTTTTAGATCTTCAAATTAAATACATCAAAAACCTAAGTAAGCTTCCTCGTTGCAGCTGTCACAGACGATCTTTGACGCGGCGTCATCCTTCCGTTCTGGCGCGTCCTGATGACGTAAGCAGCGTGCGACCGGACCGCCTGGGCTCTGGAGGTGGCAGCAGCAAGCACACAGCGAGATGGCTTCGTCCACGGAGCGGAGCTACGACGGCGGCGGGGGTTTTGCTGGGTGTTTGCGGGCGGTGCAGCCTTGGTGGCGGCTCGCGGTGCTCCTGCTCTGCCTCTCCTCGCCCCCGACGGTCACGGCGCTTGTGGAGGGTCTGTACTGCGGCACGGACGTCTGCTATGATGTGCTCGGCGTCACTCGGGAGGCCTCCAAGGCGGAGATCGCCCGGGCTTACCGGCAGCTGGCCCGTCTGTACCACCCGGACCGCTTCAGATCGGGAGAACCCGGCTTGGAGGGAGAGACCCAGGAGTCCGCACAGAAGAAGTTTTTGCTCGTTGCGACCGCCTACGAGACGTTAAAGGTTTGTCTGAGAGTGTGAGAGTCTGCTGAGTTGTCTTAAAGATAGAGGAACTGAGGTGGCTTTATGATGCCATGACTTTTATCCATATGTTCAGCCTCTTGTGTTTTCGTATGTCTGTAGAGTTCATGAAGGAGCTGACATGTGATACCTGTTTTCTTGTCCTTGTCCTGTGAGGGTATTTCTTCCTCAGACTATCATAAAGTGAGCAGTGTGTAGACTGTCCCCTCTGCTACTTCTGTAGACGAGTTTCCACGTTTACAATCAAGGATATGTTTGCAGTACTGTAGTGTAGACAGTGTTAGTCCAATAATTCATTCTTTTTTTTTACTCAAGTACATGCACTGAATGTTACTTAAAAGTACAAAAGTAAAAAAAAACTATGATGAATTTGATGCTGTTGACAACATGAATGTAGAAGTTTATTCCAGATTTGTTTCACAAATTTTCAAAGGTGAAAATTATGATTAAAAAATGTGCTGTTGCCTAGAGACTGTGGAACAAAAACAGGTAAAGGTGGAGCTGATTTTTTCACCTTATATAGTGACAGGAGGTTTCATCTGTACAGAAATGGTAAATGTTCTGCACTTTTCTACCTTTTTGGTACTCAAAGCGCTTTACACTGCTTCTCATTCACCCATTCACACACACACACACACACACACACACCCACACACTGATGGCAGAGCTGCTATGCAGCTTGACCTGACACACCGGGGCAACTTGAGGTTCACTATCTTGACCAAGGACACTTCGACACATGATAGGAGGAGCTGGGAATTGAACCACCGATCCTGCAATTGGCAGGGGACTGCTCTACCTCCTGAGCCACAGCCACCCCATAAGCATTTTATTAATGTACAATGATTTTTCTAAGAATCTAATCCTGCTAAAAGTAACTGGTAACTTATGTTAAAATGAATGTAGTGGAGTGTGATTTCTAATAGAGTAAATGCAACATAAAATGGAAATACTAGTACATTTGTACTTAAGTGCAATACTTGAGTAGTTACTTACCTCCTCCAACACCTGGTGGGTTTTTATAACAGAAACCATTGAGTAAAAACTGAAATAATGTTGTCTTGTTGTGTGCAGGACGAGGACACACGGCGGGACTACGACTATATGCTGGACCATCCTGAGGAGTACTACCAACACTACTATGCCTACTACCGCCGACGGCTCACCCCCAAAGTAGATGTAAGGATCGTCATCATGGTCGCCATCTGTGCCATCTCCATCTTCCAGGTATGATTACAGCCTGCAACGGGTTCAGAAAGTTCTAATAGTGACAAGGAGACAAAATGTGTTTCCTTATTACTTCGAACTGTAGTTCATCCGCGTTGTGAGGCATTCAGGGACAGTAAAGAGTGTAGGAAAACCCCCAATCCCCTGCTGACTGCTTTAGAAGAAGCAGCCTAACTTTTATTCTGTGTTTTTTCTCTGTTTTTTTATACTTATGTATATTTATGGAAAGATGACAGATCTTCATATTTATCTCTATGACAAAATGCAGATATTGAATTGAACCTGTTATTCCTTCCTGTCTGCCTTCCAGTATTACAGCTGGCACAGCAGCTACAACGAAGCCATCAACTACCTGGTAACAGTCCCTAAGTACCGAATCCAGGCCACGGAAATCGCCAAGCAACAGGGCCTCCTCAACCGCACAAAGGAGAAGGGAAAGAACCGCCGCTCCAAAGAGGAGATCCGGGAGCAGGAGGAGGAAGTCATTCGTGACATCATCAAAAACAAGATTGACATTAAAGGTGGCTACCAGAAGCCCAACCTATCAGACATCCTGCTGTGTCAGATCGTGCTCTTCCCATACTACCTGACCAACTACGTGGCCTGGTACGTCTCCTGGGTTTATCGCTTCACCATCTGCAGGGAGGAGTACGGAGAAGAGGAGAAGTTCTACATCATCAGGTCAGTTCTCGTGGAAAGTTGAACTTAGATACAGTCTAATGCAAACACCTTTGTGTTTCTTGTCTCTGTGTCTCAGCAGTTGTTTTGTCTCTCAGGACGTACATGAAGATGTCACAGTCTCAGTTTGACAGTCTGGATGAAAACACTAGACAATCCTTCCTGGACAAAAAGCTCTGGATCAAAGAAAACTATGAGGTTTGTGACGTTGGGTTTTACATAGTTGCCTGTTTATTTTCTGCATATACTTCAGGTTTATTTCAGATACTGAATAAGAAATGATGGTTACATAACTGATCCCTGAGGCATTTTCACTAAAATGATACTGGTTGGTTTGCATGTTTCTTCAAATAAAACACCTTAGGCTTTATTATCAGTGTTGCTTTTACTGTGATCATCTAGAACAGCTGCACTGTGATCAGATCACTGGTGACTGAATCTGCTCATAGAACAGAACTTGCTCATCTCGTACAAGCCTTCTGTCATGTCGGGATAGATCTTGTCACACCTGTAGAAGGCAGGCAGCCCTGCAGTGATATGCTTTAGGAAACCATGGGCTACCAGTGCACTGTCTGGGATGCAGTTGTAAACCGTCGAATACGTCCTTGGCAGTGTAAACATTCCTTGTCTTGCTTTCAGATGTACAGAAAAGAGCAGGAGGAAGAGATGAAGATAAAAATGGCGACCGACCCAAGAATGAAAAGGTACCGGCGCTGGATGAAGAACGAGGGACCGGGCAGGCTGACGTTCATTGATGACTGACTGCTGCACGCTCAGTGTGTAACACGTATACCTGCCTCAGTGCCAACATAACCCGACAACACACGCCATGCTGTGTGGAGAGATACCTGTACAGAATGATCAACTGCCTGTTTATACAGAGATATTTTCATAGAGATAAGGCCTCATACAGGGGATGACAAAGTGAAATAAACTGTGAGCTAGAGCTGTGATTTTCTTTTTTCTCCAAACCAAGTCAATTTTTTATTAAGTTTAATGAATCATTTCAATTTTCTGGTGAAACTTTCACCATCTGGTAAGGCAAGATGAATGAGTGAATGAGTTTTGGTGCCTGTGACTGAAGACTGACACCGTGCAGATTCGAGGTGACCCCTCAACAGCCAAACAGTATCGACAAAGTGTCCTTGGGCAAGGTGTCAAACTGCCACCTGCTCACTCTGTGTGCTGCTCTTCAAAAGCTCTGAAAATATTCAGGGGTGAAGAGTATTTGTAGTATATTTAAGAATAGCAAACTTGTGCCGGTCAGAAAGAATGAACAGATTCTTTTGATCACTTTGTTTGTTGAAGCTAGACGAAGGATCGATCAAGTTCAACTCTGTATGTTAGCCTAGCTTAGCACGAAGACTGGAAGTAAGGAATTAAAATAAGAAAATACACCTTCCCACAGCATCAAAGCTGTTCAACTTCTCATCTGACTCTTGTGAGTCAGATGACACCGTATGTTTCTTTGCAGTCACTCATGGCAAAAACAGTTGTACAAGCAGAAAAGAGCACGTGACAAGGTTAAAAAGCCTTTTCTCCAGGGCTGTTGTCTCTTCTGATGTTCTGAAGCTTTCTTAAGAAAAAAAAAAGAAGCAAAAAGACGAACACAAATATCAAGATATTAGTATCTTGTTGTGTAATTGGAAGCCAAAGTCAAAGCTGCAGCTATCTGTAAATTGTGCAACAGCAGATGTTTGTCACCCAGGGATTGTGGTTCAAGTGACCGTTAACTGTTTACTGCATTTTTGAGACCTTGGTTTTACGCAACTATTTATTGTTTCGTATTTCTTTTTGTTGTCAATGAGTTGGCATTAAAGTTATACTGCAACTGTAATTAGAATGTTGGTTGTACACTGCAATTGCAGATGCTGGATCTCAAAGTTATCATTGCCTGAAAGGCCTCATTATGCTTCATATTAAACGATTTTATACATGTTGACTCAAACACGTCCCAAAGTCGTTTATACAGCAGCTGTTGGACCTGGCATTTGAACGTGACGTGAAAATCTGACATTACGTGTCAGGTAGGCAAATATTTGCTCCCATTAATTTCTGCTTAATTCTAGTGACCGAGTTTACCTTTGTTCAAGTCTGACTGAGTGGGTGTGCTCAGTTGCAGGGGCAATATATCATAAATGGTTCAATTCAGTGAAGGCTGTTCAGAGCTCTGCCTTAGACACAGTCTGTTTCCAATTTATAATGTTGCCCTTTCATCCAGCCACAGGACAAATCAAGACCACTTCACACATCCACCAGGAAGACACTGTTAACGACCCACTTTAATGGGAGTAGCAAGGGTCATAAGAGGAATGACTAGGACAACTGTTCCCCTTCCTTTGTCCTCCTAGAAAGCCTGTTCAGGTCAGATGTAGAGTGAAACCAACTTTAAAGATAAATTTGTGGACTGAGGAAGCTGCTTGGATGAGTCGTTAAACAAATAGATTCCTTTAAAGAAATTCAGTTGCCATGAATCAACTTCCAGATAACCTGAATGACTGAGAAGCTTCAGTGTTAGTTGGCCAGTAGAAACTGTACTGTGGAAAAGCCACTCAATATTTAAATTTGACCTCAAAAGAAAAGGAATTCATTCCTCTATCAAATAACAGCCAAAATGTTGTTTTTAATGAAATCTTGAAAATATGCTATGAGTTAACTGTATGAGAAATTCTTGGCACAATGCAAGATGCAAGAATGTGACATTTCTAACTACTAATGATATTAAATACCTGGAAGGGGATTTGAAACAGTAAACTAGTTCAAATGTACAACAAATAGAGTTGCATAAGTTATTTATGAAGCGCAAGTACAAATTCTAGTTCAAGCTTCTCCAACATGAGAATCTGCTGTTTTTCAGTTATTAGTTTAATTTAATTTATTTCAGACTGTTGGTCAGACACAACAAGCCTTTGGGCTTTCATAGATTCTGATTAATAATTACTTGCAATAGTTTTATCTAAGCTCAGTTTTAACTAAAAGGTGGCATGTTTAACCCCTGTGGAAGGTCGTTTTCTGACGTACCATGACCTGAATAGCTATTGTCTAGGTTACATTTTACATTTTCCCAGGATACTGGATGTAAATCAAGGTTTGGCTGTTTTCATGAATATAGTCACAGATTGTGGGGATAATGTAGTCATGTGCACATAAAGCCTTATGGGGAAACACAAGTACGGTGACATCTCGCTAATAAAAATGATGGCAGCCTTTATAATTTAGTCTTGTGTGCAATAGAAGAATTGCTGTTATATGTTGTTTAAGTGCTATGAGCTAAACAGTAAACCACCTCCTATCTGCTGGACATCAACAAAACAGCATCAGATGTCAAACACCTCAAATGAACCACTGTGGAAAGAAAACAAAGTACACAATGTCAAGTCTTCCAGTAACAATAGAAATTTTTAACATACTTACATTTTTAACATATTTTAAAACATAGAAAAACAATACAAGGCAGAAGGATGATAGAAGGCCCATGTCATTCCAACATTAACAATAATATAACAATAACATGATCTTGCTGTGAGTAACGCCTTTGTAACAATGCATTATCTTCATTAGCTAAATAAAATAGTGCCTGCTGAGATGATCACAATCATATTTCTGTAATGAAAAACAAAACATGTACACAAGTGCAGAAAGCCACAGATTTCCATTTTTTCTGTTATTTTTTTAGTGCTGTTATTACAGGAGCTGCAATCTGCCTCGGCAACTAACTACACCACAGGAAGCACACATACTGAAGGATTTAAATACACAGGTGTATTCTGCTTCGATTGAGCTGCGCCATCTAATTAGCTGCGCCACACCAATTTCTCCCATAATTTGTAGCTCAACATAAATCATGCAGGATTTATTTTTGGGTTTTTTTTGTTAAAGTAAAGATGCAAATGTCCAACCCTTAATTTATCGCTTAATGAATCAATAAACTGTTCAAGTGCCATCGTGTTTTCTGTTCCTTCCATTTCATAAAGGCCATTCAAGGATACGTTTCTATTCGAAAAAGGTAGCTGGCTGACAGAACACTGAAAGTAGCAACTGTATTTTTGGATAACAGTCACTGGCAAGTAAAAACAGCATGGTAACTAACTTTACAGTATATTCAAATTGCAAACTTGGATCAAATAGTTACCCTCAAAACCACAAGTGCAATCAGTACAGGACACAAGTTTATGAAAGGCCTTCAGTCTTGAGTAAATTTAAATAAAAATACATTTGGAAAAAAAGAAATGTATGTCTTCACTGATTGTTAATCTCTTTGTATATTAATCACAAACAGCCATGTCCTGTGAAAAAGACCACAGCACCTTCACTGACAACAGAGTCCATCTTTTCATTTGTATGTGAATACAAACTAGGATACTTTTGTTTCCGTAATTATGGAAGTGAATGGGAATCACAGGCTTCCAAAAAACGTCTCAGATGCCTTCCGAACTGAAAACTGTAGTGATGTAGATTTGTTCTTATCACTTTTAGTGATATTGAAAGTGCAGAACACTCATTAACTGTTCAAGGAATAGAAAATTCTTCTTACCTTCCTCCAAGAATTAAGGTGCATAAAACCAGCTTCTGAAATCCTTTATATCCAGGACAACTAGAATCCATCACTGTGTTTGAAGTTAAATGGAGGCAGAGTGAAACAATGATCTGGTCTGTAACAAACTATTTAACATTAAAACCAACTGCCGAGGACAGAAAGGGATTTGTCCAAGTTTTAGTTCTGCTCTCTGTCCTTTTTTACTCCTTCGCTGGTGACTTAGAAAAGACAATACAACACCAGTTCCAAAGCCTTTAGTGAAGCAACAAGAAAGCTGGCCGATCGTCTTCAACATCAAACATCTTAACAACAGGAAGGGGTTTTGGCAATGATGAGAGCAGATTGCAGAAGTCTTGCAGATGAGGACCCACTGACCCTCATCTTTAATGCTCAGTTGAAGTTGGTGAAATGGAGCCTGTGTAGTAAAACTCTATGAAGCTGTCTTTTCTCTGTACAAGAGAAGCACAGGAGAATCCTACTTCAGTAAACCTGCCTTCGAACATTTTTTATATTTTTTCATGGCTTGTTTTAGCGCTGATCCCCCTAGCGTGAACAAAACATCCAGCCTGGGTGAAGGTGACCCACATTTGTCCAAGGCTTTGGACTATCTTTAACTAAGACCACTTTGCCTGTCTTATCAATCACAGCGGCATGGAAGCCCGCTTCCAACAGTGGAGAACACAATACAAGATGTCATGTTTGGAATACCACAGAGTGACTGAGCAACTGGTAAAATGCATTGATGCACTATAATAGTTATGTTGTCAGTCTTCACCAGAATTTGAAGACTTCTGAGCTTTAAGTAGTCAAATGTCTTAATACTATGAGATAGTAAGATATCTAATATACTATCTGCTCTCTCTGAATCGTGCCTTTGTATCTCTTAATATGGACTAAGAATGAGTATTTTTAAATCTAACCATCCATCTGTTTGTTTTTCTTCCCTTCCCTGTCAGAAATTGGCCTACATGCAGTTGTTACACTGGATGTGACAGATAAGGATTACAGAAGTCATCCACGGTCCAGGACTTCACTTTCTTCTGATCTTTCTTCTTGAAGCCACTTCCCACAACCAGCTCCAGACTTTACTTCTCCAGAGGGACTCGGCTTGTTCCTCTGGGGACAGATTTCTTGAATAATATAAGAAAAATGACAATAAATCTTTGTAGGCTCTCAGTTTGGCTTCCATGCTGCCCGTAATTCCAGAGATCTTACAGGACATTAATGACCATCCTCCTCTTTTTCCCTTGTTCTTTTAGCACAGCAGCATCTGCTCCTAACAAACATTTTCAGTAACGGTTTTGCTATGAATTAGTTGCGTTGTGTCTTCAGACATTTCAGAATCTCCTTGTAGTAATGGGCAATTTAGTTTTTCTACAAAGGCCACTGATGATAGGCTTTAACTTTCCCAAATCTATTGTCCAGAAGTATCTATCCTGTGTTCTTCCATTGCAAAAATTCTTTTGTCAAGTTTTTTATGTTGTCTTTGAAGGTCAGAAGGACGAGCGCTGGATCGAAATGCTTCAACATGTGTTGCATTTAGTTCCTGTTATGGTCGGTATTTTTTTACGAGGTTTTGACCAGATCATATACATAAATGAGGAAGTCGTCATCAAACTTGATGAAGTAGACGGAGGGTTTGGCCTCCACCTGGTGGATGACCATGCCTGTTCGTTTGCCGCCGTCCTCTTTGGCATACTCAACCTGTTTACCCACCAGGCTGTCCACCACCTCACCGGGTTCCCTCTCTGCTGGGACACTGTCATCTATGGGGAGACAGAGAGACATGTTTGCATTAATTCACATTAACAAGTCCTCTTTACAATCAACTAAAAAAGGAGGGGGGGGGGGCAAATTAATAATCATGACTAAGTAATAAGGTTAGCGCTGTGGACACCTGTAGAAATGTGCACAGAAGTTCTCACTGTGGAAATGTTCATATGGAACCTTTTACACGATTTCTCCAAGCGCACAAAAAAAAATTCTACAGACAGCTGGAAGGTTCCAGACTGTACAAATATGCTATGCTTAAAAATAACAACATAACAAGAAAATTCACTAAAGTCAAATTAATAGATGGTTTCACTTGCCTAATATCAGCTGTACAGTGGAAATACTGTGTGTGTCCCAGGACGGGGCGTGTGTGTTATCTTTGTTCAAGATCTCTACTATAACATTTTGTGGTGTAGAATAGATTAAAGTAAGGGCATACAACACTATCTGACAGTCTGAGTGTTCCTGGAAGCATAGTGGTCTCAATATTTGTGAAATAGAAGCAGTTTGAAGCACCAGGACTCTTCATAGAGCTGTCCATCTGGTCAAACTGAGCGACCAGATAACAAGGGTCTCAGTCAGAGAGGTAGCTATGAATTCAACTGTCAGTGTGAAAGAGAGCTGAGGTAAAGCAGTAAAGCAGGGAGACTGGTGAGAAATGTGGGAAGGATGAATGTAGCCAAACACAGAGAGGTTCTAGAAGAAAATCTAAAGGACAAGTAAGACATCTAACTATTTTTGTGTGGCCTAGATGTGTGTGGAGACACCTGAAGAGGAATGTTCATATAAAACTCACTCACTGGAGTCAGGCATGATGCGGAGGTCTCCTTCTTTATAATCATCCAGCAGCTGATACATATAGAGGACAGGGTCTTTCTCATAGGTGATGTAGAACCATGTGGTCATGATGGGGGCCCGCGCCAGCACCATCCCCCTCCACTCCTCCTTCGGACCATCCTCCGTCTCAAACATATGTTCCACCGCTTTACCTATCATGGTGTCTGCCAGGCTGACGTCTGTCAGACGGGATTTAGCTATAGGGATAACATTTCAAAATAATACAAAAGTCACTTTCCAGGCAGAAGAATTAAACATTATCGACGTATTAACATTTCACCATGTGATCTACCAACATGATGTATGATCACATTTAGTGAATTTTAATGCTTTGTCTACATACAGTGTGATCCCGCTTTAGTTTATGCTTACCCATTCTGTCAGGGAGCACCTCCAGTCCCTGAACCCTCTCGTCTTTATGAAGCTCCAGACCATAGACACAGTCGAAACCATCATACTTTATTAGATAGAGAGATGGATTCACTGGCACCTGTATGAAACAGTTGCATGCAGACAAAATGAGCACCAAAGGTTTAATATGGACTGCACATATGAATTATGTGACTATAAAACATCTTCTGTGCTTAACTGAACAAACTGATTTTTCTCTGAGTGTACTTAAAGCTGTTAAAGCAATAGTCAGATGCCCATTTAAAAAATTCCTCTTTTTCAGACTGTTCTTTGAAGGTTCCTTTTTAATGCACCTTTAAAAATCTAAGTGATGGGATACAGTGTCCACAGTGCTTTTTTGTGAACCAGTCTATGATTTGTGAAATGTTATTTGTTTTTTTGTCATATTTTCAACTGCAATTGTGCCTACTTAGCCTAACGTTTAACCTAGCTGACTGAACCCTACCTGGATCTGAACGGGATTTCAAAATTTCTGCCTGAACTCATCCCAAACTGTAGGGTACCAGCGGGTCCCAGTGGGTACAATTTAGGTATCCATCCTCTAATATGAGTTGGTCATATCAAAGAGGTATCTCCAAAATCTTTACAAAATGTCCTCTTAGCGTCTTCCAGGACACAGTTACTCTGCAATAATTTGCCTCAGGCTGCTGAAGCATCATATTAACTTTAGGATGTAACTGTGTCTAAAGGAGTGATTGCACTTTTTTCTTTCCAGGAAAGAATCAAAAGAATGAATTATTGCAGCACACATTTGCATACAGGTATCTATAGTTTTAAGCTGAAAAGAAATTGTAAACCTAACCTTTAATCCATTTTTTAATCAGTAATTACTCGACTTTTTCATTACCTGGTCGAGCACTGTTCCTTTCCAGACCACGTGGCCTCCTCCTTCCTTCCACACATGCTGGATCCTGCAGCCAACGATGTTGCGGCAAGGCTGCGACAACACTTTGGTGGTCGGACCCAGACTACTCTTATGTTTCCTTCATAGTAACACCACAGTTACACATGTGCTTGCTTTTGTTTGTACTTTGTGTATTATCTTATGTTATCTACTAAAGGAGATGTTTGTTAATTAATAAAATTAATAAACATCAAAGCATCGTTACTCACTTATGAGGATTCCTTTTCTTCATCATATTTGCAGAAACACCTGCATGCCCTATAGAGAAAAAAGAATCAAAGTGCATTTAACAAAGAAGTACCAAAAATAATATGGCGGTGATTTGGTGTGTTCTAGCTCGTTTATTACAGAGCCTGGATAATCCTGTATTTCTCGTGACCATTTCTAGAAGCATTTTAATTAAAGTAGAAAATGCTCACTGTCTCTCACATAGTGGCTTCAGGTTAAATAAGAGACATAAATATGAGTAAACAGCTGTGTGTGTCCTGGCCGTGACCTGTATCAGCTGTGTCTCTGTGTCCCGGGGTGCTCTTCATTCATCTGGAGGCAGTGAGGCAGCCAGGCTGCCTGGCCGCACAGCTACAACACAAATCTGTCCAGGGCTGAAACAACAGCAGGAGAAAAAGAGAATAGAGAAAAGTTGTCTACTGTGAAGAATAACACAATAACTACCAGCCATAAGAGCCAGCTGAAATCTGTCTATGTGTGTGTATACATCATCCTCTTGGTCTGGGATCAGATCTTCTTTAGCCTTTGCTGACATCTGACAAGCAGGAATTACATCAACACACCCCATGCAGTGTCCGACAAGGCACCACCGAGGCCAACAAAGACCATCACTTTCTGTCATGAAGACAGAAAGGTTGGTATTAAAGAGAAGGTCAGGGAGTCATGGTGCCGTTCGCTTGTCTAACAGCTTTTTAGACCTTGTTAGCAGTTTCTCAAATTACAGTATGTCCAGGGACCTGTACATCAAAGTGCAGGGTAGTGAGTCAGGTTTGTGCTAAACCTGGGTCACTTTGAGCCAGGATAAGTCACCACTCTAACCTACAACACAGAGTCAACCTGCTTTAAAGTTTATGTTGGCACTATATTTATACATCCACTCTGTATATATACACATACATGTACTCTGTGTACATACATATATTTATCTAAGTTTAAATATATAGACATTTATATTTTTCAATACAGTCATACATATTTATATTTCTAGACTGTTGTACAGTGTATGTTTTTTTACTGTACTGTTGTTATAGTTTTTATTCTTTTGCTTTGAAATTTTTGCTGCTTTTGTCTTGTACTGTCCACTTCCGGCCGTAACGATGCAAATTTCCCACTCGTGGGACTAATAAAGGATTATCTTATCTTATCTAATGCTCACTGCATCACATTGTTTGGATATTGAACCAGTGATTTTTATGTTAGCATAAGTTCCTGTTATTTCCTGACAGCGTTAGTACGGCAGCATATTCAAAATTAGAAGCTAAATGTAAGCATATTATATGTTAAATATTATATTATATAAAAAACTAAAATACAGTAAAAAATGATATAATTAATTAACACACTAACTGTGTACAAAAGTAGAAATGTAAATGACAGCTTTACTTTAGAGTTAGCTGACAGTCTCCAGTGTTCAGAAATGGTGATGAGGGGTTCAGCACTGGGGTCTCTGGGGTTTTCAGGAGTCAGGCTTCACGTCACCACGACAAAACCAGGATCGAACCTGTGACAATAAAACACAATTCAATAGAACCATGAGATCACAGTTACTGTATTTTTTGTTTGTAACTTTCAGCAGCCTGGGTAAAATAATAAAATGCTACTTTTGAGTTTGAGCGCTCTGGAAAAGCTGGTTTTTCCAGCAGGGCTTGGCTTAATGTTTCTGGCTGAGAACAGCAGGGGGTGAGTGACGTTCCAGTCTGCTCTGACAGTGAAGGTTGATGAATTTTTATTCTACAGCCTCTCTGGCAATTTAGCATTTTGCCCTGAGCTCTTGTCTACAGGCTTCATTACTAAGCACCAGAAATCAGATTCTGTGTTTTATTTATTTATTTCCCAACATTACTCTTGGGGTCAAATATCACATTCAAGGCCTCATGTGCACTTCAGACATACTTCCGCACTGCATATGAAGCTCCACCACCGTACGAGGTTCTATTCAATTTTTGTGTTTTTCTATTTTTATAATAATTAAAGGCAGTATAAGAAAGTTTAAGTTTCAGTATGAGGTGCTCTAGGTATTTAATACATCGTCATTCAAAGGACAATTACATAACACATTATAATTTCTATGAAGTCTAAAATTACTATGACATCACTGTCAACTTCTGGAAATTGAAACATCTAAAGTTGACACCAAAGTCTTACCCCAGCCTTGCCTTCTTTTACGGAAGGTGAAATGTGAGCATCCTAGAGCGTGACCAAACTGTACTTTGTATCTCAGGATATGAAAGAACAGAAAGAGCAGCTTCAGCCTGCGCTGGATCAGCCTTCAAAAGCTTTCACGTCCTGAACATGAGACTTCAATTATTGATCAGCGGAGCCTGTGATGAAGGCCTGCAGTGTATTATTTATCTGCAGACTGAGTATAGTGTGACGCCTCTGAAGGTCTAGCCCTCCGCATGTCCCCGACATCGTAAAACTCTTTCAAGCAGTTACTAATATAAAGGCAAAGGAAGAAAATTACAAGTTAAAAGTCATACACAACTGGGAAAATAAGAGCAAGCCTGTGGGAAAACTATCCTACAACTGCAGTATTATGTTGACACATCACATCCAGACATTGTGTACCCAGCCCATACCCACCACAACTTTTAAACCTATCTGAGCCTGGCAGCTTTGCAGCCAAATACCAAAGAGCTAAAGCTACATATTTATTTTGTAGTATTTCAATGACTGACTGTGAGTTCACATTGTTAATGCAACAAAACTGACGTAGGTAACGCATAGATACAGATGAAACAATCAGAAACAGCCAGAAGAGAAGTTTCTTTTTTTTTAAATTACATTTGAAAATAAATAAATAAAAACAGGAGCAGAACTTAAAATAGAAATGTATTGACAGGTTAAAGTAAAAGTAATTGCAGCAAATGTATTTCTAATAGTACAACACGCTTCAAATGCTCAATGCAGGGTTTGTCCCTCAGACACTCTCCTGCTCACGGCTGGTTACCTGCAGAGGAAACTAACGTACCAGAAACACTCGAGACGTTTCGCAGTGTTCTGCTGCAGCTGCTGGCGATTTTTCCTCCCGTTGCCCCGAGCAACACACGATTAGTCATCTGTTGTCACGAGGGGCCGAGCAGTGCTGGATGGGAACCACTCAGTGTTGTTCTGTCCAGCACTTAACGTCAGTGTGCTTCAACCTGAGAGGTGGAGTCTGACGCTGGGAGCGAAAGTAGATCGACAGACACTCACACACACACACCCTCTAACGCACACGTGTACACGTGCACACGTGCACTTCAACAGTTCTGCATCGAATAAATGGTTCCTACACCGAAACATCTGGATTCTATCAAGTTGCAGCACAGCCCTCACAGCCTCAGCTCTGAGCACTAGTTCAACATTACTTCTACTACTTTGATGCTGAATCTGCCAGAAACTATTTTTTTCAGTGGGTTTCTTTATTTAAAGAAGAAAAGCAATTTCCTTAAAGGTTAAGGTCAGGAAGAGGCTACATCATGAAAGTGTCACTTCAGAGCTTTAACTTAGCCCGTTGCCGTTGCTCAGCACCATGCAAATGATGCCAATTATCCAACATGGATGAATCCCATTAAAAGTATATTCAGGTCCTATATACACCTAAAAAAAAAAATCACCCAGCTAAATTATCTGTCAGGTATTATTAAATTACTACACAATTATCAAACTTTAACTAATAAAATATTAAATTAATAAATGTTATTAATATTAAAATATAAAAATACTTTCCTATTATTAATAATAATAATAATACAATTCAGTCTCCCACATGTTTGGCAAAGTCTATCTGAGTTTTAATATGAGGCTTTTTTTTCCTTTGCACTTGAAGCAGATTTATCCATTTTCTGATGATGCCTTTAATTGTGCTCTGAGGGAAATTCAGTGTTCCCCTAACTGGTGCTTTTCAATAACCTTTTCACTGAGTGCCTTGTTCTTTTGTCTTCATGGTTTAGTGTTTGGACATGATACTGATTCACCAGCAATTAAAGCTTCTATATAATTGGAGCTTTAATTCCAGATCCAGATGTATTTATTTATACAACAATCTTTGATGCACATTGTCTGCACTCGGGTAATTTAAGCTGGCTTCCCCAGTGATGATTTAGGTGAGTTACATATTTATTAAATCACTTATCTTGTAGTATAGATATCTTTGTAGAGATCGGTTTTCACTTTGACATAAAAAAGTCTATTTCTGTTGATCATTGTCAGTGATCAAACCCAATCAGAGCTGTGCATGTCAATTAGTTTTTGTATGTTGTTTTTAATGCTTAAAGCCAAACTGTTCTTGAAGCAACCCAAATTCAGCAATAGGTGGTTGCTCCGTTCCAAAGCTGCAACCACTGTCTTTAACTAAGCTGCATCATGCTTAGATAGCATTCATGCTGGACTATACAGCTCAACTGGCAATGGTTGACAAAAATCACAAAGGGTAAGGGGAACTGCTACGACTAGTGAGGTGAGGGCAGCTTTTTGTTAGACTAGCAAAGTAGACTACCAATGCAGTGCAGTTTATTCCCTGAAATGAGGTACGTGGTGAACGTCTGGTCAGGAGATTTTCACGTTTTAAGGAACCGAGGTGAAGCTAACTTCCAGGTTCACCTACAAAAAAAGTCATCCCTACAGCACTGTAAATGTTACTGCCACTAAAAAAAATCCTACGGGCACCTTTGTTCGCCCCCCGTCAGTCACATGAACCCTCATTTTTCACAAGGGAGGAAGGACGAGAGGAAGAAACTGGTAACACCAGCGCTGCAAACTATAAGAAAGGAGGAGTCTGAAGAGATGCTAAATCAAGCACATTAGTCAAGCACTCTCATGTTTGATCCAGAGAATGACCTTTCACTGAATCACATCTGCCAAAGCTGGTAATAAAAAAAAAAAAGAGTCATTGCAAATGTTTTTTCAATGCCATGTTTACCACAAAAAAAAAAAAAAAAAAGAGTCCCTTCATTTAAATTATACTGTGACTGAAGAAGGGAGCTTGTCTCAAAAACTGTAGAGAAAAGCATCTGCATGGAAAGATGTGGGGTAGAATGACTTTATTGGGATTTGGTTGCACACAGCCGTTAAAGTAAACTAGGATGTAACAGTGTGGGACAGTTGACACTTTTTTTTTTTTAAAGACAAAACACACCATGGTAATCTTTTACTACTAATAGTTTTTCAATAGGAGGTTGGCATCAGTGGGTCGGCAGGTGGGTTATAGATTTAGAGTCCAGTCAAGATTTGATTAGATTTTCCAATAAGCCTTCATTAACTCTGACAAAAAAAAATCTTACAGCTACACTTCCTTTATTAGTTTAATGCAGCAAATGCATCAGTGCAAGGCTGTGCCAAACCAGACTCTGTGTTAAAAACGAAGGTTTTTACTGCTTCCACTCTGATGTTGCACTTAGCCAGCTGTTTCTTTTGTTGCCATCTCCGTTTCTCTGTTGTCATTCAATTTGGTTTCGAGTTTGATAAACACCTAGTTTTCTCTTTAGATTTAAATTTTTTTTTTTTAATATATATACAATCATAATCTACACTGACAAACGACCAAGCAGGTTCTGCAGAGCCAGCGTCAGCCATGTTGCTCGCTTTAATTTTTTTAAACTCACCATTATTTACAGCCCCTGATCAGGTGAAAGGTGGGCGGGTAGGAGCGTCCGACAAGCGAACAACAGAGGGACTGTGTGACAGCATTTCTGCGCAAAAGGCAGAAACATGCCAGACAGAAAGACATCAGCAGCAGCAGACTGGGTTAGATTTCTGTCTGTCTGCTGCTGCTTCCCCCGCCCCTCCCCCGCCAGACCAGCCGTCGGCGGGAGAACGCAACTGACAAAACGAGCGCTCAGTTGTGTTGTTTTTGGCTGTTTACCTGCGGGCTGCCTAGCTAGCTAACACACAGGTGCATGTTCAGTTCTGTCTTACCGTTGTAATTATTTTAAAGTGGAGGTCGTAGGGGACTGCGGAGGGTTTTCTCGCCTCCTGCTGTCTGTCCACAGAGCCCGTTTCGACTTCACAGGAACCAGCAGAGGCTCCACGGCCATCTCACCATGGAAAGTTAAGTTAAACACAACGAAACCTGAGACGTCCGGTCAAGCTTTTCACAATAAAATTGTTGCTAATGGAAAAGATGCTATCAGATGTTCCAAATTAGCTACAACGTAAGACAGAGAGAGAGTAGGGTTGGGCTCATGTGTCCACCAATGTTTTTTTTTATTAGTATTTAAAAACACATATATTCTCTTAACTTTAAGACATGAGAAGATGCATGGGTTTATGCGACCTTTTTGTATTTCTGTGCATCCAGTCCACCTATTAGCTTATTGTTTAGCCTAGCTTAGCACAAAGACTGGACGCAGGATAAAACCTAGCTTCATTTAAAGAGGAAAACACTTCCAAATGTGAAATTATGAATATTAATAAGCTTTAAAAATAAAAAAAGTTGTTTAAGAAGAAATTATTGTTTAGTAGTTTATTTCTCACCAACAACCTCGGCTGTCAACAAAACATATGAATCTTGGACTGATTGGTCCAGAGAGCTGCAGTGAAACCAGGACTAGTATTCAAGCCAAACCCGATAGTTTTTTTTAATAACCATATTAAAGTTCTGTCAATATTTAATGCTTTTAGCAAATGTTAACAGAAGTGATTTGGCTTGAGCCCTCTACATTTGCAGGCTGAACATCAGGAGAGAGGTCACAAAAAGTTCAACATGTCTTACAGCTAAAGTTATTGAGGATGAAGACTTGAATGAATATCTTAGTTTCTGCAAACAAAACTCAAACATTTCTGAAGGAGATGAGATAAACTAAGGAAATGTACTGTGAGCTAATAGACAACCAACATTTAAAAATGTTAATTATATGTAGCTAATGTTATTGATCACATTGGGACATTTTTTCCTTGTAGAAGAGGAAAGATATTATGCAGTAAAAGTTCTTGTTTGCTGTACTGTGCTTTTTTTAATACACGTATGGAAATGTGATGTTTCCCAGTTTCACCTCATGTAAACACTAATGGGTTTTCTGCAAAACTAATCAAAATCATTCAAGTATCTAAAATATTACTTCGTTTTTAAGCCAGTCTTTCTCTAGTTTTATATTAATTTATTCTCATATAAACTTTGTTTTTGCTTTATATTTTGTTGCTCTTTATTTATGTTGATTTTATTTATTGTATTTTAGGGTCAAGTATGTTAATCACACGGGCAGAAATGCTCTGCTGTGGCGTTCAGTGGAGCACTGCATCAGTCTCTGGCTGAACGTGCTCCTCTGTCCAGCCAGGACACTGACTAGCTGAACTTTGACTTCAGTGAATTTTCTAAATGCAGTATATGATAATAATACTAATAATATTGAGATAGTAATAAAGTATATACATTTAGCACACATGTTTTATAAAACACACACAAAAAAAAATCCTGAGAAATACTTAACAGGTAAACGGTTAGAGAGAAGTTGACTTTTATTTTTCTTTGTAGCCCCACTTCCGGCCGTATTGCTGTGAGCGTGACGCTCTTCACTTTCTCTCCCCGCCCCTGCCTCTCTCTGCCAAATAGTGCAACCGGGAGGAAATACAAGGACACAGACTGGCGCATTACGCTGCTTTCCTTTGCTTAATAGTGATCCGTCCTGCTGTTGAATGCGACAGCGGAGGAGACAGACAGAGACAGAGACAGATAGGCAGATGAGCAGTCAAACAGAGAGGCAAACAAAAGAGACAATTAGACAGGTGTAGAAGTTAATTAGGCTGATTAAAGCAGCACTCCTTGTTTTTTTTTCTCCTGTCAGTGGAGTTTTTTGTGCCTTCATACACTGGTGGCTTGATCAAAATAACACTATATCATTTGTTCTGTTCCATCTGTGTGTGTGTGTGTTTCAATAAACATGTAAAAATGAGAAGGTCAAATTACTTCTAGGTTAGTTCTGGAAATTACTAAGACTAATACAAGATGGTCTGACTGCAGCCGTCCCCTCTGGAATATTAGGCTGTGCCGTGAATGCTGAAGTTTGGAAGAAGAAAATGTGACTTTTCAGTGGTGGAAACAAGCATCCACTGTTGTGGGGTTGCCAAAGAAAAAATATCCTGGCATGTTCATCTATATACTAAGGGAAAATATGTGATGTGATATGATTTGATGTAATAGGTTGCACTGTGTGGGAGAAAGAACGGGAAGTACTGTGTCGTAAGCAAGGTCTTTACGCTACAGTACACTGGATATTATTGTAGAAATTAATGTCTATCATGAAGCTGGTTCCATGACGCCTGCTTGTCAAGATAAAGAATGTGATCACACTTAAAAACCTCTGCAGTTGCAATACAGCTGAAATTTGTAATCAGGACCTAACAGAATATCTGTCCATTGTTCCACAGTGAAGACATGTTTCTGTGCTGCTGACGTCCAGACGTTATTCAACACTGGATGTATCCTGGAGGGCAGTGTTAGGAGGGTGTTTGTTGACTTCATGTACAGTGGGGGTCACATACTGTATATAATGTGTGTTACAGATGCATCTTATTCTGCTGCTTCGCCTGCAGCAGCTGTGCAGCTTTTCACGGTTCAGTGGTTTGTTTTAGAACACATCAGACTGATAAACTGATAACGTCCTGTTGTTGACCCTCATCTGCTTTAACAAACAGACAAGACAATGAGAAAAATATCTGCACATCAGGCACAGACTTACAACTCTTCTCCAAAATAAATCTACCTATCACACACTGCGTAAATAATCTAAAACTACGGAATCTCAGAGATGACTTTTTCAAGTCTCAACACAAAACAAACGAATCTATCTATCTATCTATCTATCTATCTATCTATCTATCTATCTATCTATCGATCGATCTATCTATCTATCTATCTATCTATCTATCTATCTATCTATCTATCTATCTATCTATCTATCTATCTA